>JARHVA010001677.1:2297500-2865000 GCA_037957365.1 Torreya grandis
AGATTAAAATTTGATATTAAAAACTCCAAACAAAAGTATATCAAAACTGAAGTAAAATCCTGTAATCACTTGCTCTTATACCAAATTGATCTTTAAACTGGGTCTAAAATAGTTTTTCGTAAATGGATACTGAAATTTTGAGAATGAATAAAAGTGCATAGAAAAACTTGACTACTCACTTCGTGACTTAAAACTCCCTAATTTACATCAAATTTGAACTTTCCATAATTCATTCTATTATTCCATTAAATTCATTTGTGAATTGAATTTAAAAAAATAAAATAAATTGAAAATGAAATACTTGACACAAGACATGATAATAGAGTTCACCAATTTAGGCTACATCTCTAGGTTTGTAATTCAAATTGATCCATTAAAAGATGTAAATATTAATATTTTAAACTTACATCAAATGGATTTTGAAACCTATATTAATGTTGAATTTTGATAGTGAAGGCCCACTCTGAAGTAACCTCCATCAATACAATTATATTTCTTCTTCGTGAAAATGGGCAATATCTTCTCCATTCAGAGTATCTATAACACTCTAACAAATGGGAAATATCTAGTTCTTATAGACAAATATGTGCATCCTTCCATATTCACTAACTTATAAAATAGAGGCAATTAAAAATACAGTTACCCACTAATAAAAATATAATTATTACATCTATAACCAATGGTTTTATGAAAATATAAGTAATCCAAATTTACAGTCACTGGTCTCTCAGTCTCTCTATCTATCAATATAGAGGAAAAATACATATTTCCCTTATCTACCATGGATCTCTATGTGTTTAAAATAACCCATAAGGAAGAAATTACATCTTCTCCACATACCAGGAAACATCATAACATAGACATATTACCTCTCAAGACTATGTCTATCTCATGTGCTTATAAGATAGATGCAAAATGTACCTACAAATTCCTATAGTAACTAACATCCATTTATGGACCAAAAATCTTCCAAATTAGATGAAAAGTCCTTTATACTATATTTGGGATGCATATCCTTCTTCTAAGATTGAAGGTGTCCTCACACTATATGTCTTTGATGGCCTTTTCAAAATGTAAGAAAGACCTAAATTATTTCAAGGTCAATTTACAACAAACTCATTAATATATAACAATGTTCTTACCCAAATAAAAGTAATGGATGCATCCTTCATCTTTTCCTAGCTCAACTCGGTCTTCAATGGTCTTAGCTTAGTTCTTGGCCAATGATCCTCTTAAATGGGATAATAATTATTGTATTCAAATGATGAATGGAATCCTTTTATTTGATGTCTCCCATGCCATTCTTAACCACCCTCATTGCCAAATAAGGACTACATATATTTAAAAAATCACCACTTTATTTCTCACAATTGGGGTATGTATTAAATAGAATAGTATTCACAAATCCATTCCATGCATAAAGGAAATATAATAAAGATAAACACCTTTTTTTACTCAATTAGTTAGCTTATATTCACTCCTTATGATTTTTGTGCTATCACCCAACTATTTTTATTCTCTCAAGATTTAAAAACAAATAGGAGGACACATAATCTTTGCCTAGCCATGGATTCATTCGCCATGGCATAGATATGGAATAGGTAGAGTTGACCTGACATATTTTTGGTCTATTTTTGTGTTTTCTATATGGGAAATTATCTACAATAAAAATGATTTGATCAACTGCTCAGTTATGATCCCACAATTCTTCAAATAGTAGCACTTGGGCCTACAATGCCAAATTCCACCCTAAGGCCCAAAGGTTTGGCAAATTGGATGAAGCCATCCATATTATAAGCATGATTATAAATGATATACAAAAATATATAAAATTATACTTTTACCTGTGTCAATATACAAAACTATATAAAATGATAATCTTGCATGGATTCAGCCCTTATAATAGGCATGATCAAAAAAATCTCCTCACCACGCTCAACCTCCAATGGTAAACTTCCATTCCTAGTCTAAGCTTGCCTTCTCCCAAAAAGGACCACCACAATATAGGCTCAATATTCAAAAAGATAAGGAGGAGCCCCCTAATTTAGAGACTGATGAGTCTTTCATTTCTATTTCATCAGGCTTATAGACCAATGCCTATAATCCCCTGATGGAACTGTGTCATCCCATCAAATATATTGCCTAGCTTGGCAAGTTTTTCCAATGGTTTTTAATTTTTTATCCAAATATACTAAACTCAACCTAGATATATATATATATATATATATATATATATATATAAGTTATTTTTTTTCTAGCCATTTCCAGCCACCTTTGCAAATATGAATCAAATCATATAATTTATGGGTGGCTTGAAACTCTATTCATCATGAAAAATGAATTTCATAACCATTTTCTATGTAGACCCTATGCATGTTACAACGTAGAGTAAAAGTGGGTAGTATTGAACATAAAAATATGGGAATAAATTTTAAACATTCCCATGTAAACATTAAGGATCATTATTACCAATGGTCCACCAAAACTATCAACTATGTAAAGGCAAGGGCAAATGGAGTAAATGGTGGGTTGGCATTTGAGTTGTCGTGCTAGGTGAGCCAGGATGCTAGGTGAGTTAGGTTTCACTACTAAGTTAGGTTGAATGGTGAGTTGTGTTTCACTAATAAGTTGGGTTGAATGATGATTTGGGTTGCACGTAATAGTCCTTTGTATCACATGATTTTAGACTAGATTATGTGAAATTATAAGAATTCATTCCATTTTGTCGCTTAACATGAAAGTGATAAAATTAAAGGGTCTACATTTGAGATTTTTTGATAAGATGTTTTGAGATTTAGATGAATTAAAATATTATCAAATAATGAGAAGTTAAAAAATGTGGGTGAAGATTAGATGATAAAATAATGGATATTATGATTTCATCGTTCCCAAGTGATAGGTGTAGGAGATTGAATGAAAAGATAAGGATATGGTTTGAACTAAATTAGTTAGGGATTATATTCCATAGAGAGGGCATGAAAGGATGAAGGATTTAGATGGGATCTCAAAAAAGAGTGGAAAATCTAGAATAGAAGAGAATCTAAACCTATGGATAAGATTATGCAACTTGAGCTAACATTTGCACTCTTTGATTGCTAATGATGATGAATTGATTTTCCACAATTAGGGAAAATTTGGGAAGGAAACATGCCTAAATAAGTGGTACACTCTAAATTACCCAAAAAATGGTGAAATATATGGGCTTATGCATGATTTATCTGGAATAGGAAGTTAAATGTTTGATTTCCCTCAAACAAGGAGAAAGTTGTGATCTTGGAATGATGATGTACGCCAAACAAGGTAGGTAATTTATTACCCCAAAATAAGGAAAATAAATTGATTGAATTTATTTATTGGAAATAATAAATGAAGGATTTAACTTGTTACAAATATTAAATATTATATGAATGATTTGAATTTGATAAGGTGACACAAACATGTGATAATGGTGTAATGACTTTTATAGAAGCCATAAAAAACTAAGCACACAATAATGCTCAAAGTGATGAGATATTGAATAATGGAAATATAAGAGAATTATTGAAGAATTAATTTATTATATTGGAATAATATGTATGTTCATGAGAATAAAATATGGGTGATCGAGCTAACCTCATAAATTGGTTGGTACTGAGTGCTACCTACATAGTATAAAAAGTCCTCAGTCCAATGTAGTTCTCCCATAAATTAGAAGAGAATATGATGAAAAATTGAATATATGATTAGAAAAATAATAATGGTTGTCAATATGTATTAATCTCTTTTATGTGATTCTTTATATATGCATGTCTTGATTAGCATATATGTAGCCATATGACAGTCATTGTGATTTGATCATGGAAAATTATGATGATGTGAAACGATCAAAGATATCAAAGATGATAAAATTTGATAAAATATGTCCTTGTTGATGTCATTTAAATTTAAACTAATTTAGATCATCATCCACATAATCTTATATATCATAAATCTTGACATCTATAATTACAAAATGCTTGAAATATTCAACACTCTACACAATCTCTTTGTTTGCCAACTTGCTCAACTCTTGGACAATATTTATTATACAATAATATAATTGATCTAGACTATTTGTTACATTAAGCCTATATTTTAATCCTCTACAGATCTATATTCATTCATCTGACCTATCCCTTAACTCTATATTATTCTTTGATATTATCCTAGACACTATACTGCAATATGCCTTAGGCTCCTTTAGGCCAAATTCTCTTCAACTATTGAATAAGGTCTTGTATGCATAAGCATGGATGTAGATACATTACATTAGGATTTGTGTTCCTATTTTAATCCTATTCTTCCTTTTTATAACCTTAATAACCTTCTTTGCATTTCTAGCTTTCACACACCCTTAACTTTTGTAGCCTTTTTTTATGTTTTCTGACTAGTATAACTAGTACCATAGAATTATGAGAAACTCATTACCTATATGACCACACTTTATCCTCAATTTACTATTAATAAATTATCATGAGTTAAATCCATTGGCTTGACCTCTTTTTAGTCTTTTTTGCTCTCTAACTAGCCTTTTCAGGCCTTCCTAACCCTATTTCCTCTACAAGTTGTATTATCCATATGTATGGATGAAAAAACAAATTAAAACATTAAAAATATATTTCCTCTTGGTAAACACCATCAGAACACAAAATTTTGTCAAATTTCATTAGATACAATGCCAGATAATCCACTTTTGATGTTTAACCCTAACCTAGGGTTTTGCATGTGTTCTAAGTTGCCTGAGAGGGCTTAAATTGAATTTTCAAAGAAATATTGATACTTTTTAACTTCAAAATTCCTTCATAAGGTCCATCCCTTTCTTATACAACTTTTTCAAGGCCTTAAATCTATTTACACAATTTTTATCACCTTTAATACAAGGATTTTACAATATTTTATTGACACAATTCTGTTTGTCTAGGGTTACAACAAAATTATAATGCATATATTCTTTACTTGGTGTTATTGACATATTTATCAATGGTTTTATTCCACCACATAATATTTCATATTTATTCAATGCCATAACAAATCTCTATGCAATACATTGATTTCTTATTCAATAATGCTTGTATCTACAAACAAGGAACACATTTTGGTTGTAGCTCAACAATGTAAGGTTTTGGATGACTTTACACTTGCCAAGTTTATTGAAGCACCCTTCATTGTTTTTAATCTAGCTCTTTTTCATTATAATTTTTATTTCCATCAAAACCTATGCAACATATCATTATGTCATCTTTACAGTTCTTGATTTTCTATTCAAATAGAGAATGTACAATCTATCTATAGTAAACCAAGTTAGGGTTTGAATATGTATCTACTTGTCTGTGGTCTTTAAAATCTCATCCAATTTTTTTAGTACAATACATTGACTTCCTATTCTACCTTATAACCATACTAAATTCCACTTTCATCAGGGTTCAATCTTTCAAACAAGTTCCTAATTGTCTCATGATGACAGGGTATATACATAAATGTTTAACAATTTCCTTAATCTTATATTGTGATAAATCTCACACACCCATGAGTATGGATAAAAAAATATTACAACAACATATAAAAATATAACATTGATACTCCTTATACATTACCTTAAGGGATTATTATTTTCATTAGTCTCTGACTTCCTTGAAGAAACATAGGATTTCTTGTATGGTTTGTAATATACATCAATCTCCTCAAGCCTTAAAGCTGGCACTACACCAAATTGTATTCATAGATATTATCTAGAAAAAACACAATAGATTTCACTTCAAAATATTCAACTTTATTGAATCCACTTACATGTATTTACAACTCAGTCATTCTTTACATAGAATACAAAGGTTATTTTTCTTTTTGGTCTTTTCTCTTTCCATACCTCTATCTTGATTCTCCCTTCAAGACCTAACTTCCTACTTATTAGTAATTCCTCTCCTATAATATACTGACTCCCCTCCCTATCAAAAATCTCATTACAAATTTATGAAACTATTTATACACATATGGATAACTACTTCTTGAAAACTACCTTTCATATCAACTACCTTGACATAGTGGTGTATTACACTTGTGTGTTGTTATTGCATTTGTATACCTACCTAATACCACCTAACACCTTAAAAGACAATTAGAAACATTTATACTTGAAAATTATATCACCTAATTCTACAAAACATCTTCTTATGCTTTTAACTCAATTCAAATTTTCAAAATAGTGTTTTGGCAGGAGACTATCCCAAGCCAAGAACACCTCACACATGGACACAACAAGACTTATAACACTCTCCTATGATTATTATTAGACCTATAAGACCAACTAAGACAAAATTTATTGAAACATGTGATTTTTTTTATACCCCTGCATCATAAACCATTTTTAAACTTGATTTTTTATATTTCACATGATAGTATGCATCATGATATAAAACACCATGATGACATAACCATTGTGTGTAAGGACTGACCCCAAATCCAATAGATAATTGATAATAATTCACCAATTATAAAATCCATGATAATAATGCTTAATTCTTCCAATGGATGGACTCAAGTAAAATTTATGATAATGGATACCATGATGATGAACTCATTAACACAATAGACTAAATCAAGTCAACAAAAATAAAATTAAAAAAACAAGCAAGCACACAAATAGGAAACAAAAAGCAACAAAAATCAATATTGTCTTTAATAAAGTCTAATTACAAATTATAGGCTCAATGATAATTATGGTTGGAAACTTGCATTCTATATGTGTCATTAGGAAACTTTCTCAACCATATAATCACCATTGTTAGGTATTTGGTCAATCAAGAGCATAAAAGCCAATGAAAATAAATTTAAAGCCTAAGATCACATGATTAATATAATAGGTTAGTTAATAATACATTATAATAAAACTTGAAATATTAAAAACTCCATTAAATACTTCTTTATATGGGATGTGGATTAGATGTAGCTTTAAGTGGCCTTTGTCAATGTCAATTATTTGTAGACATCTCTATTTAAAATTATGGACCTTGTTAAATTGGTCAAAATTAAAAGATTGGTGACCAAGTTATCTCAATAAAATTAAAGGTATTCATTATATCTATTGAACATGATGAATTAAAATGCAAATGGGTCTATTTATAACAAATTTAGATAAGTGAGGACCATTAATGTTGAAATCAAGATGAATGGTTGTAAATGGCTCCTCAAATGTATAAGTTAGTAATTTGACCATAACTCCTAAATATATATCAATTGTCAACAAAAAGGGAGATATTTTTTTTAGGAATAATCCTCACATCCATACAAAAATTAATATTTAAAAATATTACAGATCAAAAGTTATGAATATTTTACCAACCATTGTTAGCCAAAAAAATAAAATCAAAAATAAAAGGTGGTAATTAGTAATTTGATCATAACTCTTAAAATTTAAATCACTTTTAATTTAAAATTCAAGAGATTTATTATAAGACAAATCCATAAATATTTAAAAAATTGTATTAAAATAGATAACATATAGAAAAGTATGAGCATTTGACCAATTTTTTCTCAGAAAAAATAATATTTTATTCAAAAGAAGATTGCTAAAGAGGATCAAAAGAAAGGAGTGGTTTACTTATCCCATCAATAATGTCACATGTATTGATAGAATTCAAATCATAAATATTTACACTAAGTTTTAAAACATAATCAAAGCAATCACAACTATCGAAATCTCCACCTAGGACCTCATGAGCAAACAAAGAATAGGGCAACAATGATAAAGATTCAAATAAACATAATGAAAGTCTTCATCAGAACTCGTATTTGTTAGGATTTGTCTTAGATGTAGCTTTAAATGGTCTTTATAAAATCCAATTTTTTTGATACATCTCCATGTAATCTATGGACCATGATGAATTGATTACAAGTAGATAGTTGATGAACATATTAGTTTGATAAAATACTAGGGATTTATTTTAACTCTTGAACATGGTGAATAACAATGCAAAAATATCCATTTATAACAAATTTAGATTAGTGTATACCTTTAATCTTAAAATCAAGATGAACAATTTCAAATGAGTCCTCAAATGTGTGCATGGATCACTAATGTGAGCCCTTTATTTTAATCAATATGAAGGGTGGAGGATGGTCTTTGAAAATATCAAATGATAATTAATATAATCCCTTAATCTTGTTTCAAATATGAAGGGTGTATTATAGATCAAACATGCACCCTTGAGAGGGTGATTCAATCCCTATCAACTTGAGCTATGTAATGGGATTAGTCCTAGGTTGTGGGTGACCTCTAAGTGGACTAAACCTCTAGATTATAGGTATGTTTCCCCTTGATGTATCAATTTGGCTCTGCTACTAAATTGAAAATAAATAGGGGAAGGAATAACATGAAATAAATCTAAGGGGGTGATACACCAAATCAATTAATCACTACTAACCATCTGCATATTCACATTTAGACCATGATACTAACCTTAACATACACTACTCTTAATCTGAATCTCTCACATCAACATTTTAATGTAGAGATTGTGATAGATCCTTAGACTAAAAGGACTAATCAAGGGATCCTATGGTGACACTAATGAATATAAAAACTCACTCAACACTTTCACTACACTTACATACTTCACATGACCTACAAAAGAATATTTTAAACTTAATATGGGAACTAGAATAAGACATGTTAAGGAATGCTAAGAAAATCACTTAACAAGATAAAATATCCATGCATACACACTAAGTACAGTTATATAAGGAGGTAAAATTAGTAGTCTTTATTAATCCAAGGCATGCAAATGAGAAGGGATTTTCCATACTCATGTGGATGATCCTTACAAAGCTAAACAAGTCTATATATATAGAGATTGAGAGAAGGAGAGAGAAAAGAGGTGTAGAAGAGAGAAATGATAAGTCCCAAGCACTCATGACAAGAGTTGAAATCAATAAGGAAGTTATATAATAGTCTTAGAAGATGTTCAAGGACATGTGTTTATTTTTTTATGATGCTTCCTTCCCAAATGGAGTATGGGTTTCTCTATTTGCTTGACATATTTATCTTCTTCAAACTACCCTCCTCTTAGATTGGAAATTGATAAGTGGAATTACTTGGTCATCAACTCACATTCAAATTCCTATTTCTCTTGTTATTGACACTTTTCATCTACTTATGAGTTTTCTTATATTGGCATTGCAATAGTTATCATATCTTCTTAAGTGTCTTGAATCCCATCAATCTCACTATGCCTCTCTTTCTCAAAAGCCTCAAATCTTACTTATATCCTAATGAATACAACCTCTATCCATGAAATACCTCTCTTAGTCTTGAAAAACTTATATCAACCCTTTTGGATGCCTTGAACACTCTCAAATACTTCATCTTACACCTAAAACCCATACTTGTCTTTAATTATTTGTATCCCTCAAAACATACAAATATCATTATATACAACATTATATAGATGCTCCTAGAAAAATAAGCCTATATTTGAGTACTCACTATGCTCTTCCTACTTTTTACAAAGTTTCATAACTAGACACTAAGTGCAAGTGCACTTACTCTACTTATTTCCATTCTCAATCAACCCTGAATTAGGTATCTAGGACTATAAACTAAGATTTTGTCTCTAATCAATGCTCACACATGTGAAAATTTAGAGAAATTTTTGATTCACCTTACATTCCCTCTAATCATGTTCTAGGCTAAACTTGAGGATCTGAGACCTTGTACGAATGGGTGAACCAAGAAATTATAAAAACCCTAGCTTAGATACATGTCCAAGCTTGAGAAGGAATTAGAGATTCTTCTCAAGAAATTATAAGTTCCAATGCTTGATAATGACTTGTTAATACCTGTAACATCATAATACCATTAGATATATTGAAGGGAAGCTATATATGATGTTATTTATCACTTTGATGTTATTGAGTTATTTTATTTAGGCCCTTTTGGCCTAGTTTCTTGATAAAATACATCTATTGGATGATTAAATTCTTATGAATCCTATATTCTTGACCTTTCACCTATATCAAAACATCATTATATTTATTCATCCATTTATTACTCCATTCTTACTACAAGTGCACCTTTACTCAAATCCATCCAAGACATGATTGGAGGTGATAATTTAGGTTCATTAGAAAAGGGTGATTTAAGTTATTCATATCTATCCTAGTATTCCATTGAGGTTTTATACTCTATTAAATATTTTATGACTTTATGAGATCTTTGTCCAATACCAACACCCTATTATCTTCACTTGGGTTTATGATAGGCATGAAGGTAGTAATTTAGTCAAGGTTCCATTATTTTCATGATGTTCTACAATTTTAATACATTTTATTCAAATTCATAGTGTGAGAAATGTCTATTATTTCTATATAATTTGTTTTCAATGTCATGATCCATGTCAATGGTCTTGGTAAACCTACTTGGTCATTATCTTCATGTACATAACCCATCTTTAATGTCTATTCTTCTCATGAATAGATACTCATGACTCTCATCACTTTCATCATGTCTCAAGTAAGTATTTAATAGACACATATTTATGAATGGATATAATAGGCACATCTGGTTTGTTATAAAAATGAGAAACCAATCTGATATTGGCTTCTCTTAGCTAAATAATAGGTTCACACTACCTTCTCTAGTCTTTAAAAGGTCTTGAGTACTCCTATATCAATGGGATGATATAAATTCATATACCTATAAATAATATGTATATTTTGATTAAAACCATCTACTCTTAATAAATCTTTTACAAACTCTAATGACACTGTGTACAACTTCATTTAGACCTATACCTAACATAAATGAAGGTTTTATTCACTCTCTGTTGCCATGTGTGACAAAAAAAAGATGGAATTTGATATTATGGGATTATAAATCCCTAAAAGACCTCCCATGTCCTTAAATTTTCACTAAAAATCTAGAAAATGCATTAAAATGAAAAGAAACCATGATGTTGAGATTTTGTAAGTAATTTAGAGGTATTTACAGTATTAGAGATTTTTCATAAATGAGAGGCCAAAAATATAAAAACTATGGACATGGATTTTAATGACATTATTAACCCCTCTTATACCTAAAATTTTAGTTCACCACTCTCTTTCCTCTATATGGAATGAACATCTAAAACTAGACTTCACAAGTTTGACAAGGTGCTGATGGAAGAAAAGAAGTATTTTATGCCTTCCTTGGACCTTTAATTTAATTATAAACATATTTTTGATCTATGGAATATTAGAATACATCCCTTAAACCATTTTCACCTTATAATAAGCCTTATTAATCTGTAAAAGTCCTTAAAACTACCTATAAACTAGTGATTACTCTCTCTTATAAGTTAAAACTACAAAATTGAATATGATCAAACTTGTAATGGCATTCATTAAATATATTCAAATTATATATCTCCTTCATATTATTTGGTAATTTTTATTGTGAACATTTCATCTTTTTTATCTTTGACATTAGCTTGACAAGCCTAGGCATGTGTTAGACTTGGCCACATGCAACTTTTTTCAAGACATTTACCTTAAACTTTACAAAATAAAATTAAATTTTTTAAACATGTATAAAATGTTCATGAAAGGTGGTCAAATGATGGGATGAATTTAGATACATTATGAAACTTTGACACCTTGATCAACTTTCTCATATCATGGTATGGCTAAACTAGCACAAGACTAAGAAGGATCATTACCTTAAACTTATCAAATTTACCTTAAACTATGATAACATGCATTAAAAAAGGAAAAAAATTATGACCCTATCCTATGGCATCCAAAATTTAGCCAACATCTTTGGTGACATCCTTTGAATGCTTGCTTGATAATCATGTTAAACTAGTTACTTTGTCCATCCATTGGGCTATGGAGTCACTTTCCCTTAAATTGAGACACAATACTACCTTAAACAAGATGATAGATTGAAAACACATCCAAACACACAAAAAATAAAATATAACACACAAACAACCAAAAAAATGATAACACACACACGTGTGCTAATAAAGCACTTAGGGAAAATAAGGCATAAACAATCCACTATACGCAACTAACCTCAACATTTATTCTTCCTATAGGATAAAATGAGAAGCTCTTGGGATCACCATGCCACCATGAAATCAAATTGTCATATGTTTGATGTAGCTGATGAAGTGATAAATTACACCCACATTCTGAGATGTTGACACACTCATGATTTCCATGACTAGCCATTTGACCTTCTTGCTTCATTCCATTATCCATGATTTGACTATGTGAGTCAAGGAATAAATAATACTAATTCCAAACTAGGTTTATTGGAATAAACAATCTCATTCTTTCCTCTTCAGTAGGTTACTCTTGATCAAACTAAATAATCTAAAATTTATCTTGTGGAATTCTTATAGGGCTAGCTTTAAGGAGAGATGCACCTTACTTCTTAAGAGATTGAGACCAATGGAACTTAGTTTAATTTTCCAATAGTGAACAAGATTCTACGAACTAATTTAGAGGTTGATATCCCTCCTTCATAACATCAAACAAGTCATTATTAAGTGGGATTACCTCTTGAAATATTGGAATTGAGGAATTATCTCTTTCGTGCACATTGACTTGCTTTCCAAACTTGCCTTCTTCTATTTTGATCAGGCTATACCCTCCTTGTAAAATATTAAACCCTAATCCAATCATCTCAAATAAATATTCCAACTTCCCTTCATGATATTTTATATAAATTATGTCTTCTTGTATCACATTAAACACTTCTTTGAAATAAAGGAGAGGTTCATCAGCTTGAGGAAAATAAGGAGGTTTAGATCATAAATTTGCCTTTGTAACTTCCTCATAGTTGGTTAGCATCTCACATATTGATGTATGATCTTCCTGAACCTATTTATCATGATTAAAACAAATGCCAATGTGACTGATCCATTTGGTAATTGATGACACTTTGAAATTCTACCTATGATTCTAACATTATCAACTCATCAAGGCTTGCCTTCTTCCCATATTTGAATATTGATTTGCACCCCTCTTAACTAAGTGGCATTATAATGGTAAATTATTCATCACATACACTTAAATTATCATCTTTATAGCCTTCGTTGGAGTGATCTTGAGCTATGATTTGAGAATTTTCCTCAAGGAGGGGTTATTCATCTTCACAAACTAGTTTTAAGTTCCCATGATGAAAGATATTGTCTCTCTCTTCCCTCCATTCACTAATGAACCCCTAAAAATTTTAAATGTTTTGGCTTTCAAATTTATCTACAAGTAATTCATTCTTCATTTGAATGCTCTTTTAAATTTATTTCCAAGATGGTAAAGTCTTAGGTTTTTCAAGCATTTCAACAAGGATTTCTTATTTGTCTTGGATTCCTTATTGAATTGACTTCCAATATGGGAAGTATTTAGGATCTTGAGGAGGGATGGGTCGGGATTGAATAGATTCAAGTTCTTATTTGGTCTCAATTCCCCAATATAAACTTGTTTCACTTGATTTATCCCATGATTTGACCACTTGATTTGAACTTGGAATCTTAAAGGACTTATTGGGGGGTTATTGAGGAAAGGAAATGGAGTTTTATGCCAAGATAACCTCATTATTTTCCCTTGAAGTAGCGATAAAACTCTCTAATTATGATTTGTTTTAATTCTCAACCCACTCAACAATAGCCTCTTTCTTCTTTTGGATGTTATTTTGGATTAATTTCCATGATGGGAAAGCTTGATGGGTATGTGAAGGACTTGGGACACTTTTAAGATCACTTGACTTGGTCTTTTGAGGAAGAATGGGTGGCACAAAAGAGGGATGATGTGGTATAGGAAAAGGCACATGAGGATGATAGCATTGATTTTTTTCCCTTCATGAAATATTAACTATCCTCTATGCATTGAATCAAGCCCCCTATGTCTATCATGTCACTAGTGATTCTTTACTAATTTTCTCTCTCAATATTTTCCCACTCCCTCCTTATCAGCTAAAATGAGTCTATGACATTCTAAATGATATGACTAGGAACACTTTGACCATACTCCCTTTGTGTGTTGAGCCCTATCTTACACCTTTCATATCCCAATAGAGTTTTCTTAAATCTTGAGATATACAAATTTAAAATATGACTATGTTGACTAGGGGAAACATGGTCTTGACAAGGTTGATTAGAGAGATGAAAAGTTGCCAAGGAGGTGGAATATCTTGACAAGACTATTGAAGAAAGAAAGGAGGGTAATATTATTGATAGAAAAGATGATAAGAATTAATATAGTATTGATAAGGGTCAAAAAAACTACTAAAAAGGATCAACATGAGTTTTACATGGCTCATCAACATGTGTAAATTTGAAATCAACATCAAAATCAGCCATGAAACCTCATGAGAAAGGCTAGAATGAAAGAGCACATGCTTAAAATGATACTCTAGCTATTACAACCAACTGAATACATTCAAAATCACCATTGATGTTGGTTGAAATGCCTCCAAATGTTAGTGAATTGAAGAACAACACCAAAAAATCTTAAATTGATTAAAAATATTGTCCAAACAAGTGTGCCAGAACTATTATAGATCAAATTTTCACCCTTGAAAGGGTGATTCAATCCCTCTCAACTTGAGCTATGCAATGGGATTAGTCTTAAGTTGTGTATGACCACCAAGTGGAATAAACCTCTAGATTTTATGGTTAACTCCACTTGATGTATTAATTAGGCTACACTACTAACTTGCAAAGGAAAAGGGGAAGAAATAACATGAAATGAAAGTAAGTGGGTAATACACCAAATCAATTGATCACTAACAACTAGTTTCATGTCCATATGTAGACCATGAGAATATCCTTAACATACACTAATCCTAATCTTAATCTTTCACATTAGCACTTAAATTTGGAGGTTTTGATATATTATTAGGATAGGAGGACTAATCAAGATGTCTAGGATGACACTAATTAATAGACAAACTCACTTTACCCTTGCATTAAACTTACACACTTTATGTGACCTATCAAAAAGCTTTTAAACTGCATATAGGTGTTAGAATATGACAACATGTGAAGGAATACTAATCAAATCACTTAACAATATCAACTATCCATGTACACACACTAAGTACAATCATAAAATGAGGTAAAACTAGTAGTATTTATTTATCCAAGGCAATTCAATGATTAAGGCTTCTCCATACTCAAGTGGATGATCTTTTCAAAGCTAAACAAGGATGTACATGTAGAGATGATATAAGGAGAGAGAAAATTGGTATACAAGAGAGAAATGATAAGTATCAATCACTCATGATAAGAGTTAGAATAAAGAAATAAGTTATATAATAGTCTCATAAGGTCTTCAAGAAATGTTTTTATTTCTTAATTATGCTTCCTTCCCAAATGGCATAGGGGTTTCTCTATTTTCTTGACACATTTTTATTCTTATTCAAACTACCCTCCTCTTGGCTTGGAAAATTACAAGTGGAATTAATTGGTCATGAACTCACCATTAACTGACCATTTCTCTTGTTATTGACAATATGCATATTCTTAGGAGTTTTCTTATACTAACATTGCAATAGTGATCATATCTTCTTAGGTGTCTTGAAGCCCATCAATCTCATTATGCCTCTCTTTCTCAAAATCCTCATATCCTACTTATATACTCATTAATTCAACATATATCCATTAAATACATCTCTTAGTCTTAACAAAATTATATTGACATTCTTGGATTCCTCAAACACTCTTAAAGACTTCATCTTACACTTAAAGCTTATACTTGTCTTCAATTCCTTGTAATCCTCAAAACATATGAAGATCCTTACTTAGAACATTTTATATATTATTATATAAAACTAATAATATATTTGAGTACCCAATATTTTATTATTTCTTTGTACAAAGTTTCATGACCAGAAACCAAGTTTAAGTGCACTTAATCCACCAATTTCTCTTCTCAATTATCCCTCTATTATGTCTCTAGGACTAGAAAATAAGATTTAGATATAATAAATTCTCACACATGTGAAAATTTATATTAAAAAATTATTCAATTTTCATACCCTATAATCATGTTCAAATCCAAATTTGAGGATTTGAGACCTTGTACAAATGGGTGAACCAAGAAATGGCCAAAACCCTAACTTAGATGCATGTTCAAACCTGAGAAGAAATTAGAGTGGTTTCACAAGAAATTTATAGGTTCCAATTCTTGATAATTACTTGGTAATACTTGTACCATCATAATACCTCTATATATATATATTAAATTTAATCTCTAGAATAGTATTTAAAAGGTTTGCAATGAGGCTTCTTAGACAAGCTTATATTACAATCACAATTTTAACTTAAAATAGTGACTAATTAGCCTATATATCATCTTCAAATAAACTAAGAAAAGTATTTAGAGGATATTATAATATTTTAAATATTCCAAAATACCTTTTTATTTTATTTGGATACCATCTACCATATTCTCAGCTTACAAATAGACTTGCAACCACACCTTTTGGTTTATTTTTCTATGCACTCTCAACTCACACATGCTAAAAAATTGATAAGTCAGGTGTTTACAAGGATAAAAAAGGCCATAAAAGTATTTTATATGTCATTTAAATCCACCTTAGTCACTTAAGATATTTATATCCTTTATCAGGTCATTTGAGAGGGTTTGGGTTTGCATTTTCTTGCTTTTTCATGTTTTCCTTGTATATCACAATTAAAAAAACTTCATCTATAAAAGCCTGATGATGTCACTAATAAAAGGCGGAAGGTTTGATATTTACTTCAATCTATTGGGACTAATAAAATTTATTGAAGTGTTTGGTGGTGTCATATAAGTGTTACAAACCACATACTTTGGATATCGTCTTAGTTTTACCTATATATGGAGATTAAACATTTACAGGTGATACCACAGAGTGCAAGTTTGCCTTCTAGAGATATTTTAATAGTTGATAAACTCCATTTGAGGTTCCTTACTATATAAAGGTCTAAATATACCTATTTATGGTTTTAGGTTGACAAGAGAAGTGTCAAAATAATGAATGGAAGGTTAGACTAATTTTTAGGCTTGTTGTTCCTAAAACCACAAAATAGAGGCCCAAGAGGTTTTGGTGGGCCTCCCAAGGTGCATTTTCAAAGGGTTTAGAGTCATATAATTTCACATACTAATATTATATACCACATATAATGTCCATTCCAATTTTTAGGGTCAAAAGGTGAGTGAAGGATGAAAAATTGGAGTCCAAAGTTGCCCAAGAAACCACTAGATTTTGATAGTGAAACCTACAGGATTTTGAAGGAAATTTCACCTTCGACTTCATTTTTAGGGTCCTAAACTATGCCAAATAAAGGTTAAAAAGTCCAAATTATCCAAAAGACACTCTTAATATAATATTTTAGATTAAAATATGATGTGCTTGTTTTGACTCCTAAACACTCTCCCTCTATCTATACATAGGCTTGAGACAAGGTGGACAGTGGCTTGAACATTGAGATTGAATAATGTTAACTATCTACAATGGACCTAAAAGGAGAGATACTATCAATATATGAAATTAAACATATATATAAGTTCATAACATCCTAAAACACTTTGAACAAGCCCAAGAGCATACATAAACACCTATAGGCCTGAGAAGTGGCACCTACAATAGTGTTGGTACGACAATGACCTATGGAGTTGAGACCATGTGATATTTTGAGATTTTTACATAGAATATTTCTACTAGATAAACATGATGTGAACTAAAGTTGATTTAAAATGTTTCTCTCACACTTTTAAACAATATTTATTACATTATTTCCACCTTTAGGCAAGGTCAACAAACCCTTTTCTCAGTCAAAGGGCAATGAACAAAATAGTGGTGTCTTGATGGTTGTTGGGCATAAAGAGGAGATTACAGGTATGAAATAGCTATATGGTTTTAATGAGTAAATAAATGTATCTATTAAAATAACCAAATATCATCCAAATATTATAATTCACCTATAAATAAGATTTAGTACATGAGGAGCCAAGACTATCTCAGTTGGATAATGAATAAAATAACATTATTTGGTGGGTGGAAATGACCTATATCATGATATAAATAAGTCCCAAGAATGAAATAATGTTTATATAAAATTAAGGGAGATCCTATGAATTAAATAAAAAATCTTAATCCATGTAAACATACCAAACAGAGGTGTCTCTCAAACCAAATGCAGTCATCATATCACCCCTACAGACAGTGTTTCCTATAAGTCTATCTTAGCTTTTTGAGAGATTTAGAAGGTCTATCCTTGGATTTAGAATCTAAAATTTGGTAAAAATAATACTTTGTACCCATGAGATACTATCTAATAGTTTTATATTTTTATAATATAAGGTAAACCCTCTTTGTTTTATCTCATAGGAGGGGCAACTTTCCCATGCATAAAGAGATAAGTTTTAAGGGAAAAGGGATGAAATGATAATCCAGAAGTCAAGATAACCATAAAAGTTGATTTTATAAGCTATAAAAAACATATATCAAATTTATTAACCTTCCTAAGATCTTTTAAGGAAAATTACGAGGCCTATACAAGGAGGTCTATAAGCAGACCTAGTGATCAACATGCAAGCTTAGCCTCAAAAGAGAGATCATTTTTAGTTTGGGCCTTAGGAAAGAATTTAAATGAATTGGGCCATCCTCATAGAGGTATATATGAAGTTTGTAAAACATCATCTTTTAGGTTAATCCTTTTTAGAGTCATATTGAGTCTAAGTTACAATCAGATCCTTTGGAGAAGGCCTAGGCCTAGTTGCTAGACAGGGTCACTCTTCATTTCTAGCTCTAAGGGAGCTATTAAAATTATGGGAACATGTTTTTGGGATGTATATAAATTTTTTTGAACCTTAATTATGTAGGATAATCCATCAAGAATCCATATTTTGACTTGAAAGCTGCCAGACCCCATAAAATAAATGAAAATGGCTCTAATGACCAAGTTGAGAAGCTCAGATCTCCCTTGATACTTTGCATGGGACCTTGAGGTGATTAGAAAATTTATATAGGGTCCTTAATAATCCCTCAATGGTATTTTATCATAGTTCCAACATATTTTATTTATGAACAAATTTTAAGACCCAAAATCACCTCAAAACCCTTAGAAACCCTGTCTTGTGACTTGATGGATGAAATGAAGCTAAAAGTGAATTCAAATGGAAGAATTTGAGAATGAGTGTAAATGGGAAGTTGTTTAAAACTTCATGAGGATCATATATGCTGAGATACATTGTACAAAATCCATATAGTTCAAGTAAAAGACAAGTTTATTTGATAATTACTTGTGTTTTATAGGTCCTGAAGATGATCATGGGATACTAATCACTTGCGAGGGTAGATTGGGACTTGAAACAACTCCTTATTCCATTTTAAAAGCTTGTAAATGTTCAAAATTTCCAATACTAATCTTGTTACTTCAACCAATCTTTAAAGTGACATAGTAAAAAGCATGGTTACCTAGATTTAGAGACTTTTAAAGGTATGACTGATGCTGCCAAGTGTATAAAATGTCCTACCATGTGTCATTAGACACTTGGTATGGATCATTTTAGGAAGTTAAGAATATTATATTTCAAAATGTTAATAAAATCCGATTGGAGAGTGATCATGGTTGTAGATGATGATGGAGTTTGTGTAAGAGGATATCAATGATTAGAAAAACTCCCAATATAGGTGGAAGCCTCTTTTTAACCTCTTCTCCTTAGCACACATAAGAAACTTGTCATTAATATGCTATGGAAGGCTCAAAGAAGCCCATGAAGAAGGTAGTTTCCAAGAGATAATGATTGAAGAGATGCTATGCCATATTTGGAGAAGTGGCTTGTTTGGGAAAGACACATGTTCACATCAATTTATTGATCTCTCTTCCACCTCATTTCCATGCATTTGTAACTTATTTTCTCAAGCTGACATATGTACAAGTGAATCTTGAACTTCCTTCTCTCTCTTCCTCTCTCAAGCTCTATAAGAGTTGGCCTTTTGGCATTATATGACATTCTCCACCTAGTATGGTGAAGCCCTACCACTTTGTACTACCTTTGATAAATAATATGACTAATTTGTACCCCATTTCATGGCTTCATAAAGTGCTAATTTTTAATTAGTTTATCTAGTCAAGTGTAGATGTGTACCACCTTGACTTGTTGTTCTTCTTATCTTACCTCATGTAGTTTTGTTCACTATTACAGGTTGTAGTTGGTGTCATTGATAGAATTTGATGAGTTTAAAAGTGAACTTGTCTTCTTCTTCAATATCACTATGTTTTAACCTTCTATAAAACATTGATGAAATAGGCTCTTATGAGATTATTGTATGTTCATGTTGTCTTATTGTCTTTAGTGCACTAGTTAATGTGTGTGTGAGTGATCAGCTAGTTTGGTGCATCACCATAGTAGTTATATTCATTTTAGTTCTGTCTAACTCTTTTCATGAATAAGCATTATATTAGGTTATAGGCATCTTAAATAAGAATCTATGGATATATCCCTTTCAATCCTAGAGATTAATCTATCTTACAAGTTCCCCACAACTTGAGAGATGATTCAATGTTGCATCAAATTTTAGGATCTTGATAGAGTATCCTAAGCTTTATAATTTGTTTCCAACAATTTTGGCATGCATAGCGGGATAACTAGTCCTAATTATTTCAATAAACGTGAATGCTAGTCTTGACACTCCCAAGGTTGTAAAAGTGCTTTAATCTAGCATTTGGTGACTCCAAAAGGTTATAATTTTTGGTTGTATATCAAGTTTTTCACATTATACTTCATGGTCTTCACTAGATCATCTTCTGGTAGAGAATTCAATAAAGTCCCTCTATCTAAAGATACTCTTGAGGAACAACATAATGAACCATTCTTAACATTTAGAGATCCCAAACAAGAAGGTTTTGAAGATCAAGAGGAGGAAGAATAGATGGATAGGCAACATGCTTTCCAAGCCTTCAATACCTAAAATCCAATTAATCTTCCTAAATATAATCCTATTCCTCCCAATTCTACCAAAAGTTTACCTTTCTTCAATGGAGAGGGCCCTATTACCCCATCTAAGCAAATTAGGGACATTTCAATTTTTTTCAATTTCCACAATATCACTCAAGTTAACATAGCTATTATAATACTTTCCATGTCTCCAAAGTGTAAGGAACTTAATTTGTATAGTACATTGGAATGTGGTTTCATTACTAATTGGGATGCCTTCAAAGAGTTGATGGTGAATATGTTTTTGAATAAGACTGACCAGACTTAACTAATCCATCATCTAAATGTGATAAGGAGAGGTCCTAATGAATCTATGGGGGATTTCAATAAAAGGTCTCAAAGGACATGGTATATATTACCACCTATCATGAGGCCTCCTCCAAGCTTTGTATTCCCCACTTATCTCAAGTCTATTGGCATTGATGTGGTAGTAATGTTATAGTCAATCAGAGGATTTACTCTACCTGATACATATTAGACATATATTGAAGTTGAGAATAGTTTTATACAAGTTGGGAAATTACCCCCAAAAATCTCTATGCCTTTTTTGTCTCATAGTTCAGTTGAAACTCTAAGTGTAGTCCAAGTTCCCAATGTCAATTTCAAGTCTAGAACAACTCCCAATAAGGTGTATAATTCTATAGACAAAGATGAAATGATTTGGTCATTACAATTTCAGCTCAAACAAGCTCAATTGTATGCAAGTGCTCCACCCAATCCCTAATATTATCCTTCACAAAATTATAGACCTCCACCCCAATACAATTACCAAGGAAGAGGACAAGGTTAAAACGTTTTTAATATGCAGCCCAATATCTATAATCTAAGTTTTGTTCCACCCACAAGGGTTGTTTTTCTAGTCCATATTAACCTGGTTCAAGGAGATGAACATTTGGATCATTTGGGATAATATCAACGTCAATTTGTGTATGATGGTGGAGAAGGTTGTCAAGACTTAGTGGCATAAGAAGGATCTACTCCTTGCCCACATCAAAATAATAAAATATCATTCAAAAGGATACTAATGGAGAGGGTAATAGCCAAAGTATAGGTCTTATGAACTTTCAAAAGGAAGATAAATATGTGTTGAACCAAAGTACATCAGTTTTAGCTAATAAAAGAGCCAAAAAGAGAGATTTGGGAGATGTTTCGAAAACACATGTGACTCCAAATAATGCCTCTCCAAGGCCACAAAGTGTGAATCCTAGTGTAATACCTTATACTAGTCACACTACTCATCAAAGTGAGAATGTGAACAAGGTTGAAAAAACACTTGAAGGATTACCATTCAATACTTCTTCTCTATTGCCTTCACAACGTTAGAATCAATTAATTATTCCTAAGAATTTTCAAGAGTTGGAAGATGATAATTCCATTGATGAGTTCCTTAAACATATTAAAGATGATACCTCAAGCAGCTATGATGAAGAGATTGTCATTGGTACACCTCTTCACCCTAGTGGATCAATCTTTGAGCTTGAGGAAGGAGCTGATGACATGGAACAACAAATAGAGGTTTTAGGACAAGAAGACACTTTAGTTCTAAGAAAATAAGAATTAGAACTTGAGTGGATTGATGAATTGTCATGTTCTAAGGAAGATGATGATGATCAACTTGTAGCACAAGATGAAGAAGAGGTACTCATTAGCCAACATGATATTACATAATAATTTGGTAAGAAAGTTGATCAAATTCAAGCTATTTTTGTTGATCATGAAGAGTTGACATTTTGGGATGATCTTGAAAAAAAAATCTTGAGCTTGAATGATGCATATTCACTTCATGAAGAGCTTGAGAAATTTTTTAAAGAAGATGTTGTAGCTGAACCTATTGAAATTCATGAAGCACCTCAACAAGAAGATAAGGCTATAAGGAAGTCCTATTTACACATGTTTTGAGAGTCTAAAGATTAACTTAATCATGGTTCATCGCAAGAAAATCAAATGCATAAGATAGATGAAGAATACAAGGTACCAAGAGAGGTAGTAAGTTTTGAAGAACCTCTCCCATGTATTAAGCTACTAGGACCACCAAAGCTTGATGGAGACCTTACCTTTCAAAATGAGTAGTCTTGATGATGAAAAGCCACTTGCAGTAGACGTTGAGGTTGAGTGTGAGGGTCAAAATGAGCCTAGAATCAATGAAAACTAACTTGAACCAAGGGATATGGTTTCCAAATTCAAACCAATCAAGAGGAGTATGTTTCCATTGAACACATGTTCTTAGCCATAGAACCAGATGAAACCAATGAAAACACCATGGGAAGTGAATAAGGTGTTGAACAAACAAGGAAAAGTCCTAAGTGGTAGCTTTCACATCCTTCTAGTTTAATTCAAGAAGATGTTATGAAAAATTTTCCTTTTAATCTAGGAGGATCATTTCTTTCTATTTAGTTTGCACATATTAGAGTGTGTTTGTTTCAATTTGTCTTGTGTTTCCTAAGTACTTCATAGCACAAGTGTGTTTCCTTCCCTTTATTTGATGTATGTTTTTTATTTTATGTGTGTGGGTCAACCAAATTATTTTCCTTGATTCAAATTTCTATTCAAGTCAATTTGAGTGCCCATATGCATGACTCGATGCCCAATGGAAGAACTAAGTAACTAATCTTAGGCATAGCTGGCATGCCACCTCTAGAAATCACTAAGAATGATGACCAAATTTGACTTCTACTCAAACTAGGTCAACCCATACTATTTTTCAATTTTTAAGAAGGTTACATGTGTCTTATGGGGTCTCTTATTATCCTATATGTCTCACTTGTCCTTCCTCTAGTCCTTATTGAATCCCATCCTCCTTGTACTAACCTAGTAAACTACAGTCAAAGTTGGTCAACCATGGTCAAACTTAGTAAAATTTCCAAATTATTTTTAAAATGTCCTAATAGGATATTTTACATGTTTCAAGGTGTCTTCAAGTCATAAATTGGCCACTTGCTTTATTTCATGTGCAAAAAGGGTCATTTGGCCACTTTTCTAGCTCAATTAATGACTTACACGGATGGTGGAGTTACAATACTTGTCATCAAAGTGAATATCAAAGTTTAAGAGGACAAATTATGTTAGGATCAGTTGTGTGGTAATTAAAAAGTTAGTTATATGCAGGAAATGGCTATTTCTCCTTAAAAATAGGCCCCTTTGAGCACTTGTATGAACTCCCTGAGTTAAATATCAACTAAAAATGTGGGTAGAATGCCTCTTCACCTCCCCACACTATTTTACATTATTTTTTTTAAAGTATGATGTCAAAGGTTCCATATACAACTTTTTTCTTCCACTTTCTCTTGGCGACCCAAGAAAGGCCATTTTCAAGTGCTTGGTGTGGATTATATAGGTGGAATTGGGAAGAATGTTCTTGGTGGGTGAAGGGTCTCTAAGTGCACTTAATTTTCATATAAATATTTCTTATATTTGTGGTTCCTCCTTTATGAACAATTTCTAACACTCCAAGCATGTTTTCATGCATATACAACCATGAGGGGGTCACTGTTTGCACTTGTCTCAGATTTTATTACTTTGGTTGGATGGATTTATTTGTTTTAGGTGTTCATTCATTATTTATAATACATTTACATGGTTATTTTGGTTTTTAAAATATAAAATGCCTAAGAAATCCTCTTCTAGGCTTATAGATGCTTCCAAATTAGTCCTTTCACACTTACAGTTATCTCAGTTACCTTGAAAGTGATTTCTTCACATTGAAGAGAGTTTTTTGAATTTTATTGGAAAGGGTTCATAATGGGGTTATTCATTTCAAGGTTTACAAATGTATTTGAGGTGCTTGGAAGGCCTTACCTTGCAATTTCTTTCTTTTTTATGTTTTCCCTATATATCATAGTAAAAAAAATTCATCTATAGAAGCCTGATGATGTCAATGATAAAAGTTAGAAGGTTTGATATGGATTTAAATCTCTTGGGACTACTAAAATGCATTTAAGTGTTTGGTGGAGGCATATAAGTGTAACAAACTCACACACATTGGATATGGTATCAGTTTTGTCTATATATGGAGAATAAACATCTATAAGAACCGCAGAGTGAAAATTTACCTTCTAGAAGTGTTTTAATAGTTAATCAATTCCATTTGAGGTTATTTGTTATATAAAGGTCCAAACAGACCTCTTTATGGTGTTATATTGGCAAGATAAGTGTCAAAATAATGAATGGAAGGTTAGACTGAGTTTTATGTCTGTTGTTCCTAAAACCATAAATTAGAGGCCCAAGATGTTTTGGTGGGCCTCCCAAGCTGAATTTGCAAAGGGTTTGGAGTCCTAAAATTTGGTATACTTATAGTTGATACCATGTATAATTCTCATGAAAATTTTAAGGGTCAAAATTTGAGTGAAGGATGAAAAATTGGAGTCCAAAGTTGCCCAACAAACCACTAGATTTTGATAGTGAAGCCTATAGGATTTTGAAGGAAATTTCACCTTTCACTTCATTTTGAGGGTCCTAAACTATTCTAAAGAAAGGGGAAATTTTTTAAATGATCCAAAATACACTCCTAAGATAATATGTTAGAGGGAAAGATGATGTGCTTGTTTTGACTCCTAAACACTCTCCCCCTATCCGTACACAAGCCTGAGACAAGGTGGATAGTGGCTTGAACATTGAGATTGAATAAAGTTATCTATCTATAATGGACCTAAAAGGAGAGATAATATGAATAAATGACATGAAACCTAGAGAGTATATTTTATAACATCATAACACACTTTGAACAATCCCAAGAGCATACATAAACACTTATAAGCCTAAGAAGTGGCACCTATAGTAGTGTTGGTAAGACAGTGACATATGGAGTTGAAACTAGGTGGAATTTTAAGAGGTTCACATATAAGATTGATACTAGATAAAAATTATGTGAAATCAATTTGAGTTCAAAGGATTATCTCACACTTTTAAACAATATTTCTTACATTCTTTCCACCTTTAGGCAAGGTCAAAAAAGCCTTTTTCTCAGTCAAAGGGCAATGAACAAAATAATGGTGTCTTGATGGTTGTTGGGTATAAAGAGGAGATTACAAGTATGAAAATAGTTCTATGGTTTTAATTAGTAAACAAATGTCTCTATTAAAATCACTAAACATCATCCAAATCTTATAATGCACCTACAGATAGGAGTTAGTAAATGAGGATACAAGATTGTCTCAATCAGACAGTGAATAGAATAACATTGTTTGGTGGGTGGAAATGACCTATAACATGATATAAATGAGTCAAAATCATGAAATAAAGGTTATAAAATATGAAGGGATATCCTATTCATTCAATCCAAAATCTTACTCTAGAAAACATACCAAACATAGGTGTCTCTCAGACCAAACATAGTCACCATATCACCCCTATAGACAGTGCTTTCATATAAGTTTGTCTTAGTTTTTTGAGAGAGTTGGAAGGTCTATCCTTGGATTTATAATCTAAAATTTGGTAAAAATAATCCTTAGTACCCATGAGACACTCTCCAATAGTTTTATTTTATGATAATACAAGGTAAACCCTCTCTCCATCTCTTTTTTGTGTCAATAGAGGTGCAATTTTCCCATGCATAAAGAGATAAGTTTTAATGAAAAAGGGATGAAATGATAAGCCAAAGGTAAATACAACCATGAAATGTGATTGGATAATATGGGACACACCTAAAACAACTTTATAAACCTTCCTAAGATCTTTGAAGGCAAACAAGTAGGCCTATACAAGGAGGTCTGCAAGCAGACCTAGTGATCAACATGCAAACTTAGCCTCAAAAGAGAGATCATTTTCAGTTTAGGCATAAGGAAAGAATTTCAATGACTTGGGTAATCCTAAAATAGGTATATATGAATTTTTTAAACCATAACCTTATATGGGAATCCATTTGGGAGTCATATTGAGTCTTAGTTGCAAGCAGATCCTTTGGAGAAGGCCTAGGCCTAGTTGCTAGACAGGGTCACTCTTCATTTATAAATTTAAAGGAGATATTATAGTGATGGGAACATGTTTTTGGGATGTATATAAAGGTTTTTGAACCTTTATTATGTATAAAAATCCATTATAAAGCCATATTTTGACTTGAAATATCTCAAACCCCATAGAATGAATGAAATTGGTTCGAGTGACCAAGTTAAGAAGCTTAGATCTCCCTTGATACTTTTCATGGGACCCCAAGGTGATTAGGAAAGTTATATATGTTCCTAAATATTCCCTTAGTGGTATTTTATCATATTTATAATGTCTAATCTTTATGACCAATGATAAGACCCAAAATCACCTCAAAACCCTTGGAAACCCTGTCTTTTGACCCAATAGAGGAAATGAAGCTAAAAGTGCATTCAAATGGATGAATTTGACCATGAGTGTGAAATATAAGTTGTTTAAAACTTCATGAGAATTATAGATATGGAGATATATTGTATGAAATCCATACAATTCAAGTAAAAAACAAGTTTATTTGACAATTTCTTATGTTTTACAGGTCCTAAAAATGATATAGGATACTAATCACCTGAAAGGGTAGATTGGGACTTTAACCAACTCCCTATGCCATTTAAAGCGCTTGGAAATTTTCACAAGTACCCCTGATAGGCCTCTCACTTCATTTAATCTTTAAAGTGACATAGTGAAAAGCATGGTAACCTAACTTTGGAGACCTTTTAAGGTATGATTGATGGTGCCAAGTGTATGAAGTGTCATAAAATGTGTCATGAGACCCCTGTTTATAGATCATTTAGGGAAGATAAGAATATGTTAGAGCCAAATTTCATGAAAAGCCTATTAGAGAGTGATCATAGTTATAGATAATGATCGAGTTTGTGTAAGAGTATATCAATGATTAGAAAAACTCCCAATGCAGGTGGAAGCCTCTTTGTAACCTCCTCTCCTTAGCACACTTAAGGCATTTGTCCCTAATATTATTTTTAAGGCTCAAAGAAGCCCATGATGAAGGCAATTTCTAAGAGAGAATGATTAAAGAGATGCTATGTCACATTTGGACAAGTGGCTTGTTTAGGATGGACACATGTTCACATCAGTTTCTTGATTTCTCTTCCACCTCATTCCCATGCATTTTTAGCTAATTTTATCATGTTGAAACATATACAAGTGACTCTTGAACTTCCTTTTCTCTCTCCCTCTATCAAACTCTATAAGAGTTGGCCTTTTTTGCATTGTATGGCATTCCCACCTGGTATGGTAAAGCCCTACCACTTTGTACTACCTTTGATAAATAGTATGAATGATTTATACATCATTTCATGGCTTCATATAGTGATAAATTTCAATTAGCTGATCTAGTCAAGTGTAGATGTGTATCACCTTGACTTGTTGTCCTTCTTGTCTTGCCTCATGTAGTTTTTTTCACTATTGTAGGTTTTAATTGGTGTCATTGATAGCATTTTATGAGTTGGAAAGTGAACTAGTCTTCCTCTTCAATCTCAATATGCTTTACCCTTATATAAAACATTAATTTAATAGGCTCTTATGAGATTAGTGTATGTTCATGTTATCTTTAGTGCACTAGTCAATGCATGTGTGAGTGATCAACTAGTTTGGTGCATCATTGTAGTAGTTAGATTCATTTCATTTCCTTCTAATTATTTTCATGAACAAGAATTAGATTAAGTTATAGTCATCTTAAATAAGAGTATATGGAGATAACCCTTTCAATCCTAGAGATTCATCTCTCTTACAATTTCCCCACAACTTGAGAGATGATTCAATGTTGCATCAAATTATAGGAGCTTGATAGAATATCCTAGTGTGCATAATTTGATGCAAATAGTTAGCTCAAGAGGAGATTGTGGGTTCATGTACCACCGTGGTCACCAAAATATAGGTGATTTTTGAGCTCAATAGATTAAATTATGTAATTCAACCAACTCAAATATCAAATTACATAATAGAAAATATTTATAAAACAAATCATAATGATATAAAATCTTATCAAATTCCTT
The DNA here is from genome assembly GCA_037957365.1 of Torreya grandis. Lineage (NCBI taxonomy): Eukaryota > Viridiplantae > Streptophyta > Pinopsida > Cupressales > Taxaceae > Torreya > Torreya grandis. Next base: position 2,326,414 of record JARHVA010001677.1, read on the forward strand.
GTTTCACATTATCTCTTTTTGGGATTTGTAAATGATCAAGTGATTGCATATACACTCATATTTGACATAGTGATAGAATGATGGTGGATGAAGGATTTGATAATGGATGCTTGATTATAGATTTGGCATGGATTAGCTATGAGAATCATAGTTTGCTTAGTTAGCTACATTGACATGGACTTGCTATGAGGATTCAATTTAGTTTGAGGGTGGAGGAAGATCTTGTTTAAATAGGCAAATGGAGGGAATTTTAAAGAATTTAAAATTATCTAGAAGTCTCTACTTTAGAGACTTGGAGGAGTTTCTCTAGTTCTATAGGCTTCTCCATTTGTTTAGGTATAATGGAGGATTAGGTTTCCTATAGAAGTAGGAATACCTAGAGAATAGGTTAGTAGGTGGTTAGGTAGGGTTATGGGAATTTTAAATTCTCACAAAATGGATAACTAGGATTAAATTATAATAATAAGGATTAGGATATAATTAATGAAGGGATGAGATTAGACTAAGGATAGTGAAATGGAGAATTATTGAAGGGAGCTATTTAATAAATGGCTAGGAATGGGGGATTAATTAGTGGAATGAATTAGAATAAATGAGAATATCATAATTAGCATCAATTAATAGGAATATTATCAATGATACTAAGGTGAGAAAATTTAGGTGTATACAAATATCCTTAAATGTTAGAGGATACCTTATCTAAACTTTAGTTGGTGCACAAGACCCATATATAAAAAATAAAAGATGGTGATAGAAAGAGGGCATTTGAGTGCCTCCCTTAGTAAGAGGTTATCCCTTGAGTTATAATAGAGATACCCATGAGATTTACTAGGTATAGGGCCCAAACCAATCTTTTGGTTTTACCCTTGTCAATACATCAAAGGCCTAGTTATGCACAAGTTGTTCCTAATATACTATGGGCAAAAACATCATCTCCAATCAGGAATATCCATCCCACTAATCAATTTATGACCCTACAAAATATTTGGTTGGTTGGATCTTCCATTTCCATCCCATGATACATACATAATCTGCCCAAAGACCTAAAGAAATGTCTACCTTTTTTGTCCCATTCAGGAGGAAGGACTGCTAAAGAACACATTAAGTATTCAAGGCTACATTAATATTAATGAATGTTACTTAGGAAGATGTTACATGTAGGATTTTACCATTTACCTTACAAGATGTTGCCTATCATTGGTATCTCAACCTTCAAGAGAACTCAATCACTTCTTGGAATGCATGTCAAAGCATATTTCTTACCCAATTTGGACAAGTTACCATCCCTAGACTGGTGAATCAACATTTTACCAAAATAAAAAGGGTGCCTAATGAGTTTATTAAGGATTTCAACACTAGATTATAGAAGACACAATTGGATTAACCAAGAGTATTGGCTGAATGTACCATTGGCATTGGAAATGTATATAAATGCTCTAGACCCAATCATTGTTGTAGACATCTAATCCCTAATACCATTTGTGTTGAAATTGTCAATCTTACTCAAATATCACTCAAATAAACATTTGAGGTCAAAATATATAAATCACTCTAAATGGTTCAAACTTTTCATGTCCAAGTGTTGATTTAAGTCAAAGTATCCCTAAATGGGGAAATGCATTTCATGAGCCATCTAACTTTGACCAAATCATTTTGAGTTAAAATCCCAATTTTGCACTTGGGTGCTCTAGATTACTCTTCTCTATCAAATCTCTTACATAAGACATGTGCCCTTGTTATTTGGTTTTGAAAACATCCTAAATGGGATAACGGTTCCAACACATCTTGCATCACCTTCTAATTCTTCTTGAGTTAAATTACAACTGAGTAATATGAATTTTGACCATTTTGATTAATTGAGGGTTAATTTCTAAATAATTGCATAAATGTTGATTAACGTTATTTAAGGATAATTGATCCAAATCAAGTGCTTAAGTGCATTTTCCATGAGATTTGTTGAATATTTATTTTTTTAAATTGATTTCTATTATCTACATCACCTAATGACATCATCATATGGGTTGGCATCCATAAGCCATAAATGCACAAAATATCAAGATTATGGGTCTCCCATGCCTCATTAACACTCTCCATGCCTATTAAATGCCCCTCTATCCCAAATATTTATGAGTTATACTTATGGATTTAATTACATAATAAAATTAATCCTTAGCCACACATCTCAATCTTGAGATGAATGGTTCAAGTTGATTCTGATCAATCTCAAAAATATATAAATAGAGAGGCCATGAACATCATTTTCAAGCTTGATTTGTGCAAAGCTGTAATTTTGAATTGTCTCCATAATCCTTTGCATTTGACCATTGATCTTATTTTTCAATCTTCATTAATAGGTTATTTTAGTGATTCCAAATCATGAGCCTAGGTTTTATAACGAGTTATTGAGACATTGGAGGAGTTGGATACCATTGTTGTTGAAGAAAAGAGATCTTGATCAAGGGAGAACATGATTTTGAGCCTTATTGGTATGGTTAATCCATTTGCAAAGGTAATATGGTGTTTCTTTCTTTCATATGTTTCTTACTATCCTTTGTAATTCTTACATGAATAGATATGCTTAATTTAGTTTACTCTTATTCATTATTTCTTTGATTTATTGGACTAATGTTTGAATAATTGTGTTATAATATCCTCTCTAAATTTTGGCACACTTGGTGGGACCGTACCCCACAAATTTGGTCACAAAGCTATTTCAAGCAACTCACTAATCTTTTCCATGCAGAATCTTGGAGTGAGAGGGCCAAAAAGAGTGAAATTTTAAGTTAAATTTCCATTTTCTTAATAGAATTTTTATTTCTATAAACCTTAGTTTTGGTCACTATTATGATATCACTATTACTTTGAGCAATTTTTTGTAAACAAAATCATTGTTTGCCAAACAATGATTCCAAAGAATTGATCAATGATTTCATAGACTTGAAAAGCAATATTGTCATCCAAAGCAATGATATCATCTATTTGGGCAGTGATATCATTATTTTGGGTAGTGATATCACAATTTTGGGTATCTATTTCATCATCTAAACAATGATTTTGTATTTTTCTATACTTTCTTACTGTAAACAATGATATTGTGTTTTCTTTTAGATCTAACCAGATATAATGATTTTATTGTCTGAAATTGTGATTTTACAAGAAAAACATTGATATTGACTACGTAATAGTGGGATTGTAATAGAGAGTTCAAATTTTTAATGTTGATTGCTCAAAATCTTAAGTTCTTCCAAGCAGGCCCTTATAATTATGTTTTTGTAGGTTGAGGGATGTGTTTAGAAGTTGTTTTGATTGCTTTTGACAGACCAAATACACTTTAGTTTGGGTTTAAAATAAACATGTTTGATTTCACACATTTCAATTAGTGCTTAAAATGAGCCTAATATTACACTAAGTCTTAGATACATTTCATTTAGTGCTTAAAACACATCACAACTCTTGAAACATTTTAAATTAGGTATTTTAATCATGAATCTAGGCTAAGTCATGAATCTTCAATTTGGGCTTAAAACGAACCTAATCACACATTTAAAATTTGGTGTAATAGATAAATATCACTTCAAATTATTTACAAACTTTCTTGTTTTAGAGAAAAAAGATGTGTGTGTATGCTCTCCCATCCATCCCCTTTAGAGAACTTTTGGGATAAAAAACACCATCTCATCGCAATTTAAGCCTAGTCTAAGGCCTAGAAAGAATATCATCTAAATCATTCCCCAAAAACTCACAATAGTTTGGGTGACCTTGAAAGTGACCCTAAAGTCTTTCTTTTTTGTCTTTCATTTCATTGCATCCTAGCTTACAAGGTGGATTTCATCACCTCCCAAAAGTTCTATAAGGAAGCTTTGACCTAAAGTTTCACCTCTCAAAACTAACTTTAACCACTCCCACTAGGATCAGAGAATTGAGTGGTTAAACCACCATCTAGTGATGGATTTTCACATGGGACGTATATGTGCTTTGGATATCACACTACACTGAACAGGTGACAAATGTAGTGGTTGAAAAAAGGACTAGAAATTTTTGAAACAATACAAGTGTTGTGAACACCCATTTATGTGATTTTTCTTTTACATTGTGATGTAAAAGTCATTGTGTAATCAATCCCCCTAGAAACATTCAAAAAATTGCTAGTTTATTGAACCCCACTTGGCCATACCTTGTTAGTTTAGACTTAAGATGATTATTTTTTGTCATTAGCTTATTTGGTCTTGATTTGTGTCTAAAACTTCTTATTAACTCAATGAACTTAACCAAAACACATTATCCTTAAAATTCTTGATCAAGGGAGGCATTACATTGTCCAATTAGAAAATTTGTCTTTTCCTTGTTCAAGTTATTATCAAAAGCTTTGTGTCATATCATCCACATTGGCATAGTCATTCTTCCAAATTGAGTCTAGACCTTTTATCCAATTTATTTAAGTCCCTTATTTCTAATTCACATTCAAAATTGGATCTTTCTAAGTTTTAAAGGTTGATGTGTTAAATTGGGTTCACCATTTACACACTAAACTTGTTTTAACTTGGGTTCAATTTTCCATTTGGATTGAGGGATATTTATTAGACTCAAAATAATATTATCATCTTGGTGGACTCAATTCATCTTGTGTATCACTCATGCTTTGAGTCCTAGAACATATTTTATTCTACTAGAGCCATATGGTGATGTTGTGCTACCTATTTGGTCCTAGGTTTATACATAGTGATTCATGTATGTTTTTACATCTTGAATTGCTTAGTTCATATTATCTTCTTCATAATCTAGAGAGCTTTCCTCTAATTTTATAGGGTCAACTTGTCAGAGTTGAAACTAGTTTTTATGGTATAGATGTATCACAAATATCTAGGCTTTGATGTACTAGTTTTCACCTTGGATCTTTGATTTACCTTACCCTAATCTAATCCATATGATTTCAACTTTACCAAAATTTGAGTAAATTCATGAACTAAATATCATAATTTTGTGTGGTTTCAAGCCACCCTCATTTATAGTCTCTTTGGTACCTTAGTCATTTGTTTAAACAGAACCAAGCATACCTTGTTTGAATGTTTACAAAACATTGAACCAAATCTAGTTAAACACAGTGAATAGCTCTTTTTAGACATGACTCAAATGTTCACTCATAGTGGGGCCTCTTATGGCCTTAGCTATTAGGATGAGAAATTTTATGATAATCAAGATAACCCCATTATCTTTTATGACATGCTAGCAATAGTAGGATCCAAAGATGATTAAAATGAATACAAAGCACTTCTTAGGTTGATATAATCAGGTGCTAGACTACCTTCAAACTTTCCTATAGAACAATTGCATACCTTAGTTAGAGAAGGAGAACAATGATGGTAAGATCAATATTTTGCACAAATAGACATACCTTCTTCTTCTAACAAAGGAAAATAAATACAAATAGAGTCAAAACCCACAAATCTAGATATCTATCTACGACCAAGATAATAAGTAAATGATATGCATATCAACTTGTCATAAACATAGCTGACTCATTAGTTTCTAATTCAATCCATAATGATGCTTTGAAAGAATAGGGAAATTTGGTTTAAATTATGAAACAAACATTTGATGAGAACATAACCATAGTGGATCAATGTAATCTAAACAAACATTTAAAGTCATAAGAGATCTTACAAAATGGTCCATTTCACATAGAGCATACATTCTTCAATCATAAAGAAGCTCTTGTTACTTTACAAAATCAAAGGCCCAAACATTTAGTTCAAATTGAGGAAATCCCTCAATAAAATTTGGCTAGTTCTTTCCAACCATCGTAGAAATTGATAAATAAACATAAAACTTCCCAAAATCAACAAAGTACTAAATAGTTAAATTGAGGGAATGTTTTACAATCCAAGAATCAATAGCCTATTAACGCAAGGAGTGAATCAAAACCAAGGCATAGATTGAAAGGTATACATTCCCTATAGATCCACACAAAACTAGGGGCACATTTCACCCTAACAGCAACAAAACCAAGGGCACATTCCACCCCAATAGCAACAAAACTAGGGACACATTCCATCCAAACAACTACAAAACTAGGGGCACATTCCACCCCAACAACAAAAAAATTAGGGGCACATACCACCCCATTAGTAACAAAATAAAGGGCACATTCCACCCCAATCGCATCTCATCCAATCCAAAAATGCACCAAATATGCAAGAATAGAATTCTATGAAGGAAATTGTTAAGAGATTAGAGAGAAATAATAGAGTTAAAAAGTACAAATTTGATAAGATATGTCCATATCCATTTGATTTATCTATTCTCCAAAACCCTTTTCTAACTCATTTTAAGGCACCCAAATTTTACAAGTAAAAAAGAAAGGGAGCTCCATGTAAAAACATACAAGCATTTTTTATCTTATGTCAAGAGGTTGCTTATAGTAATGAGTACTTACTTCAACTATTTTTGCAAAGTTTAGTAGGATAGCCTCTCTATTAGCTACGTAAACTACCCAAGGGATCAAATGTATATTGGAATGACTTATCAAAAAAAAAATGTTAACCATTTCTAATATAACATAGAACATCAATTGACCATTATTGACTTGTGTAAATCCAAATAGTGTGATGGTGAAAGTTTTGTTGCATATCTACAAAGGTGGAGAGCATTGATAGGTTGCTTTCAACATAACTTGCCAAACAAATAGTTGGATAATATATTTTCACATAATTTTCATCTTAAAGTCATGCATAATCTACAGTTAGCTTTTGATAACTCATTTAAATAAATTATTGATAACGGAGTACAAATTGAGAAGGTTGTTATTGCTAAAATCCTTGTTAATATTTTCATGTAGGGTTAAATATCTAATTAGACCCAATCACCAATTCAAATAGTTATGTAAGATAAGCCTAAGGGCTTTAATAACATTTAGAACATGGTTGGAAATGGGGTGACTGAAACAAGGCATGTATAAATGGTGTAGGCTATGCCTCTCCCAAATGTACAATTAAATCACCCAAATCCACCACCTTATTTTTAGAGATGGCCTCCATGAAGGACATTTCATAAAAAATTTACAGTCTTTAGAAATTTAGGATATCTAATTGAAATAATGTTATAAAATCTCATCATTTCTAATTTGATTGTATAGCCAGTACCAAGGCTATTTCCTCAAGATTAACCAATTCTAGATTGGTAAAAAGAGAATGAATGGTGAAAGTTCCATCATATTTTTGGTCATGGTGTATATCATTACATCCAATTACGACACATTATTGAAGACTTTATTGAAAGTGGTGAACTAAAAATTAAGTTGGCCCCTAACTAGGATACAAATTAAGATATGGGGATCTAGAAGGTCTCGTTTCCTTATGATAATCCACCACCACCAAGAAATAATCAAAAACAAGGTTATAATTAAGGATAGAGGTAGAATTAGAATATACATCAAGGTTAGAATCATAATGAGCATAATCATGATCATAATGCCCACACAAACAATGTGGCTTATAACAATATACCATATGACTATAAAAATATTTTAGGGAACATTTTTTCCACCCACATTACCATTGTTATATTGAAACCACATGGACAATCTCATGTTCCTCACAGCATGAGACCCATCATTATAGGGTTAACACCCTCTCCTCCTAGTAATACCATGTTACAACTCCATTTACATGGGTTATTAGTTCTAAATAACAACACCATTATTCTAATTATAAAGGATCCTCATCGACTCAAAAATATAACAATATAGCTAGACACACATGAGTCATCATCCAAGGCCCTTTGCCTTCCTCTTCTAATTATAATGACTCCTTACCACCTCTAGGTTGTACAGTCACAAATAGACACCTGTGAGTCACCATCTAATTCCCTATACCCACTTCTGTTAGGTTGTGGAGCTAAAAGCTTCACTGATGCAGACATGGAGGAGGTTGCAGGAGAGTTGCAGAAGTGTCAGAAGTGTTTGACGTTGGTCTGGCCAACCGGCGTCGGCAGGGTAAGATAGGAAGGCAACCGACGTCGGTCATGGATCGGCTGGCGTCGGCGACCCCCAGGCAGACAGGGACCGACGTCGGTCGCCTGTGTGGTTCGGACTGCGCTTGTTACGGGCAGTTAGCTAACAAACCAAGTGTTTGCATGAAGAGAGAGCTATTTTTAGACTGAGAGCTGCGGATCTAATTATGGTAATTAGATGTCTAATCATTGTTTGGATGAGATCTATATAATAGACTCATGGTTGTATTGAAAAAGCGTTCTAGTTTGAGTTGAGCAAAGTTTGCTCCTTCTGTGTGTGAAGTGAGTAAGGGTGCTCCTCCTAGTTCCCTATTAGTGCCAAGCTTGGTACTGGTTGGAGAATCATAAGGACTTGGTGAGGCAAGGACAAGGGTTCTTCAGGGTGTAGAGTGATCTACATGGTAAGTAAGATCGTTGATCTGCAGGTGTATGTGTGTGCAAGGTCAAGGTTCACAGGTGAGTAGAACCGTGTTTGATTTGCAAGTGTGCAGGATCATATAGACAGCAACACAATAGGGAGCAGTATCAGGCAGGATCTACTTGGAGTACAGGTGTGTACTCGGATAGAGCAAGAGAGGAAGGCAAGGGAGTTCCTTCCATAAGTATGGTCTGTTGAACTACAGGTTGTTGCAAGTTCATGGGAGATCTACTTGAAGTACGTGGAGTACTTGTTTGAGTGTGTGGAGCACTTGTGGTGTGCGTGGAGCACGGGAGGTGAACACCAACTCTGTATTTTGAGTTGGGTGTTGGGACCTGAGAGGGAGAGCTTTGGGGAGGAGAATTACTATTCACTTGAGGTGTGGGAAACCTCTGTAAGGTGGTGGAGAAGAAGTGGCATCTTCTTTATTGTATTCTTTTCTGTATAAAGTGTTAATACAATTTGTGTATTGTCTCTCATATCTTGTGTTATTCTGAATTCTAGTTACTTGGTGAATCTGGTTAATTTCCGCATATTAAATTGCTTGGTATTGGTAATCAATTGTGTGCTTCCGGTTTACTTTTCTCCCAACAAGTGGTATCAGAGCTAAGGTTGGAGGAAGCAGGTTTTGTGTTTGGTTACAGGGCACTCTCAGGGGTTTCTGATCGAGTGGGAGTAGAGCAACAGCAGATCAAAGTAAGCTAAGAATGGAAGAGTTGAAAAGCACAGATGGTTACTCACGGTCCTATGGAAAGAAAGAGCAGGTAAAAGACTATTGTTGGTTGGTAGCAGATCAGCATGAAGGAACTGAAAGAGCAGATGTTGCAGGTGTTATTACACAGGATGTTCTTGGAGGTTTCTTGGATAAAGTTGAATCTTGGATAAAAGATTCGGTTGCCTCTTTCCATGCAGTTCCAGGTAGAGGAGCTAGTGAGCCTTGCCAAAGAATTGGCAAAGGGGAAGTGAAGCTGAAATTGCAGGCGGCCAACACACAGGTGTTGATGAAGGTCATGCAGGTCCCAGATTTGGAGATATGGCTAATTTCTTCAGAAAGATTGGGTGATGAGAGATGCACAAGAACTCTCACAGCGGATGCACTTGAATTAGTTGGTGGTAAGAAAATAGGTACCCTTTATCTACTTCTTTATATTACTGATTCTTCTTTTGTTGCGGAGACGTGGCTTCGTAGGCTTGGTCACATGAGCAGGAAGGAGATGCATGTTCTTAAGCGGAAGATAGATATATTTGATAGGCTTAAGAACTGGAAAGCCTTGGTGTTTATGGAGGAGATGGTGGACAGAACCCAGTGGATGTGGCTGGATACTTCTGAGCAGGGCAGTTTGGACATGGATATTGATTCAAAGAAGCTCGTGGGTAAAAAGTCATCACTCACAGGTGAACACAGGTAACGATGTCGGTCAGGAGGAACCGGCGTCGAATAGACAGGTGCCGATGTCGGTCATGTGCAGACCGAAGCCGGCGATGTCGGGCAGAGTAAGACTGACGTCGGTCATGAAACCGACGTTGGCAGTATGTAAGACCGATGTCGATCAGAGGACCGACGTCGGCAGCAGGGACACCAGCGCTGGTAGGTTGGTAGTCAGGGACAGACGCATGGAACCGACGTCGGTCGGATGCAGACTGTGGGGTGACCGAGGTCGGTCACTGTAACGGATTTTGGGTGGACAGCACGCTGTCAAGGACTCTCAAACACCCATACGGAGGACTGAAGACGTAAGTAGGCCCTCAAATTCGTTGTTCCTCTTCTTTATACATGTTGCTAATTGTAGAGCAGGAAGGATCCAGGAAACAGGTGTGAGCTTGGCATGGATGAGGATGTGATTCCTTGGAGGAGAACCAGACAGGTGTGTTTTGGTAGGGTTGCCAGCTGGTATGAAAGCACAGAGACGAATGGATACCTTAGTAGAAGAATAGAGAGAACGGATACATGAGACGAAAGACCAGGTGTATGGTCTTGAGGAGCTGCAGGACAGTGGTACAGGTTTTGACAGGTGGAGGATGAAGCATGGCTTCAGTCAGTGTCAGGTAACTACTGTGGTTTGTCTTACCAGGAGGATGATGAGTCATGACATCATTCTGTTGCTGTATGTGGATGGTATGTTTTGCTAGCAGGATTGTACATACAGGGTTTTGCTGAGCTAAGGGTAAGATTAGTTCAGTGGCATGTCAGGAAGAGTTTGGAGCAGCGGAATTCTTTGACATGGGAGACATGGAGATCACAGGTTGATTTTGTCTCGAGTGGGAGCTGATGTGAATCAGGTGTTGGCGAGGTTTAGGATGCAGAGCCGGAGCACACTAAGGGCTGGATAGGTACAGTGTCCAAAATCACATGAGGTCTGGTATAGACCTGAGTATTCCCATGCAGTGGGAGCTGTCAGAGAGTTAGGAGCCAATTTGGGGAAGTGGGTTCTCAGGTACTTGAGAGGGACCGGCAGCAGGGATTCATGCTATGTAGGGTCAGGACTTCACTACATGTGTTTGTAGGTTTGGATGTGGCAGGGTACTCGGATGACAGGTGGTACATCACAGATTATGTGGTGGGTTATCTTCAGGATTGATCTTGAAGAGGGATACAAACCAGGAAATAGATTAGATGGAGTACAGGTACAGGTACAGTGCAGCTGTTTATCTCCAAGTGGGAGATTTTTAGGTTGTGGAGCTAAAAGCTTCATTGATGCAGACATGGAGGAGGTTGTAGGAGAGTTGCAGAAGTGTCAAAAGTGTTTGGCATTGGTCTGGCCAATCGGCGTCGGCAGGGTAAGACAGGAAGGCAACCGACGTCGGTCATGGATCAGTCGGCGTCGGTGACCCCCAGGTGGACAGGGACCGACGTCGGTCGCCTGTGTGGTTTGGACTGCACTTGTTACGGGCAGTTAGCTAACGAACCAAGTGTTTGCATGAAGAGAGAGCTATTTTTAGACTGAGAGCTATGGATCTAATTATGGTAATTAGATGTCTAATCATTGTTTGGATGAGATCTATATAATAGACTCATGGTTGTATTGGAAAAGCGTTCTAGTTTGAGTTGAGCAAAGTTTTCTCCTTCTGTGTGTGAAGTGAGTAAGGGTGCTCCTCCTAGTTCCCTATCAGTGCCAAGCTTGGTACTGGTTGGAAAATCATAAGGACTTGGTGAGGCAAGGACAAGGGTTCTTCAGGGTGTAGAGTGATCTACATGGTAAGTAAGATCGTTGATCTACAGGTGTATGTGTGTGCAAGGTCAAGGTTCACAGGTGAGCAGAACCGTGTTTGATTTGCAGGTGTGCAGGATCATATAGACAGCAACACAACAGGGAGCAGTATCAGGCAGGATCTACTTGGAGTACAGGTGTGTACTCAGATAGAGCAAGAGAGGAAGGCAAGGGAGTTCCTTCCATAAGTATGGTCTGTTGAACTGCAGGTTGTTGCAGGTTCATGGGAGATCTACTTGAAGTACGTGGAGTACTTGTTTGAGTGTGTAGAGCACTTGTGGTGTGCGTGGAGCACGGGAGGTGAACACCAACTCTGTATTTTGAGTTGGGTGTTGGGACCTGAGAGGGAGAGCTTTGGGGAGGAGAATTACTATTCACTTGAGGTGTGGGAAACCTCTGTAAGGTGGTGGAGAAGAAGTGGCATCTTCTTTATTGTATTCTTTTCTATATAAAGTGTTAATACAATTTGTGTATTGTCTCTCATATCTTGTGTTATTCTGAATTCTAGTTACTTGGTGAATCTGGTTAATTTTCGCATATTAAATTGCTTGGTATTGGTAATCAATTGTGTGCTTCCGGTTTACTTTTCTCCCAACAACTTCTTCCATGAAACCCGATGAGAACATTGTGATGATAGTTCTAAAGTCAAATATTATGCTAATAAAGATTAAACTACCTTAATCCACAATCAAAAAACCTTATAATTTAGTGGATCAATTGAATAAAATACCTTCATAGATTTCCATATTAAAAATATTACAGGCATATGATGTCCGTATAACTATTCTAAACAACTAGTTGTAATAATATACTATGCCTAATGATATAAATCCTAACCAATTCCAAAACCTAGTTGGAAATTTGTCTTCATTTTGGAAAATCACATTTGACCAAAAAGACATGTCCACTCTTGGCCCAAACCATAATAACCCACTATATATTGAAATAATAATTACATATCATAAGATCAAGTGGGTTGTTATAGATAATGGTTTAGAGTTGAACATCATATCTCTCAAGTTGGAACGATGATTGGGCTACATAGATAAATACATTCAACCAAAAATTATTATAATGAAGGCTTATAATAACATCGAGAGGGAGTCTTCAAGTACAATTTGGTTGCCAACCATGGTTGGGTCTATTTATCATTACACATTATTACATATTGTGGATATTAAACTTACTTATAACATACTTCTTGTTCATCCCTAGATCCATGAAATATAGGTAGTGTCATCCACTCTTCACTCGTGCCTTAAGTTTCCCCATGATGGGATCGAGGTTACTATTCCCATAGATCAACAACCATTTTAATATTATAAACATATTAAGGCTAAGTTTCATAATTATAACTATTGACCAAGTTCTAAATTCATTGTGAAGAAGAACAAAGACATCATTTCCCATCCATCTCCATCTAATTATATAAACCTTGGTAATCTCACCTCCACTTCAGCCAATCCATTTCCTGTAACTCTTGTGAATCAAGTTATTATTAAAGATGTAGGTATTTTCACATACCATTTGAAGGATGTCCTCCATATTACAAAGTTTTTGAAATCCTCTAAATCATTTGGTAAGCTTAAACTTTCCCAAACTCCTAATAGACCCAACCAAATTTCACAGCCAAAAAAGAAAAAACCAAAACCACTTGTGGTTTTTGTACTACAATCATGCCAAATAAAGATCAAGAGGCTTTTACTAAGGGAGATTTATTATATTCTAAAGGCCTTGCTGATTGCTTTTAGAATCCAAAGTATCCTATCCCTAACTAGATAATGGATCATCTTGACTATACAAGGAAAGACCTTGGCCCATAAGAACAAGGAATCTTAGAGCCCTTATCAGTTAGGGTTGTCTATTAGAATCATGGTCTCAAATTTAAACCACCAGAGGGAGACCATGTGACTTTTGATAGTGACTCTTCTAAATTGACTAGTGATGAGACTCCTAGAAATGACATAACATCCCATTATAGCCTTTTTAATGAGCTTGTTGACTTGGATTTATTTGATTCAAATGCCATATTAAGCATAATTCCTATTAGAGCTTCCCATCCTAAAGCAAAAACTAGTCCTAGTGGTTCTTCCCTTCCTAAAGTAGGACATTATATCTTTACCATTAGAGCTTCTTATCTTGAATCAAACCCTCATTTTTCCCTATGTTTTTACCATCTTGAACTCATAGATTGGGACCAACAAGATTCAATCATATTCCTTGATAAGTTTCAAAATGAAGAATCAATAGAATAATACATGGGCCTATGAGATAGATTGCCCATTGGCGATCACAAACAGGGCTTTGATTTTTCATTGGATCCTTCTACTTACATTGGAGATCAAAAAAACTTTCTTGGTCATAATAAATAACAAACATCAATATATTTAGGTGAAAACCTATTTAAGGCACTCATTGATCAGGGAAAAATTAAAGAAAAAGACAAGCCTTTAAGTGAAAACCTAGTTTCATGCGCTATTAGGCAACAAAGTTTTCTCATCTCCTTAGGACATAGAAGGTACATCTAGTCCAAATTCCATAGCCAATACAATCATCTCTTCAGAACAACATCAAATATTTGAGCATCCACCTCTTGAGTTTCTAGAGGTTTTTTCTACTTGGACTTTACCTGAGATGGTTGATTTTGATTTTTCATACTATCTAAAACTTTGGGAGGAACACCAAGAAGATGTGGTACAAGAAGATGATCACGATCATGCCCTAACCATAATTATAGAAGATGGATCTACACTCCTTATGGAAAACACAATATAAGTGAACTTGAGAACCTATGAGGATTCCAAAATTAGTTATCTTAGATCTTCCCTTACTGAATCAAAACATGAGCATATTATATCCATCCTTAATGATTATATAGATATTTTTGCATGGGCATACTCTAACATGCCAGGATTGGACCTTAATTTGGTTATGCATCACTTTGTTGTCCATCCTGATGCCAAACCAATCAAGTAAAAACTAATAAAGATGCATCCATGCATCACCCTATTGGTTAAGGCAAAACTAGAAAAGTTGTTATGAGCCAATTTTATTAGACCATTGGATTACTCTGAATGGATTTCCAATATAGTCCTAGTGAGTAAAAAGACCCCAAGAATACATATTTTCACTAATTTATGAGATATCAATAAATCATGCCCCAAATATGATTTTCCTCTACCCAATATTAACATGATCATTGACTCAATTGCTAGGTATGAAATTTTGTCCTTGATAGATGGATTTTCTAGTTACAATCAAATCAAGATAGCCCTTGAAGACCAACACAAGACTACTTTGACCATGGGGGATTTTTTGTTACCAAGTAATGTCATTTAGATTGAATAAAACTAAAGCAACATATCAACATGTAATGATTTTCATCTTCTATGACATGATGCATGATATTAAAGAGGATTATGTTGATGATATACTAGAAAAATCATGAACAAGAGTTGGACATCCTGATGTTCTATGAATAATCTTTGAGAGGCTTCATGAATATAAAGTCTACTTGAATCCTAGGAAATGTGTCTTTAGAGTCACATCAATCAAATTTATAGGGTTTATTATATCATAATGAGGGATCAAATTTGACCCTATAAAATTCAACACTATTATGGAAATTCTTCCACCAAATAATCTTAAGCCACTACGAATCTTGTAAGGAAAGATCCAGTCTATATGTAGGTTTATTGATTAATTGGTAGATAAGTACCACCCATTTCCTCATATTTTGAAGAAAGGGGTAACATTTTAATTGGATGAATATTTTTAGATACCATTTTCAAAGATTAAAACATACTTAGATGATCCACTAGTCTTAAGACTACCAACACAGGGAAAGCCACTGCTTCTTTATATATAAGCCATAGAACCTGCATTAGGGGAACTTTTGTCCTAACATGATGATCATGATAAGGAACATGTTTTTTATTATTTAAGCTGCACTTTTGTGGCTTATGAATGTAATTATAATCCTATTGAGAAGGCATGTTTAGTAATGGTGTTTTCTACTCAAAAACTATGACATTATATGATAAATAACAAAACTATTATCATCACAAAATTAGATCCTTTCAAGTTCCTCTTAACTAAAGAAACTCTTCAAGGATGCATGGATAAATGGGTTATGCTCCTAATTGATTTTTACATTGAGTACCAAAATCAAAAGGCAATCAAGGGAAAGTAATTTCTAACCAACTTGCAGAAGCTCCTATTAAGGATACTCAACCTCTCAAGTTTGAATTTCCAGATGATTCTATCATGATGATATAAAAATAATCACAATAACCTAAACATTATATTCTCTATTTTATGAATCCTTCACATCCCATGGATCTAAATCTGGCATATTGTTGACCACCCCATAGGGGGATTTGATTCCTAAAGCATTCCATATATAATTTCATTATACAAACAATATGGTTGAGTATGAGGCATTTATTGTATGGATCCACCTTATTATATAGTGGCATATCCAAAGCTTTTAGGTCTATGAATATTCATACTTAATCATATATTAGACCACTAATCAATATCAAACAGGAGATGACAAGCTTTTTCTTTACAATCAAATTGTCAATAATCTCAAAACACATTTTAAATAGCTACAGTTTGAATAACTTTTGAGAGTAAACAATAAATCTACCAATGAAATGGTAATTATTGGTTCCATGATTCAAATATATGGTATCTCTAAAGAGTATTAGTTCCTGATTAAAAATCTTCTTCGGCCTGTGCATATTATAATAGATTTAGAGAGGGTATGCACCATTTTTGGTCCTAATCTCCCACCTAAGCTACCATGGTATCAAAAAATTTATAATAATTTCCATAGTAATGTCTTCCCCACAAACCTTTCCAACAACCAAAAAAATTATTCCTTCATCACTTAACATGTTATACTCTCCTCGAAAACATGCTTTATTTTAAAGGATATAATGGAATGTTTCTTCCTTGTTTATCTTTGGGAGAATCCAAACTGGCACTAAAAGAGGCTCATGAAGGAATGTGTGGGACCCACACAATGGTGTATTCCTAGAAAATAAGCTCCTTAGAATAGGGTATTATTGGCCCAAAATGGAGATTGATTCATGTAACTATGTGAAGAAGTGTGTTCCTTGTTAGCAGCATGGTAACTTGATACATGTACCTTCTTTACCATTACAGTTGATCACAACACCATGGTTGTTCTCAATGTGGGGTCTCGATCTCATTAGGAAATTTAACCCAACATATTTATATGTTCATAAGCACATTTTAACTACAATTGAGTACATTACCAAGTGGATTGAGGTTATTCCTCTCACTTATGTTACCAAGAAGTAGATAGCCAAATTCATTCATTAGCATATCATCTATCGATATGGCATCCCAACCTGTATTATATCCGATAATGGAAAATCCTTTGTGAATCATGATGTGAAATCTCTTTGTGTGAAATTCAAGATCAAGCACAAGAAATCAACCCCATATAACCATCAAGACAATGGAAAAGCTGAGGCATCAAACAAAACCATTGTAGCCATCTTAAAAAATATTGTCAATAATATTGGCCGTAATTAACACTTATAACTCTTTCCTGCCCTTTGGGATTATAGAACCAATCATCAAACCCCAACTAGATCCACTCCACACTTCCATTTTTTTTGTACTAAATATATTATCCTGGTTAAGATTGAGATACCATCATTGTAAATATCACTAGAGCACATTGAAGATGATGAAGACTATAAGGCGTCATGACTAAAAAAACTAGAACTTATTGATGGTAAGCATTTAGCTACCCTAGAAAACTTGTAGGCCTATTAGAATATATTTTAGAGAAGTTACAATAAGCATATTCTCCCTCAACAATTTGAGATTAGCGATTTGGTTTTGAAAGAGAACCAAAAGGACATGAATGTTGAATGCATGAACAAAGGTAAGTTTTATCCTAATTGGTTGGGACCATATATTGTCATGGTAAACTATGGATCAGGGGTATATCAACTAGTTAAACCTAATAGTGAAGAGCTTATAGAGCCCATGAACATCACAGACCTTAATAGGTTGTATGCATGAACAACTTTGAACTATTGTCTACAAGACCCTTGACTTGAGGGTAACTTGTGTTGAAGTAACTTTATCCCACCATTTTATCCTACCTTGAACACATTTTATACTACCTTGTCCTACAATTCATGACTTCTAATAGTGAAGGATTTGAATCACTGGTACTCTAAACACATTTTATCCTATCCTAGACTGTTCTCAAAAGAGAACCATGTCCTTTATCCCACTCTAGACCATCTATGTGTTGGACCTTATTATTTGGATCATTTTCCTTGAGAACCATATTCTTTGTTATGTCTTGGGCATTTCTAAGGTTGAACACTTTTTATCCCTCAACTAATTATGATCCTGGTTATGTCTCATGAACATTATGAACATCCTCAACACTAGTTCTACAAATTAGTTTATTTAGGATAGTATTTTTCAGCTTCAGTCAAGTGAACAAGAACATCTTCTTAGTTTAGGACCTTTGATACATTGATATCAATTAGTGAACATAGATAATTATTTAAAGTTACTTAATGTTACAAACTATTCTATATTACATTTACTACCCTTTGTAGGCATTTTTTGTCTTATCAAGATCCTTGGTCTCATTGATTTGTGAGAAAGGTCCATTACAGTTAGATTAGCTATTTTATTATAACCTCTACTCTAAGACTTGCAACTCCTTGACTAGATGGACCCACCTTATGCATGTTTTATCCAAAAAAACATTGGAAATACTTTAGAAATACTTATAACATTATCCAAAAAAGAACAAAAAAACATTGTCTCATGATTTTTTACATTCCCATCCCATTATGGAATCTTACCATTTTGCAAACAAAGAAACACCAATTCATCTTGTCCCACACACTTGAAATGTCATTATTTCTCATCCCATCATCTTATTTTTGGCAAGACCATTCTCATTTATTTATCATATCTTCCATTTCTTCTATAAACATTAATTATGTTGGTTTGATCATCATTTTTCTTCTATCCTATTTATTGAGATACTACATTTGGCCTGAAGTTCATGTTAGACATTAGTCCATAGAACTATGTAGGTAGCATCCACTTATCTATCACATTTGGATTTAGCTCGGCCAACCCCTTTTCTTATATTCCTCCATTTATTTTGTCATTGTTACTCTTTAATTAGGGAACAATTATTGTGCCATTGTTCTTTATTATGTTGTGGTGGAAAGTAATGCCTCTATCGCACATGAATGAAAATTTGTCTTTAAGCTGCACTACCTTGGATTATGTTTGTGCATGTTTATTTAAGTTTTCTTGGTGTTTTGTTATGATTTTGCACCTCTCCTTTTATTTATTCTCCTTTTCTCTTTTTATTACTTCTTATCTCATCTTGGTCTTGTGTTTCCCTGTATGTTTTTGCTTATTTATTTTGTGTTTTAGAACATCTTGATGATTCACATGGATCTTGATTATTTATATCTTGATCCTTTGTTATTAAGTTGTTCTTAGACCATTTTATTTATTTGATTATTATTGGTGTCTTATTTTTGTCTATTTTCTTTTGCTTTTCTCTTTTGTGTTTTAGAATGTCTTGATGGTCCACATGGATCTTGATTATTTATATCTTAGTCTCATGTTGTTAAGATATTCTTGATTTTTGTTTTTAAATATTTTCGTTCCTAACTAAGTCTTGATTTATCATATTTTGATTTCAAGTTAGGTTCATTTATGTTTATCTTTTTCTTTGTCTTTACTTTTCTATATAAATGTAAATAGATGTAACTCTAGTTTTAGTCATTATTTTATCATTATCCTTAATTATAGGTATTTATATTTGAACTAGCTCAGTGAAATTGGAATATTATGTCATTATAAGTTATTCATACTTATTATGCCTAATTTATTTTTCTATAGTAAGAACTTTTCACTCAGGTTTAAAATTTATAATGTCAACATCAACTTTGATTAATGATTCTCAAGAACACTTTGCATATTCTAGGCTCATGATATGGAATTATGAATCTAGATAACATGCATTTTAGCAATATAATCTATGCTTATACATGCATCTCTTTGCATACATTATGATTCTAATCAATTCTTGGTCAGTTTTAATCATTCCTCATTCCATTATCTTCCAAACATGGGTGAACTACATTAGCCTAAAGTTCATGTTGGAACATGAGTCTATGAAACTATGTAGGTAGCATCCACTTGTCTTTTACATCTAGAGTTATCTCAATCATCTCCATTATTATTTTCATCTCTCTCATAACTTTGTGTATTCTTATATACTAGGTTTTATATGGATTTCTAAGCCATTACACCATTGCATGTATGTTTTCACCCGCCTATTTTAACCTATCTTTTGGGTTATATCCTTGAGGTATTTTACTTTTCAATTTCCCATGCTAGGTAACAACATTCGAATCAAATCATCCCTCCAAGGGAAAACCATTATTTATTCATTATCAATAATCAAAATTATCCCTACTGGGGCAAAACTATCTTATCATGATCAAATCTACTCTACTGGGGCACCTCTTATTATCTTCTCTTTAGAAATCCCATTCTAGTGGTGTTTCAATTCCTAAAGTAGAACATTCTCTTTTCCTCTAATCCTAGTCTCTCCACAATGATTCCCATGATGGTAATATTTTATTGTGTAACTTGTCTCAAGATTGATCAATGTCATAAGTGTGCAACTTGTACTCTCAAATTGGGGCTGTTTAAAGTGTGTCCCTTACATTTATGGATTGTCTCTTTCCCATTCCCCCCATATCTAGGGCCTATTATACTTACAATTATATTTTAATCATTGATGGTAACCATGTGTGCAAACATTATCTCATTTGGATGTGATCTATTCTATGGGTTAATTTTTTAGTTTCTCTCTTTTTGAAAGCCCGTCCTTCTCTTCCATCCTAGTATGTCCTCTCAAGGGGGCATCATGGGTCTATTCCAATTTCTTCATAATAATTCTTTTATTTGAAAATAAATTTCTTCACCTGAATGTCTCACTACACCTTCTCAAATAGGGGGAAAATATAGACATCCAATTCCTAACATGTTTTTTGTTGAAATTGTCAATCTTACTCAAATTACACTCAAATGAACATTCTAGGTCAAAATCCATAAATCACCCTAAATGGTTTGAACTTTTAATTTAAAATTTTTGATTTAGGTCAAAGTATCCCTAAATGGGGTAATGTATTTTATGGGCTAGCTAACTTTGATCAGATCATTTCAAGTCAAAATACCAATTTTACACTTGGGTTCTCTGGATTGCTCTTCTCTATCAAATCTCTTGTACAACACATGTGCCTTATTATTATATGACGATTAAGGGAGAACATACTTTTTAGCCTCATTGGTATAGTAAATCCATTTGGGAAGGTAATATGGTGTTACTTTCTTTCATATGTTTCTTTTTATCCTTTATAATTCCCACATGAATAGATAGGCTTAATTTGGTTTACTCTTATGCATTATTCCATTGATTTATTGGACTAATGTTTGATTAATCATGTTATGTAATCTTCTCTACAACTACAATGTTCCTATGGATAGATGTTACTACCACCACTCTAGCTTTAGCATACAAAGAGGCTATAAAAATTGATAAATATCTAAACCCTCAAATAATTGGCACTCAAAATACCAATATTGGTTTTCTATATCTGAATCTAGTCCCTCACATCAATCAAAATGTCCTTGTTTTTAATCAAAATTAATTATATGAACTTCCTCCTTGAATGTAGAAAGTTCCCAATCATAACTATGATTATATGAATGTCCATGTACATATGAATAGTCATTAACAAAATTAACATTCAATGCCCTCTAATACTATAATTATATAAGTAATTAATTATACCAAAGTAAAACTAGATTCCATCTAAAGAATGGTCCATAAACTGAGTAATGACTTCCTAAATATGTAGAGGAAGATGGGCACCACTAGTGGATAGAATAATAACCATAATCTTGGGTTACAAAGATATAATAAGCACTTCAATAAGCCTACTAATAATGTAGAACATCACCCCAACAAGTTGCTAGAGATCAACATAGTACAAATGGATCTACTCAATTAATATAAAGTTTGTAACACATCATAACATGGTGAAATTAAATTTGTGGAGTTTTGTGCAGCATTTAAAATCATCTATAGGGATATGGTAAGGAAATACTTGATGAATAATCCATGATATTTCCATCAAGAATCTATCTCTTCAAGCATAACAATGGTATTTGAAACACATGAGTCTTTCTTCCTAAAAGAAGATGATAATGAACTAGAAGATAACTTTGTTAAAGTAAAGGCTTTATAAAAATACTATAAGAGCAATTATAACCTAAGGAGTAAAAAACCATTTACAATGTATACTCCTCCCAACAACATTATAACTCCACCAAATCCAAGAGCTAAAAATAATCCACCTCCCCCTAAAGGGAATGAACAACTCCAAAATAAAGAGGAGCAAGTCAAAGGGGGTACAATATTTTTGAAGACATGAAGAAGATTAAATCCAACATTAATATTCATGAAATAGCCTAGATTATAAAGCAAAAGGATCTCCACACCAATGTCATTTATAAAAGTGTAGTCATATAAAAAGTCCAAATTGATAACTTGAGTGTGGATTGTGACATCCAATCCATAATACCCTCTTACATGCTCTCGTGACCCTTCCAAAAACATTTTTAATTATAACCAGTCATCCATAAACTTCTGAGACCTAATTCTAGCTTAGACTGGCTAAATTTCCTATATTAATTTCATCCCCAAGGTCCTGAGCATGTAGGATAGGAGCACTAGGGTTGGACTATAGCACCAAACACTAAGGTGTCCTATTTTTTATGCTCTTATCCAATCACATTTTAAACCCAAATGTCCCTTTCCTTATGATTCATATTCTTAATTATGTCAACTTAGCATGAAGACATTTAACCCATAACCAATAGATCTCTATAAAATCCCATTCAAAATTCATTTAGAAGGGGTTGGAAAATATTACAAAAGCAAGCAAGAATACAAGCAAAACTACTGAGGAAAATTTCCCTATTCTCTATATACAGCCATCTAATATAGCTACCAACATATTTAAACCCCCACACTAGTCCTTAGCCACCTTAAGCACTCTAAATTTGACATTTTTTCATCCACATAACACTATTTTATAAAGCACATCAATTGGGAGAACTACATATGGCTTTATCCCTTTTCGAAGTATTGCTATGTAGGTGGTATGCCCACATAAGGGGTATGGATACATGTTCAGTGCATCTTACACACACTAAACCCTCCCTTCTTTCTCAAGTTTTATTCAAGAACAATGAAGGTCTAAGGTTTTATATTAAATCAACTCTATAAGTAACCCCATCAACATTCAAGACTTGAAATTTTACAAGCAAGTTCCTATAGGGATAGTAGATAAAACCCAAAAAACTCAATTCTTTGTGACCAGTTTAGACAATAATGGTAAAACCTATACTATAAGATTGGACCCTGAAGTGTCCTTTTTTTGGTGCCCCTATCCTCTCACCAAATGAAATCTAGATCCAGGTTCACAACACTATCTCAGTCTTATGCAACCAGTTTCAGCCTATCTCAGTCATCTCAGTCTAGTTTTAAGCTAATTTGTATTTTTCCTCTTTCATTAATATTTTTAGAAATGTTTAAATTAGTACTATAATTGTTATAATATTCTTTACTAATTTATTTTTCTAAACCCTTAACTAAATTAGGAATGAAACTCCAATATTCTCAAAATAGTTAAATCATTTGGTGGACCTGACTTACTTCATTTGTGCATAAAAACCCTAGGGAGATTTTTTTGTTGATTTTTCCACTATTTTTTTTATTTTTTGCCTAAATATTTAAATCAAAAATTTACATTTAAATTTTTTAATTTACCTTTGTAATTTTAAAAATAATTTATTTCAAGCCTTAGTTGCCTATACTAGGTCCCGATATTTTTCTAGTATTTTTCTAATTTTTCATGCATATTTATATCATAATTTCCTTTTTAATTTTTTAAAAAATTATCATAGTAATTTTGAAAAATTATCTCTCAAACCCTAGTTGAATTTACTAGGTCCTTTTTCACACAAAAACCCTAAAGACCCTAGGGAAAATTTCTTGCTAATTTTTAAAATATTTTTCCAATTTTTTCCTACATATTTAAATCAAAAATTTACATTAAATTTTAAAATTCTTTAGTGATTTTATAAATATCATGTTTCAAAACCCTAGTTGCATATACTATGCCCCTTTGTTTTCTTGAGGTATCACCTTACATCTAAAATCAGATTCCACATAAAAATAAAAATGGATCTCACTTATTTACACATATTTTTTGCATTTTTTGCAAACAATAAGGAGACCATACTCAGTCATATCATGTACATGAATGATTAAGTTTACCATATGTTAATACAAAGCTTCGTTCTTTGCATTTCATGCTTATTTTTTATAATATGGGATGATATTAATAAAATTATTTTTAAACATAGTAAGATCCTTCTCCTTCAAAGCAATGTTTACTTGTCTTTAATACAAGGTTTCATTACTTACTTTCTATCTCTCATATGGAAAAAAATTCAAGTTTACATATTAGAAATATCATATCACATATCAAATTTTTTTATGCATTCATGCACAATTTCATGCTCTCTATCCCTTACTATCTATCTCTCATATGGAAAAAATTTCAAGTTTATCTTGTTAAACATATTATAAATATCATATCACATATCAAAGTTTCTAATGAATTCATGCACAATTTCATGCTTTCTATCCCTTGTTTTCTATCTCTATCCCTTTCTTTCTATCTCTCATATGAATTTTTTTTAATTTTATGTTGCTAAACATATTAGAAATATCATATCACATATCAAAGTTCTTTATGCATTAATGCACAATTCCATGCTCTCTATCCCTTGCTTTCTATCTCTCATTTGGAATGTTTTTTATAAACATATTTTTATACAACTTATAACTCAAATTTCATGAATTTCATTCCATATACATTATTTCTACCTAGATACATATAACTCATTGGCTACTTTTGAGTATTTCCTTATCACTACTACACACAAGCAAACACTAGAAGTTATATCTATCCCTTCTCCCTTCAAACTTGGTATATCTAGCTCTTATCATGAACCTACTACCAACTCTATACCTATAGTAGATTATGTATTACTTGTTATCACCAAAGTTTATGAAGATAGGTAGGTTAATTAATCCCATGGCTATAGCTTTATCACTAAGTTTATCACCCTTTCCAATATAGTTTCATTTCTCGAACTCATTCAATAATTAGATGTTTACAAAGATGTGTTATATGTAGCCCTTCGTAATACTAGAATTCATATTTCTGTTGGACCAGCTTATGTTGCCTCTATCCTCAACATAATGCAGTAGCCTAAAAAGTATATTTACTTTTAGAGAGAGGATTTACCCCTGTGTCACATCATTGGACAAAATCTACCTCTATATATTCAATTAAGAATTAATGATGTAGGGGTAAAAAGAGTGTTAGTTAATAATGGTTTAGGACTCAACATTTACAACATTTATTTTCTTAAAAGCCTAAATATATAACCTAAAGATCTATACCATTTTGATATGAACATAAGAGGTTTTGACAATATTCCATGAAAAGTCATGGGTGAAATAACACTCAATCTTACTTTGGGACCTAAGACATTGCCAAGTGATGTTAAATGACCTCGATTATAAATTATTACTTGGTAAGTCTTGGATTCATGATATGAATGTAGTCCCTTCTACACTCCATATCTGTCTAAAATTTAGTCATAAAGGCTACATCTACACATGTCCGATAGACAATAAAAATTTTAAATACTACTAGGTTGTCAAATCTCCATAGAATTATATTTTGCATTTTAATCTTTATAATATACCTACACAACCTACTACTCATAGGGTACCCTCAGACTATACAACACATCATAATATCTCAAGTTTTATACCAACACCAATATCAAATCACCAGTTTACATCCCTTTCTTCACTTAAATGTATTAATAAGATGGTATATCATGACAAAGGTCTTGGAAAGAGTGAACAAGGAATTTTCAATCCTATCAAGGCATCAACACAACATGGAAAGCAAAGGTTGGGATATCAACTCATCCTTATTCATGATAAAGCTTCCACTACTTCAAAACATATAAATTTTTATCCACCCATTACACTGAAAGACCACACCGTTAATCATACTTCAACATTATCATTGATATATCTTGATCTCATTGATGTTATAGTTTCACCAGATATATTCACATTAGATGAATTTTCTAACAATGAATAACTATTAAAATTTATTTGAGCATATGAGGACATCCCATCTTGATATCATAAAAATAGATTTCATCATCACATAAATGCCCACGCATACTTTAGAGAAAATCTAGATTCTTCCCAAGACATACCAGTTGATACAGATGATAATATTCCTACAACCCCATACACACTAGATTATTCCACATTACTTAACAAGGAAATAGTTAATTTAAATTTTGGAACCAAACAAGATCCCTGCACTGTCTTGTTAGCTATTACCCTACAAAATGAAGAGAATACAGATATTCATAAAACTTTAATAGGTTTTTTATAACTCTTTGCTTAGACTTACTCAAATATGTTAGAAATTGATACATCTATAAAAGTCCATCAGATTCCCTTATACCCAAATGTTAAACTGGTTAAACAAAAAAATTATAAAATGCTTCCTAAGGTGGCTCTCTTAGTTAAAGATGAGATCTAATGTCTCTTATATGTTTGCTTCATTCAACCAGTAGCACACCATAAATGGGTTTCCAATATAGTCCCCATGGTAAAACCCAATGGACAAATTTAGTGTTTTTTTTATTCTCGAGATTTAAATAAAGCATGCCCAAAGATGATTTTCCTTTATCTAACATTGACATAATCATAGATTCCATATCTAGATATGAAATGTTATCAGTTATGGATGGATTTTTTGGATACAACCAAATCAAAATTATCAAAGAAGTTCAAAAAAAAACATCTTTTACAACACCTTGGGGTATATTTTGTTACATTTTCATGCATTTTGGATTAAAAAACACTAGAGCCACATATAAACGTACTATGATGCATATTTTTCATGACTTGATTCACCATACTATCAAGGATTATGTTGATAATATATTAGCTAAATCTAAAAAATGACAACATCACGCTATTGATTTATGAAATATCTTTCAAAGACGTAGGCAATATAATGTCCTATTAAACCCAAATAAATGTGCATTTGGAGTTACATTAGGCAAACTCTTAGGTTTCATTATTTCCTAGTGTCGCATAGAGGTTGACCCTAATAAATTCAAAGCAATTATCAACATTCCACATCCCACAAACTTAAAATAACTTTGATCCTTACAAGGAAAGATCCAAGCAATCCACTATTTTATATATCAGCTTGTTAATAAAACTTATTCATTCACTTGATTATTAAATAAAGATACAAAGTTTGTCTAGGACCAAGCTTGTCAAGAAAGCTTTGATACAATCAAGCAATATCTTCTTAATATACCTATTTTAGTACCACCTATACCTGACAGGCCTTTCCTACTATATATATCAACAATAGATCATGCATTAGGAGCACTTTTAGCACAACAAGATGATAAAAATATTTAGTGAGTAGTTAATGACATCAGTCACACTTTGGTTGATTACCAAAAAAATTATTCCAAAATAGAAAAAATATGTCTAGCATTAGTTTTTGCCACACAAAAAAATTGACATTACATGGTCAATAATGAGACTTAGGTTATCACAAAATCATATGCCTTGAAGTTTCAAATGGAAAAAACATATCTCTCTAATTGCATCACAAAATGGGTCATGTTATTAATACAGTTTGACTTAAAGATAGTTCTCTAGAAATCAATAAAGTGCCAAATCATTGTAGATAATTTGGAAACTGTACCTCTCCTAGACACCAATGTTATTAATGACACATTTAGAGATTATTTTACTACCTATTCTACTCATTTCAACACTTTAATCATGTTCTTTGATGGTTCTTGATGTGCATCTAGTGCAGGGGTAAGCATTGTCTTTATCAACCCTTCTGGTCACATAGTACCTATTACATATTGATTAAGATTTGCCTACACCAATTACACCATAGAATATGAGGAACTTATCTTAGGTATATTTACTATATATCCTCTCCAAATTAGATCTAGTCAAGTCTTTGATGATTCCCAACTTATGGTCAATCAAGTCGATGATTTCTATCAGATAAAATAAGAACATCTTATCCCATGCCAAAACATTGTACAATGTTTATCATCTCCGTTTGACTACTTTTCTATAGAAAGTATACCAAGAAAACATAACCAACATGTAGATGTAATGGCAAGTGCCACATCCTTTATTCCTATCAACATCAATGATGATCAATCTATTTTCACAATTATATGAGTACATTCGCCATCAATTTCCAATGCAGATTTCATTACCCTTTATATCTACACGTAGTTATATAATTTGAGAGTGGTTCTATGATATTTATAACTTTATAAATAAATCCATTACATTAGATACTTTTTCATGAAATGATAAATGTAATTTAAAAAAACAAGTACTCCATTATGTAATCATTGATGGAGACCTTTTTAAGCAACCCTTCGATGGAAAATTGCTTCGATGCTTGACTTCTAGTAGAAGCCGAAATTACTTTTATAGAAATACATGATAGTGATTGGGGTGGTCACTTTATTGGAAAGGCCATGTCACAAAAATTACTTTGATAAGGGTACTATTGGCCCACCATGGAAGATGAATGTTCACAATATGCAAAGATATGTGATAAATGTCAATGACATAGTAACCTTCAGCATGCATCATCATAATATTTTCAACCTATTATTTATTCATGGATATTTATGTTATGGGGATTTGATATTATAAAAAAAATTATCCTTTAATCTAATAATGGATATAAGTTCATCACCATGGCTAAAAAATACTTTACCAAGTGGGTGGAATCCATTCCACTTCAATGTACCATAGGACAGGACATTTGGAGCTTCCTCATGACTCACATTATTTCACACTTTGACCTACCCATAGCTATCATTCTTGATAATCAAACATCATTCAAGAACAAAACTGTCAAGAAAATTTTCAAAAAATATAAGATTAAACATGTATTCTTCATTCCATACTACCCATAAGGAAATGGTTAAGCAAAGGCTACCAATAAAACCATCAACAACATTTTCAGCAAAATAGTGACCAAATTTAGAGTTGATTGACACAATCGACTAGTCTTTGCGTGATGGGCCTATCATATAAGTATTCATACACCCATAGGAGCCACTCCTTATTCACTTATTTATGGCACAAAAGCATTTTTACCATTGGAATTAGAAATCCCATCTCTTCATGTCTCCCTTAAAGGTATTCTCATTGATGACCAGTATCATGAAAAATGTCTATACCAGCTAGAGAAGTTAGACCATACATGCATTCAATCAAAAAGACATCTTAGAATCTACCACCAATGTATACAATGATCCTAAAATAAATGAGTTCACACTAGAGAACGCAAAGTTCATGATCTCATTCTCAAAGAAAATCTTCACAATGTTAATGCTAAAGAATAAATCAAAGGAAAATTCAAACCAAATTAGCTAGGTGCATACATTATTACTGAAAATATTAGCCCTAAAGTGTATCATCTAGTATCACTTGAAGGAAGGAAATTCAAAAATCTAATTAATATTATGAATCTACGCATATTCCATGTATAGTATTTCATTTCACACATTGCATTGTACATAATTTTTTTAAATTACTTGTATATAACTTTCTTTCAATTACTTGTACATAGTTTCTTTTTGCTTACTTGTATATAGTTTCTCAGTATTTATTGTACATAGTCTCTTAATACTTGATTGTAGATATAAAATATATCAAAAATCCAAAAATATTCAAATAATTTAAAATACCAAAAACAATACAAAATTTCAAAACACAAAAATATTTCAATTATATGCATTATCCATGTTTTACATTTTTACTACATTCTAGACTTACATTTGTTGTTTTATGTTATTTTTTGTCTATTTATCTACATAACCATGTTTCACTTGATCTTATTTGAGTGTGTATAATGACATCTAGATCCATGATTGCTTCACTTTACCCATTGAGGGTGCATCCTACTTCTACATTCAAGACATACATCGACATATCTACCCATTGGGGGCATCTTCTACATGACTACACCATCTAGGTTATGTCATTCCTACACCACACACTCTAGTTATCATGTTGATGTATATTTCTTACTAGATTAAATATATTACTCTATCGGCATTAATTAGTATATAACACTTTTGTATTTCTTAGCATATACTTAGTCTTGTATTCCATGTCTTGCATACTTTCACTTATTGCTTTGATTAATTCAATGCGATTATATTTATAACATAATACATGCCTTCCTTTTTGGATTTATGTATCTAGATGTGATTGAATATCTTAGTTCCTATTTTTTATCTTGTGTGTTCCTTAGGACATTTTCTAATGTTCTTTACGTGTACTCTTCTATGTGATTGTGGCCCTCGTGCCAACCTAGTTTGATTTCAATTATCTGTGTAAGTGGCATTTAAACATGCCTTGTATGCATGCTTTCTAGTTTGAGTGACATGTGCCCATATCCATTTTTATCTTGTCCATTTGGCCACTCTTCTATGATTCTTGCTTCTTGGCTTGTGTGATTGTTACTTATTTACTTCTCACTATTTGTAATACCATGATCCACATCATGCATTTTCTTGCTATCTTGGATGCCATGATGGACATCATGCTTTATCCCTCCTTAACAACTAAAAATTAACATTTCTAATTTCAATTTAGCACATTGCATATGCTATTCCATTTTTATATCTATCTAGGCATACCCATATTGATCTAGTAGTCTCCAATACAAACTATGTTATATCTTGAGACATATTTTTAATTATCATTGCTATATCATGTATTTCAGAACATAACACACTTGCAGGGATATTTATTCTAAGGGAAGTCATTGTAGGGTCTTCATTCCTACCCTTGAATAGGGGGAAAAATAAGGGTTTTGTCATAGAGATCAAATCTCTTACTGATTGAAAAAATAGTTTTTAAAACACTTAGAACATTAATTAGAGGTCAAACCAAGTAAAATAGCCTAAAAAATAGTGATGATTACAAAGTAGTCATCAGATTTAAAAAAGTAAAATAGTGCTAGAGATGGACAATAGCATCAGATAGTAGGTACTATTTTTTTTGGCACTCCAATCCAAATAATAAAAAACTCATATTTTCCAAAAATAGGTTGAAAGGTAAGCTCATCTATAATTTTATCAGATATATTTTAATTCAGAATCAATAGTTTTAATATAGTTTTTCGTAGAGAATCCAAATATAGGGGCATCATGCATGGCATGATGTCTCTCACTTCTATTTTTAGATTGGGTAGTTGGTATAACTTCCAAATCAGAATCCATGTTATAGACACCAGTGATTGGGGGCAATGTGTATGGCACATATGAATTCGTTTCTTTTCAAATTTAGTATATTACCTAGGCATTCTTAGTAGTTATGTGCCTTATTCCATCTACATGTGGTTTTCATTATTTTAGAGTGGAATTCATATTGGCCTAACCTCCACTTCTCAAGTGGCTTCCACATAAGCCTAGTTTATAGTTTCAAAGTGGATTTCATATAATCCTAATCTCCTCCTTCCAAAGTGGCCAAGATTGGCTTACTTTTTAGTATAAATTTGGCTATCTATGTCACATAGTTACATTATAGAGTATTCATGGGCTTCAAGATCCATATCATATGATACACATTCATATTGGTATCAGTTTATAGCTTCATTTAGTGGGAAACAATGGAGCCAATGGACTAGTTAGCCTTTGTATTCTTGAACCACCAACATAAAGGTATTGGACACATAGTCTAAACATTAATTAACAAATGCATGATATCATAGATTCACTTAGTAGGTGATGATGAAACCAAAGGGCCAAGTTTTGCACTCTTGAGCCACTGTCAGGGAATTAAGATCTCATCTTTGTTCATGATATTACTCTTGGCATAATACATATCCAACATCACTCAACATCAAATTAGGTTTTATATTAGTTCACATACCCAGTGAGGTGTATTCATTCCTTTATCTTCCTCTATGTTACCCAAAATTATACATCTTATTTTAGATATAGAATATTTATTAAGAACTCATCTACCCTTTATTTTCTCTTCAAGATTTACACTTCGCAATGTGCTCTCTCTATATACACTCAGCATCACACATCTTCATGGGCTTTATCCTTGTAGGTAAGTTTAGGTACTCTTTATACTTTTCATTTATCTTAGTATTTCACTATGCTACATCACTAGAATAAATGGGGGTACATGTAGTCATAAAATGTCCAAATTGGTAGTTTGAGTGTGGCTTGTGACACTGAATCCATAAGGCCCTCTTGCATGCTCTCATGACCCTTCTAGACATCTTTTTACTTATAACTAGTCATCCATAGACTTCTGAGACCTAATTAAATCTTAGTCAAGATATATTTCCCATGCTAATTCCATCCCCCTAGGTATTGAGCCTATAGGATAGGAACATTGGGGTTGGACTATAGTGTTGAACCCTAGTGTGTCCCATTTTTTGTGTTCTTATCAAATCACATTTTGAGCCTAAATGACAATTTCCTTTTGATTTATATTCTTTATTATGTCAGCCTATCATAAATACATTTAACCCATGACCAATATATCTCTATAAAATCCCACTCAAATTTTATTTATAAGGGGTGGCAAATATTACAAAAGCAAGAAAGAATACAAACAAAGCCTTTGAGGAAATTTTCCCTATTCTCTGCATATAGCCATCCAATATAGCCACTAGAATATTCAAACCCTCACTCCAGTCCCTAGTTACCTCAAGCACTCTTAATTTGACATTTTTACATCTTCATAACACTATTATATAAATCACATCAAGTGGGAAAACTAAATATGGCTTGATCCATCTTCATTGTATTGGTATGTAGGCAACATGCCCACAAAAGGGGTGTGAATATATTTTTAGTGCATCTTAGACACATTAAGCCCCACTCTTTATAAATTTTTATTCAAGCATAATGAAGGTCTAGTGATCAATGTCAAATCATCTCTACAAGGATCTCCATTGATAATCAGGACTTGAAATTTTATAGGAAGGCTCACACAGGGACATCAGACAAAACACAAAAAACTTAGATCTTTATGACTAGTTTGAATAATAGTAGTGGGACTTAGACTATAGTGTTGGACCCCAAAGTGTCCTATTTTTTTCACTCCTATCCTTTCACCAAATGAAATCTAGATCTAGGTTCATGACACTATCCAAGTCTTGCATAGCTAGTTTCAACCCCTGTCTTAGCCATCTTAGTCTAGTTTTAAGCTAAGTTGCATTTATCCTCTTTCATTATTATTTTTAGAAAGGTTTAAAAGGCACAATAAATTATAAAAATTATTACTATAATTATCATAATATTATTTAATATTTATTGTTATAGACCCTTAATTAAATTAGGAATAAAACTCCAATATTCCCAAAATAGTTAAATCAAAAAGTAAACATGAAGTTCCTCCTATCTTATTGACTATCTTTTCATTTGGAAATAACATCCATAATTGTTTAGTCAATTTTGGATATTCAACCATGGTGATGCCTACTTAAATTTTCCAAAAGATAGGTTTTACCCCAAATCCATCCAAGATAATAATTTCACAATTGAATAATATTGTGGTCATATAATAGGAGAGTTGAATGATGTGAGGATCTGAGTAGTGTCCAAACCACAAGTACGAATGATAATTGACATACTTGTTGGAGAGTTGTTAATGATGTCATGATGATTTCATGGAGGTGTTTAGGTTATTGGAATAATTTCCTTGATATTCTAAGTGATAATGATAGTGTGTAATGTGTTTTTCCTAGTATGCTTGAAGGAGGCTTGGTTGATCTTTAGTTTTAGCATGGTTAGAGATGTTTAGGGATGATTATGGTGATTTAAGGATGTGTAATGAGTTATATAATAGGTAAATGATGATTTGAGTACTTATGTTCATGAGTGTATTTCATTCAGTTTATCATTTTTTTCATCTAGACATTTTGGGTCAAGTGGCATAAAATTTTAGTAGGCAGTTTATTGACATCACCATTACCACGTATGGATGAATTAGGGGGAGTTGGTCATATGGTTATGATAAAATTTTTACCTAGTTTCTATACACTAAATTTTAGGTCATGATATGAATCTCAACATAATATATGCAAGTGCAAAGTTAGGATCCTAGGTAGTTTTACAGTGTTTTCTCATACTTATCCAAATTTGCAATGTGGCAAGAAAAGTTGAGTAGGAATTTTGATGGTGTTATATTTTGCATGTGTGAAGGTTTCAAGATAAAATGATCATATGGGTTTATTTAGTTTTTTTATTAGTTAATTTTTTTATAAATTTTAGGTCATGTGATGAAGCACATCAAAAGATATGCATGTGCAAAGTTGGCCTTCCAAACAGTTATAGACATAGTTGGATCTGTGGTAGAAAAAATATGAGTGAGCAAACTAATTAAATTATATCTTACACATGAAAGGGTTTTAGGATAAAATTTAAATATAATTTAATTATCCTATGTGAGGATATTATATGATCCAAATTTTATATCATGTGTCTCAGTGTAGAAAAAGTTATTAAGGTCTAAAATTGGCCTTCCAGGAAGATAAACAATGGTCCCCATAGTCTATTTTGTATGATGTTAAAGATAAACACTAGATAGAGATATGATGGATCAAAAGTGATCATACAGTGAATAATTATAGTGCATGTTGAGTAAAATTATTCAAAGTTTTGTTGGTTAACAAAGTTAAAGATTGAGCTCCTTACAAAAGGGTCAATGGAACATGTTCATTTCAAATGTTAGGAAGCAGTAAGATGAGGATAACTACTCAAAGTTTAACATCAATTAGAGATAATTCCAAGATATAATATAGATTTTTTTTCTTATAGATAGATATCAGTGGTGCATATTGAGTGAGATGATTTCAAGGCCTCCAATGTTTAACACAAATAAAGACTGAGCTACATATAGGAGATCAATGAAGCACATTAAGTCAAATAGTCAATATGAAGATCCAATGATAAGCACTGAAAGGTAAAGGTTGAGATAATTCAATAAATATCGATGGTGTGTGTTTATTCTAAGATGAAAGGACATGAGATGTGAGAAAAGTGATTGACAGTTAACTATGACCTTTTGTAGTTGAATATTTGAATTCAATAAAAAAACTAGTGCTCTAGATTTTTATTGACTTTTGATCCAAGCTAAATTTTCTCATAATATAAAAAGAAAATTTACAAAGGACTCCAAGATGAATCTAGAAATATATATTTGAAGATTTGAAAGTGTGTACAATCAAAGTTATGAAGCTTCAAATAAGGACTTGATCTTCCTTAAGGGCAGTTGTTCCTTGTGAAATAGGTGTTTCACTAAAGGCCTTAGGTAATAAGGACTTAACCAAAGTTACTAGTCAAGAGTAATTGATCAATCTCTTGTTTGTAATATCTTATAGGATAGGTATTCCATGTGTTGTAGGCTTGAGAGTGGGTTTTATTCCCCATGAGGGTTTCTCATAGGAACTATGTGTTGTGTGTTTGACCTTGTGTATACATTAAATGAATGGGCTCTCTTGTTAATGTTGCTTGACAAATTTGATTTATGCTAATTTATTAATAGTTTAAAATGATTGAAATTAAAATTGAAATATATAGTATCATTGATTCACCCCCATTCTCAGTAATTATACCCCTAATAATTGGTATCATATCATGTCCTTCTTACAAGTTTAACCACTTGAAGGTGATCAAAGTTATAATGGTTAACAAAGAGGATGTGGCTTGTCTTCAAGACAAACTAGTATGTGATTTATCAAGTGTCATTTCAAGTATGGATGATGAGAAGATGCAAGTTAAATATCTATTAACAATAGTTAAGAATCTATAGGTCATGATGATTTGAGGTCTCAACCAAAGGGAGGAAATTTTAGAAAATAAAGTCATGACCTACTCAGATGTGATCGTATCCAAGGAAAAAAGGGATTTTATCTCCACCAAAATGTCTAAGAATGAAAATTCATGGACAAGTAATGATCAAGAAAAAGGAAGGTCAAATT
This sequence comes from Torreya grandis, assembly GCA_037957365.1. Lineage (NCBI taxonomy): Eukaryota > Viridiplantae > Streptophyta > Pinopsida > Cupressales > Taxaceae > Torreya > Torreya grandis. The sequence continues at coordinate 2,362,359 of JARHVA010001677.1, forward strand.
TGGATGATGTCTTGAATGGGTACTGCTTCTCCTATAATCTATTTAGTCATACATATAGGGATTGTAATTTAACTCCAGAGATCAAAAAGAATATTATATTCTATTATTGTAACTAATGAGGTGATATAGCCAAAAACTACAAAAGAGTTTTTTTGAAAAAGGATATATAACTCATTGACATCATTAAATGGTTCAAAAAGACTAAGTATAAGATTGAAGAAGAAAATAAGCATAATTCAAGTAAAATATGAAAGGAAGAGTCAATGTTTATTCAAGTAGCCTTACATACTCAAGAAGATGGGAATAAGATATGGTTAATATATATTGGATGCTCAAATCATATGATAGAAGATAAGATCAAGTTTATCTCTTTCAAAAATACCAACCCTAGCTCAACGAGATTTGGTAACAATAAATCTACTAACATAGTTGGCAAAGGTACTATGAGTTTGGATAATGGTCATACTAGGTTTGAGAATGTATTATGTGTATAAGGTTTGAAACATAAGCTTTTAAGTGTGAGCCAAATGTGTAAGCAAGGAAATATTGTAACTTGTCATGATGATGTATGTGAAGTAAGAAAGGATGGAAAATTAGTTACAAATATTTATAAAATAGATAACATGTATGCATTCCATGAATCTAAGAAGCAGGAGTGTTTCATGAGTCAATTAGAATAACTATGGCTTTGGAATTGAAGGCATGGACATATAAATTTTAATAATATGGTAAAGATCAGTTTAAAGGGGTTAGTAAGGCATATGCCCAAGATTTCTAAGATTCCTCTTTATCTTTGCAAGGCATGTCTTCATCGGAAGCAAACCAAAAGAAGATACAAATCCAAGGAGGTCTCTACTATAAATCCATTAGATTTGATCCACACTAATTTATGTGGACCTATGAAAACCCAAAGTATTCAAGGTAATAGCTACTTCATACTTCTTATTAATGATTTTACTAGGATGACTTGGATATTTTTTATTAAAGAAAAATCAGAAGCTTTTTAAAATTTTATGGCATTCAAAGCACTCGTAGCAGATGAGAAAGGGTCAAAGATCAAGTGTGTAAGATTAGACAGAGGAGGTGAGTTTTGGTCTCATGAATTTTATGATTTTTGTTAAAAATAAGGGATAAAGAGACAATATTCTTCTGCTAGAACACCATAACATAATGGTGTTGTTGAAAGGAAGAATAACACTATTGAAGAGATGAGTAGAACCATGCTTCAAGATTCCAAAGAATCAGATGGTTTTTGGGAAGAGGTAGCCAACACTTTATTTTACATCCTAAACATGTGTCAAATTATAGTAAAGGCTGATAAGACTCCTTGTGAGTTATGGAAGAATAAAGTAGCTAATGTCAAAAAATTTAGAGTGTTTGGGAGCAAATGCTTTATCAAAAAAGATGAAGAGAATATTGGAAATTTTGATTTAAGGTCTGATGAGGGCATCTTCTTAGGTTACTCTTCTATCAGTACTACCTATATATGCTTCAACAAGAGACTTCATAAGATTGTTTAAATTTCAAATGTAAGGGTAGATGAGACAAGTAGAGTCAAGAAGTTAAAATTATAGGTAAGTGACTCAATTCAAAATTCTATTGAAAATAATGATGATTTATATGTTTAAAAAAATTATGAATATGAAGAGGAGGAAGAAAGATAAGACTCTAAAGCTCCATCTACAAGAATTCAAAAATATCATCTAATATCTCAAGTTATTGGAAATGTTAGTTTAAGTTTTCAAACTAGAAAAAAAATATTGATCAATAAAAATCAACAAAACTCAGATTTGTTGTCCATGATTGAACCCAAAACATTCATGGAAGCTAGAAAAGATGAAATTTGGATTAATGAAATGCATTAAGATCTTGATCAAATTGTAAAAAATGAAACATGGGATTTAGTTCCTAGGCCAAAAGATAAAAATGTGATAGTTACTAAGTGGGTTTTCAAAAACAAGATGAATGAGAAAGGACAAGTCACAAGGAACAAGGCTACATTGATGTGTAAAGGAAATTCTCAAGTTAAAGGAATATATTTTTATGAAACTTTTTATCCTATGGAAAGAATGGAATTAATTAGACTCTTTTTAGCATATGCATGTTTCAAAGTTTTTAAGTTATACCAAATGGATGTGAAACCTACATTCTTGAATGGAAACTTAGAAGAAGAAATCTACATTGAGTTACCTAAAGGATACTTCATGTCAAATAATCAAGATATTTTATGTAAATTGAATAAGGCTCTTTATGGTCTTAAATAAGCTCTTAGAACTCAGTATGATATGTTAAATAAGAATCTTTTGAGTTAATGTTTTAAAAAAAGGGTAGCTGATAGTAATTTATACATTAAGATAGAAGGTAATCATCAATTGATAGTGGTTGTATGTATTGATGACATAGTTTTTGAATCTGACAATGATGATATAAGTAGAGAATTTAAAGATACTATGAGTACTGAGTTTGAAATGTCAACATTTGGAGAACTTTATTTATTTTTAGGACTGTAAATTAATCAACTTGATGTACGGATATTCATTTCATAGGATAAATACATCAAGGATATGCTAAGTAATTTTTATATGATGGATTGTAAACCAATGGGTAATCCAATGATCACAAGATGTAAGTTAAGTAAACTAGATGACTCACCAAAATTTGATTGAACTTTGTATAGTTTCATGATTAGAAGTCTTTTGTACTCTACTACTTCTAAGCTTGATATCATGAAAGTAGTTGGTCTTGTAGGAATGCTTCAAGATGATCCAAGAGAATATCACTTTAAAGGAGCCAAAAGGATCTTGAGATATCTCAAAGGCACCATAGAGTATGGTTTATGGTATCCCAAGAGTAAGGAATTCAGTTTAAAATTATATACTAATGTAGATTAGGTAGGATGTGTGGATGATAAGAGGAGTACTAGTGGTGGGATATTCTCCATGGGGAAATTCTAAGTGTATTGGCTAAGAAATAAGTAAGCCTTAGTGTCTCTATAAACTATATAAGATGAATATATATCAAATACTTCTTGTTGCATGCAAGTCATGTGAATGAAACAAACTTTGGAAGATTATAAGGTAAGACAAAATGGGCCTTATCATATCTATTGTGATAACACTAGTGCAATAACTATCTCAAAGAATCATTTTATGCACTCAAAAACTAAGCACATTCCTATTAGATATCATTTCTTGAGAGAACAAGCGAGTAATTAAAGTGTTAAGTTGGAGTATGTGCCTACAAAAGAGAAATTTGCAGATATTATCACCAAACCATTGTCAAAAGCTAAATTTGAGTATCTAAGTCAAAGTTTTCATGTCATTTATTTATATTTTAAGCATTCAAATGTCTTTTTGTTAAGGAGGAGCAACAAGTTCATGAGCATTTCTCTACATGTGGCTTAAGAGAGAAGGCTAATAAGACTGTGTGGTGGTTCTTCATGGTGTGTGGAGATCTGAAGATGCTCAAGAGGCAAAATTTATCATAAATCTTAGGTTGAGTCCATAATATATGTTTCTTGGTGAGTTCCATCATATTTCAGTACTTTTGTGTGTCATTTCTTCATTGGTTGAAGTGTTTGGTTGAACAGAGTGTTGGCATAGAGCAACAAGAAATTGTCAAGGCAAAGAAAATGTAGGCTCAAGGTAAGGGGGAGTTTATATCATCTTTCTAAAATAGTCTTCTCCTAATGTTGGTATTTTTAAGTCCTTGAGATCAATTGGTTCCCACTTTGTCATTGTGTCAAAGGGAGAGATTATTCCTATTGTGAGAGTGATTGAAGAGAGGGAAGGAAGGTGAGATGTATATTGATATATGATGGTTGTTGACATTAATGAAAAATGGGTAGATTATTCAAGATATTTAAATGATTTAATGATAATGTAATATAGGTGTCTATGTGAGTGGATGAGGTGCCTTGATAGTCTAAGTGACAATGACAAAGTGTGCAATGTGTTTGTCTTAGTATGCTTGAAGGAGGCTTGGTTGATCTTCAAGTTTGGCATGGTTATATATGTTCAAGGATGAATATGGTGATTTGAGGATGTGAAAGGATTCATATCATAGGTAAAGGATGATTTGAGTAGTTATTTGAATGATTGGAATTCATCTGGTTGATCATTATTTTCATCTAGATATTTTGGGTCTAATTGTAGAAAATTTGATTAGGTAGTTTGCTGATATCACCAATACCATGTATGGATGAATCAAGGGGGAGTTTGTCATATGGTTTTGATAAAATTTATGCCTAATTTATATGCACTAAATTTTAGGTCATGTAATGAATTAAAACATAATATATGTAAGTGTAAAGTTGGGTTACCAAGTAGTTTTATAGTGTTTTCTCATACTTAGCCAAATTTGTAATGTGGCAAAAAAAGTTGAGTAGGAATTTTGATGGTGTTCTATTTTACACATGTGAAGGTTTTGGGAAGAATTTATCATATTGGTTTGTTCATTTTTATTTATATTTTATTTTTACTAAATTTTAGGTCATGCGATGAAGTGTAACAAAAGATATGCATGTGCAAAGTTGGCCTTTAAGGAAGTTATAGGCATAGTTGACTTTGTGGTAGAAAAAATCTGAGTGAGGAGATTAATGGAACTATATATTTCACATTCAAAGGTTATAGGATCAAATTTAAATATTTTTGTATTATCCTATGTGAGGATATCATATGGTCCAAATTTTAGATCATGTGTCTAAGTGTAGTAAAAGTTATTGATGTCCAAAGTTGGCCTTTCAAGCAAATAAGCAATGGTCCCCATACTTAGTCTATTTTTCACGATGTTAAATATCAGGACTAGATGAAGATATAATTGCTTGAGGGTGATCATATAGTGAATATACATGGTTTTTTTTATTCAAATGAGTTAAAAATCTTATTGGTTAAAAAATTTAAATATCAATCTCCTTACAAATGGATCAACGGAGCATGTTTATTCTAAGATATTAGGAAGCAATGAGATTAGGATAAGCGTTCAAAGTTTAACATCAATAAGAGATAAAAATCAAGATTATTCCAAGATATAATGATTAATGGGTGTTCTCATAGATATATATCAATGGTGTGTGTTGAGTGAGATGATTTCAAGGTGTCCAATGTTTAACACAAATAAAGACTGAGTTACATGCAGGAGATTGACGAAGTGCATTAAGTCAAATAGTCAAGATGAAATTCCAATGATGAGTGATGAAAGGTTAAGGTAGATATACTTCAAGAAATATTTATGGTGCATATTTACTATGATATGTGATGACATGATATGCGAGCAAAGTGATCGAGGTTTAACGGTGAATGTTTGCATTTGAATATTTGAATTTAACAAAGGAAATACTAGTGCTCTATATTTTGGCTATAAATTTTGATCCAGGATGACTTTAGTCATGGTGTAAAAATAGAATTTGTAGAGGAATATAATTTGAATCTATAAATATAGATTTTAGTATCTTAGATTGTGTAGAATTAAAGTTATGAATATTCAAAGTTGAATGTGTGTTCATGTATGCTCTACAAGTAACCCAAGAAGGGTAATTGAGCTTGTGCTTATGTTATTTAGATGTTTCATTATGACTTAGATATTGGAGAGTATTTCATACTCCATAAGGATCATCTATATAGATTTTGGATGTGTGATAAATCTATCTTGAGTATAAACAATGCTTAAGAAGTTGACTATGTTCATTCATGATGTTTCTATGTACAAGTTCATTATTTGAGTTGATTGAGCATACACAAAGGTGAGTAGATATGACTATGATAATTCAAGGATGTCTAAGGGGTAATGTGGGGCATAAATATTCAAATTTAATTGGTCTTATGTTTTTTTTCCTTGATGAAGTGCAAAATGGGTGAATAGGTATCCATGAGATCTATAAGGGGTTAATTAAAAGGTATAGCTACTTAAGGGTGACCAATGGTTTCTATGGAAAACCTATGTGGATGTTATTGAGCTATGTATCAATGTGATATATGAGTCAAGGGTTAAGGTAGGCCTATTATCTGACCAAGATGGTGATGATCATGAATGCTCTATAAAAAGTGAAACTAAATGTGATGGTTTCTAGACTTGGAAGAAGAGTGTGTGAGAGTTATGGAATGAAGGAGAAAGAAAGTGCCTAGTAGATGAGTTGATGAGAAGATTAGATTTAGGAATATGTGTATGACCTATGGCTCATGTTTTTATGTAAAAATAGTACTCTTGTAATTTGAATATATGTGAAGGAGAGATATTGTGGCATGCCTATGTGAGAGGGTTGTATGAGATAGAGAGGGAGTTTGTGTAGGAGTTGTCAAATCAGAGATCCATCATCAGGTGTTGAATAAATTAGCTCTAAGTTAGAGGTGTTAATTTCATAAGATGGTATAAATTAATTGATTTTCATTAGGGGTAATTTCTCCTTGTGAAATAGGTGTTTCACTAAAGGCCTTAGGTTAGAAAGACTTGACAAAGGTTGCTAGTTAGAAGGACTTGATCAATCTCTTATTTGTATTATCTAATAGGACAAGTATTCCATGTGTTATATACTTGAGATTGGGTTTTATTCCCCATGATGGTTTCCCTTAAAAACTATGTGTTGTGTGTTTGATCTTCTGTATACATTGACTAAATGAACTCTCTTGTTAATGTTGCTTGATCAAGTTGATTTATGATAATTGATTAACAGTTTGAAAGGATTGGAGTTGAAATTGAAATATATAGGCTCATTGATTCACTCCCTCAGTAATTTTAACTCTAAAAATACTGGTAGTAGATATTTTGGAAGGATATGAACTCCTTATTAGTAGATACTGATCTGAGACATTAAATGATTATGTGGCAACAAACTTCTCTTACATTTGGTTACCATGGAGGGGTATTCCAAACAAGATTCAAATTGATCAAGAGCCAAGAATAAAGCACCCAATTTCCAAATATAATATAAATAATGAATAAGTAAGTTATAAATATCCTAACCTCAAGATCTATACCTTTACTACAAAACATGAAGTGTAAGAACTAGAAATCTAAAGATATTCCTAGGTGTGGACCCTCCACCATGACGGTGTAAGATCCAAGAAAGGATCAAGTGTTGGAATTGAATTATTGGACCCAAAAGGCAATAAACACATAATGGCATATAGATTATAATTTATTTTCACCAATAATAGAGCATAATATGAGGCACTAATACTAAGATTGCACTTTTCTCTTAAAAATAATGTCAAACAACTATTGATTTATGGATATTCAGAATTGGTAGTCTACCAAGTCAAAAATAAATACTAGTGCAAGTTGTCATATCTAAAAAGGTACAAACATAGAGCATGGGATTTGATTGAATCTTTTGAATATTTAACATAATGGTTATACCTAGATAATAGAATAAATTTTTTAATTCATTAGCTACCTTAGCTACCAACTTAGCACCCTTATAGGAGTCCAACATACAAATATTCTCCCTTAATCTAATACCTTATATATAAGTTCTAGATAATATGGAAAATTTCTAAGTTTTTGATGATGATGAGAAAATTTTCTAGTTCTTGACAAACTCAAGATAATTTGAGTCTCAAATCATTGATGACAAAGAAATTAGTTATGTATTCCAAGAGGAATTAGGAGTTATTTAGATAAAGTAAAATTTCCTCCCTTTGGGAAAGGTTTCCTTGGAAAGGACATTTGATTTAGATCCTCAAGCTCAATAGTAAAGGTAGCCCAAAGTAAATGAATCTAAGTTCAAAATGGAAAATCTAGGAGATGAGTGTAACCCATGCTTGTCAACATTGGTCTTAACTACACTCTAGAGGAAAGATAAAAAATGAAGAGTTTTCTCACTCAATACAAAGATATGATTGTATGTACATAGGAATACCTAAAGGTTTTTAACCCATGGTCATGACACATAAAAACCCACTAAAATTGGACCACAAGCCATTTAGGCAGAGATAAATGCTAATAAATCCTTTCTTAGAACCCCTTGTTCAGAGTGAAGTGGAGAAGTTGCTAAGTGAAAAAATAGTTTAACCTATCAGACACTCTACTTGGGTTTCTAGTTAGTCCCAATCAAGAATAAAAGTGGAGAGATTAGGCTATGTGTAGATTTCATAAACTTAAATAAATCCTCTGATAAAGACAATTATCCATTGTCTTCCCTGGATGAACTCATCAAGATAGTGAGTGGTTTAGGAATGATGTCTTTCTTGGGTGGATTTTTAGGGTATAGTTAGGTGCTTGTGGAATCAAAAGATAGAATGAAGAAAATATTCACTATGAAGTGGGGTATTTATGCATTTCCATTTGTCCTAATTAATGCAAGTTCCACATTTCAGTTATCTAGACCACACATTCTAGGGGATGATAGGTAAGTTTATAATTATTTAAAAGGATGACCTCATAGTCTACTCAGATGTAAGGACTAACCACCTAGAACACATATGATCAATCTTTGAAAGGTGTATAAATTTTGACATTTCACTGAACCCAAAAAAGAGTATATTTTGTGTCATGAAAGGCAATATCCTGGGTCATATCATCACCAAATATGGGATTATGATTGACCCAAATAGATTTCAAGGAATATCAAAAATTAATTTCCAAAATAACAAGATATACCTCAAATATTTATTTCAAAAGATAAAATTTGTGAGAAAGTTTATATTAAGATTTGCATAAATTGTTAGACCTCTGAATGCAATGTTCAAGAAAGATGCTAAATTGAAATAGAAAATAGAGGGTCAAAAATGTATTCAAAAATTCAAAAATTCACCAAACGTTTATTCTTGTATTCATTTACATCATAACACACTTTTGATGCCATGTTTACCCAAAAGAAAGATGAAAGTGAGCATCTTATTGCATTTGTGAGTACAAACTTGAAATAAGGAGAACTAAAGATTTACATAATAGATAAACAAATATTTTCTCTTGTCAAAGAGGTGAATAAATTATAACATTACATCCTGAGGAATAAGATAATTATCATTGTACTAGATCCTTTTATTAAGATTACTTTATCACAAAATGAGTTAGGAGAATGCAAAGGAAAAAAGATGGAATTTTTTTAGGAATTTGACATGCAAATAAAGTCTGCCAAGGTTGTTAGAAATCAAGGCATAATTTATCTCATGATTAATCCTGACCCATGCATCACTATTGAAGATGTTTTTGAAAACCAAGTATCCAAAGGGGATTGGTATACTGATGTTATTCAATATTTACTTATAGCAACCTCCTCCCCAAAGCTCAAAATAAAACAAAAGAGAGATTTGAGACTCAACATCTCATTACATGATCATAAAAAGGATATTATATACAAGTAACTATGAATGCATCTACCTAAGGTGTATATGATGAGGGGAAGCTAAATAATTCTATAAATTTTGCACTAGAAGATAGGTAGTGGTCATCCCTCTAAAAACACTATTTCCCATAAAATATATAGAATGGGTTATTATTATCCAAAATTCTTCAAGGATGCATATATTAATGTTTTAACATTAATTAATGTCAAATCCTATAAAATAGGGAATTACATGTGGATATTACTCTACAACCTATGATTGAAGGAAGACCATTCACCCAACGGGGATTGGACTTAATTGAGGTCATTAATCCCAATTCTTTAGCTATCCATGTTTATACTCACTACTAAAAATTATTTCACATGATACACTATATTTATAACTACAAAGAATTCTAGAGCACAAGATGTGTCAACTTTATAGAGGAAAATATCAAAACTAGATTTGGTAATCCTATCTCTCTAGTCTATGACAATGGTATAACATTATAATCAACTAAATTTATTGAATGGGCCTATGGTAATAAAATCACTATCAGGTCATCATCCAACCATCACCCAAAAGGAAATGGGTTGGTTGAATAAATAAACAGGAACTTGATTGATACCATTAACAAGTCTATAGTAGACAAACCAAGAGATTGACATAATATACTTAAGCATGCATTATGGGATGATCAAAAAAGATATAAGAAGGCACTCAAAGCCTTAACTTACTAGTATATGGGAGACAACCTATTTTCCCTATCATGATTAAGTTTCCAATATATAAGTGGGATACATTCACACATGAGAAAACTCAAAAAAGATTTGATTAATAGAATATGTTAATGAGATGCCTAGGGTTAGACCAATGCCATGAAGTAATAAAATTTATGACAAGGATGCCAATCCATTTTATGAAGTAATAAAGTGGATAAAAATATTAAAATAAAATACAATATGCAAACAATGTTATAGATATGAAATTGAATTATTTTATAATTAATCTATATCCATTTCATTGAGATTAGTAAAACAATCTTGCCAATAGGTTTAAGTAGAATTTTCATCTTCTTATATGATTTTTAACTAATCAGAAATGGATTCTAAAATAGGGGAAAATATAATTGTGTAGATTCTAATTGATGAATAAAGGATGTGGGATAATTAGTAAATCATGAATGGTGATAACTTCATGTAAAACTCTAGGTAGTGTCATCTATAGGTGAAACCCATGGTTTAGGAAATAAATAATTAGGATTAATTCATAGGTGATAATAGAAATGGGTTTGTATTCCAAATAGAGAATTTTTAGATAGGGATCTATGTCAATATTCAAATGATGTTGATTCTATAAATCAACATCGATTATGACAATATAGATAATACTTTGAAAACACGAGGCTAAGGATTAGTTTGGTGAGATATAAGATAGTCTACGATAGTCTAGGGATGATAAGGAAGATAAAAAAGAACATAAAATAGAACAAATAAAGTCAAAATTTATTAAAAATAATGAAATTTACTTACCCTAATAGTGCTCAAAATTTGTCATAATTATGATGTTGATAAGTTGAGTTTTTGATCTTTGGACAGATGTTGAGGGGCTAACATGGAAATGTGGATTTCTAATAGGTGAGTACTCATTTGGAAATTGTCTCAAAGAAATTTATTCAGTGTTCAAGATCAAAATCATTGTCTTTTACTCAAGGCAAGTCTTTGATTAAATTGATGTTGATTCTACTGAGTCAACATCGATAGTAGGGATGTGTACCAATTCTGGCCTATTTTTACCAAAAGCTATTGTAATCATTTCAACCATGGGTTAAACTAGTCTCTAAGATATTATACATATTTTTAACTATGAGGGAGTTATTAGGGAGTTTAAACCATTTAATTTTATTTTATTTTAGTTGATTTTGCTAGATTTAATTATTGGTAATTAGTTAAAACTAATTACATGAGTTAAAATAGTAATTAAGGAAACTAATTATGTGGGGTAAGTTTAAAATGGTAATTGGTAAAATTAATTACATGGGAAAAAATGGTGATGTGATGAGAAAGGGGGCTTAATATGTACATTATAAAAAATATTCTTATGTGAAATCTTATTGCCTACATTTTCCCCTTTTTGTTTAGCAGTTTGTAATAACCTATTGTAAGACAAAAACTAAGATAGTTATAATGCCCCAAATTTATATGAAGAGGTATCCTTCCTCAAATTGGGAGATAGAAAAGGATGATGAGGTAGTGATGGGTGTGAAATGATGTGGTAATGGATAATATAGATAGAAAATAAATGCTAAAGTTGTAAGGGTAGCAGTGGAGTACAATTTTCCACTAACAAGATGTGAGATATAAAATCATAAATTCCCTAAGGAAAACAAGTAATAGATTGCCACAATTATGAATAAGTGGGCTCAATTGAAGGTAATCAAGAGAAAAAAGTCTAGGATGGCCTGACCAAATCATTTGATGTGTTTGAGACATGTGCGTGCCTAGAAATAGTTATTCTCAATATGAGGTACACTCTCAAGATTCACAGGGGATATGATCTTAAGTGAGTGTAGGCATCTTAAACATTGTGGGACTAATAGGGGGTCTACGTCCACTAGCTGGTAATTTAATGTAACATGTAACATGAGAGTTTTAATAAAGATAACTTAGGTGGACTTGGGTCAAGACTTAAGGTATGCAAAAAAATTACAAGTAGTGAAACAAATAATCCAAATAGAGCCAATTAACACCAATCTATATGGATAAATATTGATTTCACATAATTGATGTCAATATTAGGATAATTAATGTCAATTTATAGGATCTATATAGTAATCCTAATGTGTTAGGAATTCATTTCTTATTGATAATGTATGCATGAGAGGAAAAACATTGACACCCATTCACACATCTTTGTTATTTATGGATGATGGAAGTTAGTGGGAGCGGATAGAAGAGGAGATGGAGGTTGAATGACAAGGTAGGTTTTGATTTTTGTTGATTTTTTGAATTTTCTTGTATTTTCTTATTTAATTTAGGATTTTAGCACTAGTATGGAAATAGAAAGGGATCTATGTCGATTGTTATCAAATCAACATTGATATTTTGTATTTGACATTGATTGATATATAATTGATGGAAATTCTTAGGGATCAACATTAATTTATTAGGATCATTGTTTATTTAGTTTAGGGTAATTAAAATTTAAGTAAGCTTAAGAATGTATGAAATGAAATTAAAAAGGATGACCTAAAATTATAGACACATACTTGATTGATGATATGGGACTAGGTACCACACCTATTAGAGTAGTTATAGGACCAGATGAGTGATGAGGATTGAGAACACATTGATTCCATCAAGTTTAAATAACTATGCCACTATGATCATGTGTATATGTATTTGGGTTTGTTAGTATCTTTACTTGAGTAGTAGGATATGGTGATAGGGACCTTCTAGTTTCCTACAGGGGAGATTAATATGAATGTGAAGGATATATTCTATATAGTATAATGATCAGTGTAGGGTGTATTGATTGTGATAAAAAATGAGAGGGAATATGAAACAATGTTGTCATGAATATATATGGATGATGTTATGGAGATTAATTTTATAGATGGAGGTTTTGTTCTGAATAATTTATACAAAGAGGATGTAAAGGGGAGGCTAGTCATGACTATAATGATGCTTTCCATTTTATGTTATGTATTATCAGATTCAAGGTGAGGCTAATTTTCCTTGAGCTTGATAAGTGTTATGGAAGATATGATATATTATCACATAGTGTTCACATGGGCCCTACCCCTTTTATCATTGGTGTAAAGATAGTTATGGGGTGGAATATGCAATAGATATTTGGACTAAATGTGACATTTGTGTTACATTGTTGAGATTATGAGCATATTATTGGAAGTAAAATGACTAAGAGGGGGGTTAAATTAGTATTTAAAAACTTTTACAGCTTTACTTTATCATTCATGAACTATCAAAGCAATATAGTGAACTAGAAACACATCAAGAACCATTTATATGAGCATGAGACAAGAGCATAACACATAAAAAAATTATTTGAGTGGGAAAACCTCAAGGGGAAGAAAAACCACTGATATATAAAAATTTAATACAATATTATTATAAAAACATCAATATTTAATGAAGCCCCAACTTCACATTGAGCACTAACCCCAAATAGCTAAGCACCCACTCGACTAGGCTTTAGAAAGCACCTACCTACAAGGAGGAACCAACCCCCTAGATGACTCAACAACAACTAAAAAACCTAATTTATTTTATCACCTTTATGACACCTTGTTTTTAAACCAAATAATTATGACCACCTCATTATCTCATCACACTCTTAGCCCTTTCAAACTACCTTTTAGGCTCATTTGCTTAACTAGGTCTCTTCAAGATAGATTAGGTCATTTGACCTTGATAGTCATCTATAGTATCCCTATTATATCTTAATTATAGTTGATTTTCACCCTTATATAGTCTATAATATATAATTTATCTCTTAAAAGTGATATATCTTGTTCTTCTATTCACACATTCTCTAACTTATCAATTAGACCTATTAGGCCTTGTTCATATACTAGGCTCTTGCTCATACAAATCTTGGTCATCCATATGCACTTGACAGCATAAAATAGGTATTAATAAATTATTAAAAAAAAAAAAAAACATTACAATAGGTATTTCATATCATATAGGACCAAAAACTATTTTAGGCCTTAAGGAGACCTAATTTAATTGGGCCTTCATTGGCACACGTTACCCTTTAAATTCTCTGGAACATTTTTAAACTCATTAAATATAAGTAAAATATAATATTTAACGAAATATACCCTTTATAATCTCATTTTATCTCCATGACACATTTAATCTCCAACCACCACTTAAAGCATGATATTATCATAGTTCATAATTAAGCTTTTTGAATACCCAGAAAGTCTATCTTGGACTACTAAAGATAAAACACAAATTAGATAAACAATGATTGGAAATAAATAACATTATCAAAAACCTCATGACATTAATTTAATATAAAAATTAATTATATACATTAACTTAGGGTATATAGGTTCAAGTTCTTCTCTTCAAAATGCTCAATCTAAACTGCCAACTAGCCTCAAAACACAGTCATGGAAACTTAAACTTTTGACACCTAAAAGAAAAAATAAGGGAATTAAAATATATTAACATGATCCTAAAACATAATAAAAACATCATCCAATAAAAATATCATAAGATATAATGGTAACTATTGGTCTTGTAAACCAATTTATTTATCTTCTCTCTCACATACCTCACTCAGCTAGACAAGCCATTTTGGCTTCAACATTTTCACTACTTTAATTGAATACCAAAAATTATAAGAAGAATTTATATGACATAAAACTTAAAAATATAAACACCATGTATATTATATGATTCAAATTATGACATAGAGCGTCAAACTCATCAATGAAACTTGTTTACATAGAACTATCAGTTTGCCTTAAAACACAGTCATGGTGGCAATGACATTCATTCACCTGTATGATCACTTTCAAAGACTCATGATGAATTTGGATGATATTATTTTATCATTATACCATTATAAGATATAAATATAATATTTTTAAAGGTAAATATTGGTCTTGAAGACTAATCTCGTAAAATTGTACCTCATTATCCCATCTGAACCAAATAGGTCAACTTATGATTAATATTTTCATCATATCCACTGACCTCCAAAACTTATATATAACATTAAAAAAAATATTAAAATTATTTAAAAATAACTCCATGCACTTTTATTAATCCCTATTCCATGATAACACATCTCTAAACATCTTCTCATTGTTCGTTGGGCTTCTCACTATTTTCACCATTAGGTCTGTTAGCAACTAGTAAACTTGGATGACCCATTTATCACCCTTGATGGATATAACCTGCCCATAAAAAACCATTTAAACATAATAAAAGTATCAAACTTATCCATCCAATGATTTTCATACTTTAACTCGGTTAACTCTAACTATTACAACATATCTCTAAGAAAATAGCACTTTCATATAGGGTCTACTCACACAACTAAAAAATGAACACCTAGAGGTACCTAAGATAGTTTAATACACCTACAATCAATAAAATATCCATACCAATACATTATAATCACTTTATAATAACTTATTTCATATTGGGTCATTATTAGGGTTCTTTGAGGGTTTAAACCATATTCACTATTAGAAATCATTCATAAAGCTTAACCCCTCATTATAGAAACTAATTATTTTAAATTTTAGTCTGGGATTATTTCCCGTCTACCATGAATATCTTAGGTTCCTATTAATAGGTTACAAGTGCCAATGAACACCTAAAAGTCCTTCTCAGGTTGATAACCCTTCATTTTATGCAAATGAGAGACCTCAAAACAATTTTCATACCTTATCTTGCAAACCATGACCTAAAACTTGGTAAAAACACCTATAATAATCTATCACACCACTAAAAATTCTCACATACTCATTATTATCTTGAAATATGAATCTCATGCCTCATTTGGCCACCATCTCTCTCTTTGCTCTCTAGACCTTGACCTTCAAATCATATTAGGCATTAAAATTGACATCCATGACTCTTTCCATGTGTTATCCACCTCACTTAAATTCTCACACAACATCTTACATGCTCAAAAAATGTCAAACATCCTTCATATACCTTGAAAATAAATCATGATGCCTCATTAGGCTAAGTAATGTCTAGAAGTCATCTGGTTGTATATTATGTCTATAAGTCCTACCCCTATAGGCTGATCTTAAGACTCAAATTAGTGCTCTAATGCCTCATATACATGATCAAACAACCTTATACATTCATTAATTCATGTTTTCATTCATTTACCAAGACACCAAGCTCATACCTTCTCACAAGGTTTTTTCATGCTATGACTAGTGTCATGACTAGGCTTTTCAAGCACTTAAAACTTGAAAAATAACCTTGAAACACATTTATTAAGAAATTTTGACATCAAAATAAAAATAAATTCCAATATTCAACAACAAGAACAATGTTCAACAATCTACCCCTTTGTAATTGATGGAAAAACATATTATATACTGATCATTCTTATCTCCCAATTCTGGTCTTTCTCCCCCTTTGTCATAAATGACAAAGTGATGTTTGAAACTCCTTGGATCACACTCATTTCAACCAAAATACTCAACACATAGGACTTATTATTTCATGATACATAATAAAAACATGCTCCCCTATCTCCATGCATACATTTTTGGAACAGCTCACCTATTCTTGGAGATAATGAGCATGATTAGCTTCACCTTATTACTTGGATTCTGTAATGATTTTTAGGGGAAATAATTACACCCAATTCCTATCATCGGTGTTCAAAATTTACCTTTATAAGTGGTTTCATCAAGATGTTTTCAATATTATCTTGTGTAGAAACATATTCAAGTTTGACACTTTGTTCACTTATCTGCTATCTTAGAAAATGATACTTGATAGGAATGTGTTTGGTCCTTGAGTGCATGATATGGTTCTTTGAGATGATTATAACACTTTTATTATCAAAATAGATAGGGCTAGGACCATCATACTCCACCTTGTAGTGTTTTAGGGTCTATCTCATCCATAGGACCTAAGTGAAACATGAATTTGTTATAATGTACTCAGCCTCACAAGTGGATATTAGTAATGATGATTGCTTCTTGCTTATCCATGAAACTAGGCACCCACCTAGGAAAAAATATGATCAAATAATACTCTTCCTATCATCTATACTTCCTACCTAATCTATATCTATGTAGGTTGTCAAATTGAACTCCTTGGTTCTTATATACCATAATACATACTCCATAGTCCCCTTGAGATACCTAAGTATCCTTTTGATTTCTTGTAGATGATTCTTCATTGGATCTAATTGAAACCTTCCCACAAGACATACTACTTGCATGATCTTAGGTCTAACAACAGTGGTGTACAACAAACTTCCAATTATTGACCTATATGACATCTGATTGACTTTTGAATACTCATTTTTCTTGCTCAACTTACACGCTATGATCATGGGTGTATTCACTACCTTAAAATCTTCCATCTAAAACTTATTCAACATCTCTCCTATATACTTGGATCATGAGATGAATATACCTTTTTCAAATTGATTAATTTAAAACCCAAGAAAGCATGATAGTTTTCCTAGAATGGACATCTCAAACTCTTTCTTCATCACCTATGTAAAGGCCTTGGCCATGTTATTATAATTTCCAGCAAAGATTATGTCATCCACATAGACAAATACTATCAACTAGTGGTCATCTTTTATCTTGATGTATATATTATTATCTACAACTCCTATTTTGAATCCTTGATACAACAGATACCTATCCAACCTAGCATACCAAGATCTAGGATCTTGTTTTAGACCATAGAGAGCCTTTTTCAATCTACAAACATAGTCTTTGCATCTGACAGTGAGAACCTATTAATTTTACCAATTTACACTTCCTCTTCTAAATTCTCATTCAAAAAGGAAAATTTGACATCCATCTAGTATACCTTAAACCCTTTGAATCTTGCATATGCTAAAAACAATATAATGGCATCTAATATTGATAATGGTGAAAATATCTCCTCAAATTCTACCCTTTCAACTTGTGCATATCCATTTCATGCCAATCTATCTCTGTTTCTAGTGAATTCTCCATATTCATTAAACTTGTTTCTAAACACTAATTTTGTGCCAATGACATTCTTGTCTATAGGCCTGGGAACTAATTTGTAAGTCTCATTCTATTATATTTGGTATAACTCATCATTCATATCACCTATCTAAAAAAATTCTTAATTTGCTTATATAAGATTCATAGGTTCAATCTTGAATAATAGAGCAACATTCTATTGATTTAGATTACTTACCAGTCTTCTCTTTATTTACATACCTACATTATTATTACCAATGATTTGAGATTAAAGGTGATCTCTTTGAATCTATCTTAAGGGTTGTTTTGAATCCTATATTTCTCAAACTTATTCTTCCTCATAAGCCTCTATAGTATCCTCTTCATTATTAAAGTCTATATTCTATAAAATGTCCTTTGATTACGAGTGTGATTTCCTTGTCTCATCAATCTTCACATTGGTGCTTTCCACTATATTTTTTATCCTTATGTTATAACATCTATACGCTGAGTTCATTGATGAGTATCCTAAGAACACACATTCATCATATTTGGAATCAAATTTTCCCAAGTCTTAATCATCTCTTTCAAAAAAACATTTGATCTCAAACACTATAAAGTGTTCCACATTGTTAGGTCTACCCTCCATAGTTCATAAGGAGTCTTATTTCCATTAGTCCTTATCTATCCTTTATTCAAAATTTTGACTATAGTGATTAATTCCTCTCTCAAATATCCATCATATAACATAGAATCATTTAGCATAGTTCTATCCATATCTTAAACTATCCTATTCTTCCTTTCCACTACCCCATTCTACTAAGGTGTCCTAGGTGATGAGAATTATCTCCTTATTCCATAAACCTCATAGAAGTCATAAAACTCATTAGAAAAAAACTCTCCTCCTTTATAAAATATTATGCACTTGATCTTTTCATTCTTATCATTATCAACATGATCCTTGAATGCCTTGAACTTGTCAAGATCTTATGACTTTTCTTTCAAGAATGCAACCCAAGTCATTCTTGTGTAATCATTTATGAGTAGAATGTGTTGTTCCCAAAATTTGTCACTTGTATTTGGGGAAAACATATCAAATATTTTGGTCCTAAAGGCCAAAATCATCTCTTCCCTTCTCAAAAATGTTATTAGTATTCAAATTCTTCAATTATTTAAGTCTTCTTAGCTAAAGAACTCACAGGTTTAAAAGGCAGGCTTTCTCAGAAAGAAGTTCCAACACTTAGGCAATTTCAAGGCTAGTTCAACGATGAGGTTCAATCAAAGGTCCATCGGCAGGCTTCAAATATGTGGAATGAACCATTGAACCTTGAACTTTCACAAGTTCAAAGTTCAAAGTGGTTCAAAGGTTCAAAAGGAGTTAAGCACTTCAAAGGATCTAGAAAGTTTGAAGACTTCGGCAAGTTCAAAGGTTCAAAGACTTTAGCAGAATTAAAGAAAAGAAGGCTTCAAAGAATGAAGGTTGAACTGTTGAACTATTGAACCTTGAACCAAAATGGTTTAATGAGTTTAAAGGTTTAATGAGTTCAATAATTTCAAAATACTTAGAGAATAAAAGGATTCAAAGAAAGATGATGAAATATTGAACCGTTGAACTTTGAACCAATATGGTTCAAAGGTTCAAATAAGTCCAATGATGGTTCAAACAAAGAAGGAAAAGAAATAAAATGTGGCCCTTCACAAGAGATTAAACCAAAGATCTGATTGAACTGCTAACCATTGAACCACTTTGAACCATTGAACTGATAGACTCCAAGGTTTAAGGTTCATAATGGTTCAAGCGACTAAGTGATCATGACATCCCCATGGATGTCAAATTCAAGGTAATGAAATATCCACTAATTTTAAAATATGGTGTAGACCCTATGAACAAATTCAATAATTGTCCAAAGAGAAGCCAAAGGAGCCAGCAAAAAGTGAGAAGATAGCTCGAGAGCTCAGATCACCAAGGAAGGACAAGATGTGGTGTGGAAAAAGAGAAAAAACTATAGGAAATCTAGAAATATCTTTAGGAGAGTTATTTCTAGTAGGTGAAATAGTCCACTAGGTGGACATTAGAGAATGTGAGCATTCAAAGATGTGACCTATTTTTTTGCATTAACTGAAGGTGAATGGACAACCATATAAGCATCATAAAGAAAACTAGGTAACCCATGCTTAGGAAAGGAAATTTGATATGATTTAGAATGCCAAAGTTAAGGCCGATGGCCTATTCCAACATGGCTCTTTCATAGAAATGCATTCAAGGCATTGAATGCAGCATGGGCCATTTCTATGAAACAAAGCACCCAAGTCTTTCTTGGAGTGCTATATATTGTAATCTCTCTTATTGTTTTAAAGATACCTCTCTGTTATCAGAAGCGAAACTCTACCCAAATTGAAAGGCATTCTTGAGACTTTGAGCTCAGACTGTTAATCATATTTTGTTATTTGAATGAGAAAACAAGTGACCTTTTATACTTTGTGCTAGAATAGCTTGTGTTATTTAGGAAATTGTTCTTATGTCTATTTCCTAGAAGAATTCTTATCCATTTAATTTAACAAGCAAAAGTAGTAGAAGTAACTAGGAAGGTGTCCTAAAGCTGACTGTGGATAGACTTTGTTCTGCCATAATGGTCTTTAGTGTGTTGTTTTATGTATCTATGTAAAGGATCTTGGGATGACTTTGTGCCCCCATTATCCTTCGTATATTTCACTCTTTGGAAATTGCAGGTGGAGACTTTGTGCTACACTTCATCTTGTTGTGTTAATACATCCAGTTAATTTTACTACCCAAGAAAGAATCTAGTTGTTGAATGAATATTACTTTTGAAAGAAGAGAAGTACCTCCAGTAATCACCTAAGAATTCTCCTATGTCTATGAACATCATCTCTTAAAAAAGAGAGATGGATGGTGTTATCCTACCTTGAGTGTTATTTTTAGCTTATATTTATAGTATATTAATATATCATAGTTATAGGGAACCTCCCCTTGATGAGAGGAGAGATTTGTCCCCTTTTGATGTGGTTGACCTACACATTTGGTCAATAAATATCCCTATGATTTGGTTGAAACACCTATTTTTCCCTCATTTAGCTGGTGACAAAATATTCACCCAATAGTTTTTCATGACTCTGCTGGGGATCGAATGAGCTATTCTAGTTCTTTTCCATCTCAATATCCTTATCCATTTCTATTATATACTCTAATCTATGAAACTAGAGATTCTAGGGATCAAATGTTTCATTACTATTGTTTACTCTACCATCTCCATGACAAAAAATTTCTGGTGACTCTACTTGGGAAGAATGACTAGTTTAGAGCCTCAAGCTCCAAGCTAAAGTAGGGGCAGTTCTTTTCCATTTTTATTCTACAATCTGGTAGTTCTATGCTATACAAGAAGCTATAAATCTTAAGGTTTTATTGACCCTATTTTTGAGTTGATGCAGCAGAGTAATTTTGATTTATTTCCTCCACAACCTCACCTTTAATGAACTAGGAGTCTTCTTCCTACCAACACCAGGTCACTAATATAAGGTAGAGCTTCTTTTTCCTCTGCTAGCAGAGCTTTTCCTGTACATACCTCAACAATATTTGTTATCCCCCCTTTCCATAGTCATACAATGGTAGATCAAGGCCCCTGGGGTAACTCTTTTGGCCCACTAAATTTAACTCCACCTCTACATGAGCTACCATGTAGTTCAAGGAAGAATTTCCCCAAATTCTTTAGTGATGTGAGAGTTCATCCTGATAAACATATTACAGCCTTTAGCATAGCATGTGTCATGATAGGTGTGGAGTATGACATTATAAGGTGCTACTATAGACTGGTTCTACCATCTACATGCTCAGTCAGTGACTGATTAGAACACTCTCAAAGCCAAATTTGAAGCTAGGTTCAAGCCTACAAAAGATGTGCATGCCTTACTGGCTCAACTCACACAAATGAAGAAGGAGCCTCATGAACTAATGAGAGATTTCATATCCAAGTTCAACAAGCTAAGGAAAATGATTCCTAAAATTTCTCAGCT
The DNA here is from genome assembly GCA_037957365.1 of Torreya grandis. NCBI lineage: Eukaryota > Viridiplantae > Streptophyta > Pinopsida > Cupressales > Taxaceae > Torreya > Torreya grandis. The sequence goes on from JARHVA010001677.1 coordinate 2,384,337, forward strand.
AACAATTGAGAATCTCAAATGCTTCTTCATCAACTCTCAGCTACATGAAGTGAGTTTTCTACAGAGACATGCTAGCCACATAGACCTTGCTATAGCACAAGATTTGGCTACTAAGGTGGAAGATGATCTTATCTTGGCAAGGAAGATAAGGAGAGATCCTAACAGAGGTAAATATTCTTCATCCTCTAAATATCCATCTACAAGTACCACTGATCTAATAGTATAAAAGTTGGCAAATGAGTTGTTAGCTCTCAGAAAGCAAATGGCATAAGGGATGTCTACTCCTCTTTCATACCAAGATATACCAAGGAGGACATTCCCCAATTATTCATACCAAGGAAATTCTACCAAGAATCAAGGATAGCCAAATCACATTCCTCCCCCTTAAGGGAAACTTTCTATTGAAGCAGCTCTAGCCAACTCAGCAATTGGATATCTTGAAATAGAATTAAATTTTTCTTTCCAATCTGAGTTGAACCAAGAAGATGGCATTGATATCTTTGTGGAAGACCAAGATGAATCAACTGATGAATCCAACATTGGTTTTCTAAATTACCAAGATGAACCCATAATTAAAGGTAAAGTGTTTGATGGATCATACGTTGTATTCACTTGGTCCCAAAACCAATCAGCCCAGCAAGCTGATAAGGAAAAAACAGAGTGATCTCAACCAACAATTTCAATTGCTAAGTAGGGAACCACTCTACCTTTTCAATCCAAGGACCCAGTGATCGCTAAAAATGTAAGTACCTCAATTATTCCTTCATCTTCTACTTCAAATTCATAGATTAGTCCTACACTCCCAAAAAACTAGAAGGATGAACTTTTTTCCTCTATCACCAGTCATTTCCAGTCATTTGACATAGTCGACCATGTAAAGAAGACCAAAATTCAAATGACTAAGTTTGAATTCTTGTAATCCAATCTTGAGTAGTTGGATAGATTAATGGAATGTGTGAAGAATAAAGCCATCCCTGCAGGACAATAAATTTTGAAAGTAACTCCTGATCCCCCTAAGAACACATCCACCTAGAATAACCTTGTCATTACTCCTCTAGTTTCCCCTGGGAAGACAACCATTTTATGTCTCCCTATTGATAAATGTACATCAACTGAATAATTTCATCATAGACTCAAGTGCATCTAACAATGTCGTGCCTGCCAAAGTAGCTAAATCTCTTGGCCTCACACTGACCAAGACTTTTGGGAGATGTTTCTCCATGGAAAACAAATAAGTACCTTTTTTAGGACAAATAAAGGATGCCTAGTTTGCATTTTCCACATTTCTAGAAAAGAGAATCAAGATGAAAATCCTAGTGGCCGATGTCCTAGCCTCATACGACATCCTTCTTGGGAATTTTTTTTGCAAAGATATTGGTGGTGAGTTAAGCATGGACCTGTCTGAGGCAAGGATCCCTGTCAAAGGCATCATGTAGAGGATGCTTCCTAAGAAGGAGGCAAAATATATTGTCACCCAAACATTGGACCTTAAAGCTCAAATTATGTTTGAGTCTTTAGGAATGGGTAACTTTTTCCTGTCTACAGAGGATGTCCCTATTTTATCTGATGAAATTCCTGTAGGTGACAATCCAAAAAAGTTCAAATAGGACAATTGGAGAATTGGTAGAGTAAAGTTTAGATGCAAAAGAATCTTCCCTCTCTGACCAAGAGGAATCTAAAAAAATATCAATTTCTGATAATGTCTGGATTCTATAATTTGATGGCATCTATTCTTCTACCAGTTTTGGAGTTGGGATTGTTCTAATATCTCCTCAAGGTGATATTTTTCCTTCTTCATACAAGTTGTAGTTTATCAACACCAACAACACTACCAAGTAAGAATCTCTATTACTCAGGTTGAAGGGTTCTCAAGACAAAGGTATCAAACTCCTTCACACTAAAGGAGATGTTGAACTGATGGTTTATTAGGTGAGAAACCTGTGTCAAACCAAGAACAAAAGATTGTGCCATTACGACAATCTAGTATGGAACTATATTGAAAGTTTTGATGCTTTCAATATATCTATAGTGCCCAGAGAGATTCATAGTCATGCAGATTCATTGGCTATCTCTATGACCCTCTTAGTTCCTCACAAAGACTTTGAAGAGCAGAAGTACACTATCGAGCTAGTCTTTCGACCAAGTGTGCCTGACAATGCCAATCATTGGTAGGTGTTTGATGCTAACAATTAAATCATGTGCTGGACTAAACTAGAAGAACAATGAATTATGGTAATGGACCATACTACTGCACATCAAAATTAGGTAAAGAAACTCTTCTACAAGAGAACAAGGATTCATGATTTTTAGACTAGAAATCAAGTCTTGTTGTGGGGCAAGAGAAGAGAACCAAAAAGAATGCACAAAAAATTTGATTCCTGGTGGAGAGGTCCATTCACCAATCATCACTTCTAGGGATAAAATGGTTTCTTATTGATATATCAAGACAAAACACCATTTTTATTTCCTCACAGTGGGCAGCATCTGAAGCACTTCAATCCTAGAAGTATTAGATGACATCAGTTGTACATATTTGTATAGTCTTTAGTTTTGTTTTATTTGGTTCATTTTGTTTTATTTTTGTGCCTTTATTTTTGGGTAGCATGAATTCATAGCCCAATGGAATACATGAAGGCATTGAGATTATGGATTCTACTCCCTTCAATTATTTTTGCAATCGATGGAAGTTCCCCAACTAGAGCCAGCTATTGTTCCCAAAATTTGTCACTTATTTTTTGGGACAACATATCAACTATTTTGGTCTTGAAGGCCAAAATGATCTCTTCCCTTCTCAAAAATGTTCTGAGTATTCAAATTATTCAATTATTCAAGTCTTCTCAGTTAAAGAACTCATAGGTTTAACAAACAGGCTTTCTCAGAAAGAAGTTCCAACACTTAGGCAATTTCAAGGTTGGTTCAATGCTGAGGACAGGCTTCAAACAAGTGGAATGAACCATTGAACCTTGAACTTTCACAAGTTTAAGGTGGTTCAAAGGTCCAAAAGGAGTTAAGTGCTTCAAAGGATCTAGAAAGTTTGAAGACTTTGGCAAGTTCAAAGGTTTAAAGACTTCAGCAAACTTAAAGAAAAGAAGGCTTTGAAGAATGAAGGTTGAAATGTTGAAACATTGAACCTTGAACCAAAATGGTTCAACGAGTTCAATAAGTTTAAAATATTTAGAGAATAAAAAGATTCAAAGAAAGAGGATGAACTATTGAACTGTTGAACTTTGAACCGATATGGTTCAAAGGTTCAAAGGTTAAAAGAAGTCCAAAGATGGTTCAACTGAAGAAGGAAAAGAAAGTGAATGCATCCCTTCATAAGAGATTGAACTGAAGAGCTGATTGAACTGCTGACCATTGAACGACTTTGAACCATTGAACCGATGCACTCCAAGGTTTAAGGTTCATAATGGTTCAAGTGACTAAGTGATCATGACATCCCCATGGACATAAAATTTAAGGTAATGAAATATCCACTAATTTTCAAATATGAAACAAACCCTGTGAACAAATTCAGCGACTAGCCAAAGAAGAAGCTAAAGGAGTTGGCAGAAAGTGAGAAGATAGCTCAAGAGCTTAGATTGCCAAGGAAGGACAAGACATGGCATGGAAAAAGAGAACAACTATAGGAAATATATAAATATCTATAGGAGAGTTATTTCTAGTAGGTGAAATAGTCCACCAAGTGGACACCAGAGAATGTGAGCATTCAAAGATGTGGCCTAATTTTTGCATTAAGTGAAGGCAAATGGATAGTTGTGTAAGCATCATAAAGAAAACCAGGCAACCCATGCTTAGGAAAGGACATTTGATATGATTTAGAATGCCAAAGTTAAGGTCGATGACATGTTCTAGCATGGCTCTTTCATAGAAATACATTCAAGTCATTGAATGTAGCATGGGCCATTTCCATGAAACAAAGTGCCCAAGTCTTTCTTGGAGTGCTATATATTGTAATCTCTCTTATTGTTTTAAAGAGACCTCTCTGTTATTAGAAGTGAAACTTTACCCAAATTGAAAGGCATTCTTAAGACTTTGAGCTCAGACTATTAATCATATTTTGTTATTTGAATGAGAAAACAAGTGACCTTTTAGACTTTGTGATGGAATAGCTTGTGTTATTTAGGAAATTGTTCTTATGTCTGTTTCCTAGAAGCATTCTTATCTATTTAATTTAACAAGCAGAACTAGTAGAAGTAATCAGGAAGGTGTCCTAAAGCTGACTGTGGAGGGACTTTGTGTTGCCACAATGGTATTTAGTGTGTTTTTTTCTATATCTATGTAAAGGATCTTGGGATGACTTTGTGCCCCCATTGTCCTTCATATATTTCACTCTTTGGCAATTGAGGTGGAGACTTTGTGCTACACTCCATCCTATTGTGTTACTGCATCCAATTACTTTTACTACCCAAGAAGGAATATGACTGTTGACTGAGTATTACTTCTGAAAGAAGAGAAGTACCTCCAACAATCACCCAAGAATTCTCCTATGTCTGTGAACATCATCTCTTAAAAAAGAGAGATGGATGGTGTTGTCCTACACTGAGTGTTATTTTCAGCTTATATTTATAGTATATTAATATATCATAGTTATAGGGAACCTCCCCTTGATGAGAGGAGAGATTTGTCCCCTTTTGATGTGGTCAACTGGCACATTTGGCTGATAAATCTCCCTATGCTATGGTTGAAACACCTATTTTGCCCTCAGTTGGCTAGTGACAAAATATTCACCCAACAAAATGAAGTAAATGTCTCTTTGAATGATTTTAATTAACTATAGGCCCACATATATTAGTGTGTATTAACTCCAAGGGTACTTTAGTAGAGTACTCCTTAGACTTGAACCTTCCTCTATTTTGATTACCATGTTGACATGCCTTACAAAGTATGTTAGTAGGTTTATTGAATTTAGGCATGTTCTTCATAGACTTATTAGTTCTAGTCTTGACTAGTTTATCAATGTTTAGGTGGCCTAACCTTATATTTCTCATGAATTATCTCTCCTTATTGATCTCATTCAAGACATATAGATTATTCTCGATCCTCTTAGCATTGGTAATTAGCCTTCTTAATTTGGCCATCCTTATCTCACACCCTATGTCATGAAAGGTTAGTGTGTGTCTTTAATTTAAAATTGGACTTACACTAACTAGGTTATGTTTCAAACCTTACACATACAACACATTTTTTGTCTTGGTCTTCCCATTATCTAATCTCAAGACACCCTTTCCAACTATATTGGAAGTTGTGTTGTCTCCAAACCTCGCTATTCCTATAGCATTATTATTCAATGAGATAAACTTATTTCTATTTCTTATCATGTGGCTTGATAAACCAATATATATATATACCATTTCATGCCTTCATATTTAATGTGAAAGGTAGTCTAAGCAAGAATAGAATCCTATCTAAACTTTTATTCCTCCTTCGTAAATAGTCCATCTTGAATCTTGAGATCAATATGATCGATCCTAATTTGCTTTGGATTTCATACCAATGTTTGATCCTTCTCATATATTATAGGAGATTCATATGTATTTTTGAATCTTGAGGGTCTTCTAACTCTATTAGATAAAAATCTTGAAATGTGTCATATATTGTGACAAATGTAGAAAATAATATTTCTATACTTGCCTCATGACTAATTACTCATTTTCCCATGGTCCCATGATGTATTATACTTTATTGCATTTGGATACCTAATTAGTCTTTTAATTTTGGAACTCTTGACTTGTTTTTATTGGTCCCATGGTCTCATTCTCTCTCTCAAACTTGCTCATTTTGTCTATGTGTTTCTCATGCTCAACCTTCAAGGAATCTAGCTTTGTCTTCAACTGGTCATACTCAGCTTCATTTAACTTAAACCTTGTGTTGACACCTTCTAACTTACTCCTAAAATCCTTGATATTCATATTTTTATACTTGAAATAATCAAGTTCAATTATGATTTTAGATTCAAGGTCTCCTTAAGCTTCTCCTTATTCACTATCATAGTAGACTTATTCATCACACATGTCTTCTTTCTATTGATCATAAGACATTATTGTGCTTCTTAGGATCACCTTCAAGATGTTATACTTGTCTCAAAGGAATAGGATTTAATAAAAAATATTGGAAGAAAAATAATTGAGTGGGGGTGAGTTAGTATTTAAAAACTTTTACAACTTTACTTTATCATTCATGAACTATCAAAGCAATATAGTGAAATTATAACACATCAAGAACCATTTTTATGATCATGAGACAAGAACATAACACATAGAACACTTATTTGACTAGGAAACCCTCAAGGGGAGAAAACCCACTAATATTTTCAAATGGACTATAGTCCTATAAGATAAACATCAATATTTTGTAAAGCACTAAATTCACATGGATCACTAACCCCAACTAGCCAAGCACCCACTTGACTAGGATTTAGCAAACACCTACTTGTAAGGGGGCACCAACCCCTAGATGAATCAACACCAACTCAACCAAATTATTATTTTGATCACTTTAAATATACCTTTCTAATCAAATAACTTATGATGACCACCTCTTTATCTCTTTACACTCTTAACCCTCTCAAGCTGTCTTTTAGGCTCCTTTACTTAACTAGTTATCTTTAAGATAGATAAGGTCATTTGAACTTGATATTCATACATATTTCCCATTTTATATATTTATGATAGTTTATATTCACCCTTTTAATTCTCACTCTAAACTACTAACTAGCCTCAAAACACAGTCATGGAAACTTGAATTTTTGACACATAAAATAACACAATAAATGACTTAAATTTTATTAGAAGATCATAAAACATCCTAAATATAAAATCCAATAAAATATTATGATATCTAATGGTAACTATTGGTATTAAAAACCAATTTTTTTACTTCTCTCTCACATACCTTACTCAACCAAACAAGCCATTTTGGATTCAACATTTTCACTACTTTCACTAACTACCAAACCTTATAAAAAGCATGGATAAGAAAATTAAGTTAAAAATTAAAAAATCCATATATTTTATATGATTTAACTCAAGAGATATATCCTCAAACTCATCACTGTAACTTTCTTACCTAGAACTACAAGTTTGCTTTAAAACATAGTCATGGTGACAATGACCTTCAATCACCTATATGACCACTTTCAAAGACTCCTGATGCATGTGGATGATCCTATGTGATAATTATGCCATTATTAGATATAAATATAATATTTCAAATGGTAATATTGGTCTTGCAGACTAATCTCATAATATTTTACCTCAGTCTCATCTGAACCAGACAGATCCGCTTATGAACAACATTTTCATCATATCCACTGACATTAAAAAATTATATATAATATAAACATGTATTAAAATTATTTAAAAATTTCTCCATGCACTTTGATTCATCCCTAAACATATTCTCATTATTGGATAGGTTTGTTACTATTTTCATCATTAGGTCTATTAGTGATTGGTCAACTCAGATGATCAATTTAGCACCCCTAAAAGATAGAAACTACCCAAAAACCACCATGAATAAAAAATAAATGTCTCAAAATTATCCCCAATTATTTTCATACTTTGACTTTGTCAACTCTGACTACTAATATAAATCTATAATAAACTAACACTTTCCTATAGGGTCTACTCACACACCTAACAAACAAATAACACCTGGAGTTGTTTGGAAGATTTTAGTATAACCTCCAATCACTATACTAGCCATACCAATCCATTATGATCACTTTAGAACATCTTCTTTCATATCAGGTCAATATTAGGGTTCTTGAAGGGTTTAAACAATCTTCCACTATTAACAATTATTCATAAAGCTTAGCCCTAATTAGATAAACTAGTGCTTATAAATTTGAGCAAGGACCCTTCCCCATATACCATGCATATATTAGGTTCCCATGAAGAGGTTACACATGCCAATGAACACCTAAAATTAATTCTTGGGTTGAGAACCCTTCATTCTCTACACATGAGAGACCTCAAAACCACCATTCATGCTTTATATTACAAATCATGATCTCAAACTTGGTCAACATACATGGGATAATATATCACACCATTTAAAATTATCACATTCTCATTCTTATCTTGAAATCTGAATCATATACCTTATTTTTCCACCCCCTCTCACTTTGCTCTCTAGAACTTGACCTTTAAATCATATTAGGCTTTGAAATTGATCTTCATACCTCTTTCCATGTACTATCCACCTCACTTACATTCTCACACAACATCTCACACGCTCAAAAAATGTCAAAAATACTTCATATTTCATAAAAATAGATCATGATACCTCATTAAGCCAAGCAGGGTTTAGAAGTGGTCTGGTTGCATACTAGGTCTATAGGTCCTACCCTTGAAGGCTCACCCTAAGATTCACATGAGTTATCCAATGCATAATATACATGATCAAGCAACCTTATACATTTATTCATTCCTATGTGCATTCATTTCACCAAGACACCAAGCTCATACATTCTCACAATGTTTCTTCATGTTATGACTAGTGTCATGACTATGCTTCTCAAGCAGTTGAAACTTGAAAACTGACCTTGAAATACTTTTACTAAGAAATTTTGACATCAATTCCAAACATCAAAAACATTAAGAATTCTCAACACATATCAAAGTAGTTTTCCCACTTGGCACTTCATGGGTGTGATGACAACAAATAACTTTTAGTCTAACATTTCTTTGGTCGAAGGAAGACCTTGTGAGACCATTTATTGATGCGTATTATTTGTTATAGATTAATATTAGTGGGATTTAGAGGAGATGAAGGTGGGATATGAGATCTAGAGACCATATGTGAGGTTTCTAACATGGCCTAGGGTGGAGGAAGAGTTATTTGGGGGACAACATGATAGGTGGTTGTAAGGGAGGAGAGTAGAGCGCCTAGATTTTTTATTATTTGATAGGGTGAGAAGATAGTTTGGATTGGAATAGGTTATTATATATTAACTATAGCTATATAGGAATAATGGTATATATGTTGGGATACTAGCGGTATGTTATGTTGATCTGTAGGTAGCGATATAACAAGAACCAATGACAATAGATGTGGATAATGTAGGATGCACCCTAGCATACTCATTGTGGTGAGGGGACCAGCTGGGAGAGAGATAGGAGAGGGTAGTGTTTCTGCATTAGGAGGAATGAGATGTGGAGATGGAAGAGGTAGAGGATGAGGATCTAATTTATATATAGGCTATTATTGTATAGTGGGATTCAATAAGAGTTTAATGTAACACATTATAAGGACATGTGACTATAGTTTAGGGTATTCTAACAAACACATATCATAATTATGATTATTTACATACTGTTGATGTTTAAAATTTCACTTGATTCTAATCAACAACAATGGGAAGTTTCAAGATGGGACTTGCATCTTGAAACAACCTCCAAATTTTAGAGAAGCTGGTCTTTTTTTATATCAAGTGTGGGGGGGAAAAGGATAGGAATTTAAATAGAAATGCAAACACAATAAATGAAATCTAACTATGGTGATGTGCCTGAGTGTAATTTTGATCCTTAATCCTAAGCATAGTGAAACTATATGTAAGATTCAATTACATTAAAGAGCAGACGAGGCATTATCAATGTAACAAATAGAAATAATAGAAATAGAGGCTCACAGCTTAGACTACTTTCGTAATGATACAACAAACATCAACAAAGGCATAGAACTCTATTTTCTTATTAATTTTTAGCCATATAAAAGGCACAAAAACATGCACATTTACATAAACTTTTCAACTTAAGAAAATAGAATGAAGGCAAATGATATTTCTAATCAAAACTCTAGAAAGTCTAATAATTTTCTAAAAATTCTCTCCTTTTTCTCCTTTTATGATCCTTTTTATTTTTCTCTTGGTGATCCCTGTACTCCTCTTTATAGCCTTGAATGTCTCATTCCATCACCTCCTTTCCCACACAATTTTATTCTGCCTTTATCTCACAGGGGACAAACAGACGGCACCTTCAATGTTTGTTGGCCCCAAAAATCTACCTAGTGAACTGCTCCATCTATTGGAAATAACTCCCACTGATTTTCCCTCTAGATTGATCATGCGTTCCCAAAATTATGGCCCAAATTGAACTCTAACTGAGCTGGAAGTGTCTATACATGACCCTCTGTTTTATCTAAATGGAAGAGGACACTTAGTCAATTTCTTAAAACTCTTATTATTTCTTAGGAGATACCAGAGGATGACACTTGGCACTTTTTGCCTGATTTTTCTTTCCACTTTCCCTATATCCTATTCAGGAATGCTCTACCTTTGACACCTATCACAATCTGCTTCTTTGATACTTAGCAATTTCAACAAAATAAGACTCACTGCATTCCTTGCCTGAGCAACTTTTAAAAGGGGGAAGGATGTATGTGGCAATCTTTGCCTGCTCTTTAGCTATGCTTGTAGAAATATTCAAGACGCATGTTAGGCTCCCATGGATGGTGACAATTGGTAGCTTCTACACACCTTTGAAATAAAACACAAGACCCACCACAATCTTTATTCAGTAATGAAACTCGAAGATGATCTCTCAGATGTTGACATGTGGAGGCTTTTATGGCTTCTGGGAAGATACGTGGCATCTTCCACTACTCTTGGTAAGGGTATGTGGTATCTTCTACTTCTCCTAGGAATGGAGTAGAAAGGGGCTCAGAAAGCAACACTTGGTGGCCTTTGCTTGTCTTCAACACTTAAACAAAAATGAAACAATGCCTTACTATTTTCGAAAGGGTGCTTGACCCCTTTGGTTTTTTGGACACTCCTTTGAACTCCCTGATGAACCAAGCCATTGAACCGATCGATTGAAGCAAAAATGGTTCAATGGTTCAACGGTTCAACACTATGCACCATTCACACATTAATCGAGGTATTGAACCAAAAATGTTGAACCAAGGCATTGAGTTGATTGTCTCTCAGATGCTAACACGTGGTGATTTCTACATTCTTCTGGAAAAGTAGTCCAGAGCCTTTTGTGATTGCCACTTGGCACTTTCTGCTTGATCTTGATATTTAGCTTGTTGAAACTTGTTGCCAAAAATAGATGAAATGTGAGTACCAAAAAGGAAAGCAGATGCTGACATGTGGTGCATTCCATAGAGTTGTTATTGGATATGTGGTACATTTTGTAGCCCTCTTAAAAGTTATGAAAGGCACCCCAGATGATGCCACTTGGCTAGTTTTAATATCTCATAAAGTGACACTTGGTGTCTTTCACTTGAATTTAACACTTGGGCAAAAATGAAATAAAAGAATCAAAAAGGAAAAGAGAACCCATGTTCAGACGATGCCACTTGGTAGCTTCTGTTGCTCTTCAACACTTAGATGGAAAATGATTCAAATGAATCAAGCCCGTGCTCTGTTTCAAAAAAATTTGATCATGACCAAGGTATGCAGGAACAAAATCTGCAGTGCACAACTAAAAATTAGAATGCAATGTAGAGTAAAATTTTTACTCTACAAATACTAGTGACCCCCAAGACTTTTGAGCTTGCTCAAAAAGAAACACAACTCCTGCTCTGTCAAAATTGAAAAAAATCACAGCTTCAAAAGTGTTGTCTAGTAGGTGGACCATTCATGGTTAGATAACCCTTGCTTGTTCTACAATTCAATGAAGGCTAAATCAAGGTTGATGATATCCTTGTGTGAAAAATTTAGCAAAATCTAAACTGTAGCCTTCAATTTAAATTCCAGCTGGGAAACAAGAATCAAAATAGCTTCTACTTTTGAGACTAATGAATCATCCCATAGGTTCTAGAAAACTATTTGATCATTCTATTTGGCCAATAGCAATGGTTCAATTTGATCAACCATTAGCACCGTGTTGTCATCAAGAAATGAAGAAGGAAGACCTAGTTACACTAGATCTTTAACATGCTATTTCATCTCGTTGATGCCTTCTTTCATGACTTCGAGAAGCTCTCTACAACTATTGGCTGTAGAATTTTGACTGAGAACCTCATTGACTTGCTTTACAGTGGCCATTCTATTAGTGATTCCTGTAGCTGCCAATGTTGCATCTGTTGCATCATAGAGCTTCTACAACAATGTTTGGGAGTCCATGACTCTATTGAAGACTGTAGCTAGAGTGTTCTTCACTGAATCTTCCACCTTATCACATAATTTTTGTGTATTGAGTAAGAAGGTGAGAGAAGGCCCGAGCTAGATAATCTCTGAGGAGATTCTTTTCCACATAGATTCGTAGAGCTCCTTTACTAGTTTTATCACTCTGACACTCTTTGGCCTATTAGCTAGCTCTAGTGTCAGTTGTGCCTCTCTCTATTGCTCCACTTAGAACTAGGCTTAGAAATCCATAGTATTATTTTTTTCACCCAGCAACTTCTATTGCAATTGAGTAACTTGCAGCTGATGTTCTTCATATTTTCCTTGCAATGCTGCTTTCTCCCGCCTAAGGGTTAGTGATGTATCCTTTGCATGTGTTAGCTCTGCCTTTAAGGAATCATTCTGGGTCTAGACTACCCAGTGAATATGAAGGGAAATAGTATCTTGCAACTATTTATTTAGACTTGTTATTTCATTATCTTTCTTGTTGATTTCTTTGGTCAAACTGTTATAGTTTGCCTTTTCCTTGGCCAAATTGGCCTCTATCTTTTGTAGCCTTGTTGACATTTTCAAGTAGTATTTTGTGACTGTAGAAGTGGATTCGATCAACAACTCAACTCTATCTTGGGGCTTGAAAAGGGACATGTTAATGGCCACTGCATCCATTGAGTAATCCTCAGGTTGCATTTGCTCAGCTGGCTTGATAACATTTGGTGACAAATGTGTCACCGTCAATTGTTGTTGAATTGGGTCAAATTGTGATCGTAGGTGAGGTGTATCTATCACTTTATTTTACTTTGTCCTCTTTTTCTCTCTTCAGACTTCCCTTTCCATTCACACAGCATCTATTTGGGTCAGGAAGGTAGAAGGAGAGGCAATGTGTCCACTTGTAAAAGGATGTCCATGTGGCAAACCATATTGAATAGACAATTGTTGGCTATGGGTAATCTAAGGAGAAATTTTTTTGGGAATAGAGGGGGAGAAATGGGGTAACATTAAAAATTGAGGAGGCATAGATGGGGTGAAGTGAGAAATGGGAATGGTAGAAGTGGCAGGGGATGATACCTAGCTAGATGACATCATCATGCCAACAGGAGAAGAGAAAGGCTGAAAAAGAGGAGGAATAATACTTACCTGAGGAGTAATTATAGCACTCTATAATTGGCATTGTTGGGTGTCCACCTCCTCTTCCATAGCCAACTAAAATTGCACCCTCCATCATTTCTTGGGTGTCTCCTCTTGCTGTGTTCTCTCTCCTTCCACATCCGCTACTGTCATTAGAGATGCTTGTGGAGAAATGGGAACTCTAATGACTTCTGATGATGGGGAAGCTTTTGGGGGTGAATGAACCACACTCTTTTGTTTCTCAGAGATGCTGAGAGGTTAGGGCCAATTAGACACTATTGCTACAGCTATAGTTTGTCTTGAGGTTTGTGGCTCTTGGTTGGGCCTAGCTTCCTACTCTATAACCCATGTTGGCAAATCAATTGTCTCCAGGCTAGATGCAAGGGAGAGATGGAACTCATCCCATCATTCTTCCCACCTCTCATCTTTGTCTACATTCTTTAAAGAATGGGTGGTTTGAGAAATCTCTTGCCTATATTTATAATAGGCTTCTATCTTCTCTGCATCCCAATCTTTATTCTTCAATGCTCTCCTCAAGCCAGAAGTCATTCTAACTTTGGGATCATAATCCCTCTACTTAACGTAGAAATTTTCCCATGATCTATTTTGTAGAGGGGGTAAATATGATAGTTCAACATAAACATTAGGAGCATCTTCTACAGGGTTTCTCTAGGTCTCCCAAAAAGGGTGGCCCTCATGTGCAATCCTGGTTGCAACCCTATTAGTCCTTATCTAGGAAGCGATGTAACCATCTGGGTCACATACCCATTTGTCTTCAACTAATAAAAACCCCAAAAAGTCTAGCTTTTGAAGTAAAAAAAATTCATCATCCCTAGCTTCTAAAACTATGTTACCTACTATCCATGGGATATCATACATCTTCCTCTTCCATTTTGCAGAACCATAATCATTTTCTACTATTGACACTTGCCTAATGATTTATAAAAATGCTAACCTAAGAGTTATAATCTTCGGTAGCAACATTGGTTCCCCACAAAACCCATAAACTCTTATAATCATATGATGGGATCCAAAGTAGAAGTCACATGGAATCGGGCAACTGGCCTAGAGGTTTGAAACATTAAGAAATAATATGTTCATGATTAGTTCAAGGCTGAGGTAGCAAAGAGCAGGGGTAATAAACAGTTCTCAAAAATCATATGGGTCACTGGTCTTGGACAAAATATGTGTCCATGCAGACACAGGAATGGTCCTTTGGGGATCAAAACTTGGGTCATACATGTTTAGATGCATATGTTGGGCAAAGAGGTCAGTATTCTATTATAGCATGAGGTGAAACAAATAAGAAGAGTACCTGAACACTCCTTTTGACCTGAATTAGGCTAGTTGCTCCACCATTGTAAAAGCAATTTTCTCTAAAAAGGCAAGCCAATATTCGTGGGTCTTATCGACAGTCTTTAGCCTGAAGAGGATAGCCATTTGCTCTACGTAAACTACCATATCATCTTTCATGCTGAAGATGAAAGACATCATGGAAAGTGCATCTTGACTAGCTTGTGTGAACTGGCCCCTTGCTACAGGGAGTGTGGGCACAGTAGTGTTGTCATTGCCCATTTGCAATTCAGTTCTTAAGAGCCTTAACTGAGTATTGACATTAGCCCACATCCTTTGCATCTTAGCAATAGTGGGAAACATTGTTGTACTATCATGGTGTAGGGATAACATGTCTCTAATGGCCTGTGGTGTGATTTTCACCATGAAAGGACCCTGTTGAATGGTGCATGAGGGTGTGTGGAGCTAGTCTGCACATAATTCAACCAAGTCAGGGCATGGATGCACATCTGGGATGAGCAACTATGCCAATTGTGAGGTCCACATCCTCATGCCAAATGTCTCATATTGCCCTGCTCTAGCTCTCTAAAGGCACCTTTGATGTGCCCCTTCTTTGAGGTTTTTATTGTTAGCCATTTGCAAGATTGGGTCCATGATTCCATCTGCATAATCCTTTACTTTTATTGGGTCACTGGCCTGACCAACCTCTAAAATTTTGGTCCTTAAATAGGCTTTCAATAGTGGCATGATAGCTGAAGCATATGGCTTACTTGCCATAAACCTATCAAGGGATTCATAAATCCTAGCTCCTTGTTATGAAGATGATGCTCCTTCCATGTCTATGTCCCTTCTATGATAACTGGTATGAACCCTTTGCAGACAAAACACTCTCACTAAAGCAACTTTACTAGACACTGAAAATTTTCACAAGTAGCAGGATATTTTCTTGCAAAATGCAGGAATGTTTGAGAGTTTGTAAACTTTAACTCTTGCTACTAGTATTTATGGACCTATCAAGTCTCAAAAGGCATTAAATTCAGATAACTGTTAGCGAATCCTACTCAATCTTCTTGGGACATCAAGGTAGACACGTAATGCAAGTGGTCACGCAAGGTACCTCAGAGATTTCTTAAAGATTGGGAAACATTCAATGCTTCAAGAATTTGAAGATATTTTATTATTTGAAAACCTTTTGAGCCAATGACTCTGTGTTTTAAAAACACTTATTTAAAAAAAAAGTAGCAAAACAACAATGGGAAAAAATATATGAGAAGGGGAAACTATCTAACTATAATACATTAAAGACCCAAGTCAACTTAAATGCTTCAAATAGATTCCATTTATAGGAATCTCTTTAGGTTTTCCTTCCATCAATTCCAACTTGAATGAATTCTTTTGTTTGCACGTGTGAATTTTATACAGGCCAGTCCATAATGCTTCAAATTTAGTATGCTGACCCGGCTTGGCGGCTTTTGCATCCCATTTCAAAACAATTGAACCTACTTCAAAATGAGGATTCAAAGTCCTTTTATCAAAGCACTTTTTAACCATTCCCTGATGCTTAATTATTGAATCATGGGCTGTATCCCTCTTCTCCTGAACCTCCAAAAGTTTTGCAAGCCTAACTTGCATGGGGCCATTTTCTTCAATTTCAATATGTTTGATCAACTAGAGGGCAGGGATTTCCAAGCTTAGGGGGATTACAGTAGAACTTTCCATATAACAATTCATATGGGGACATTTTGATCACTTGTTTAGGCATGATTCTATCAACCCATAGTGTTAGATTAAGCACTTTATGCCACTCTTTGTGATGATCATCCCCTATTCTTTGGATGAGTCTTATCAGGTTCTTGTTGGTCGATTCTGCCAAACCATTACCTTGAGGGTAATAGTTAGATGAAGTTTTTAGATATATTCCATGTTTCAAGGCAAAGTCAGATACTTTAGACCCCAAGAATGCTTTAGCATTATCTAAAATTATGGTGTTAGGAGCCCCAAAGCGAGTAGTGATACTTCCTAGAAAATCTAGGATCACATTCTCTGTTGCTTCCTTAAGTGGGACTGCCTCAATCCACTAGTGAAATAGTCTGTGGTAGTTAATATCCATTTGTGACCCATACTGGACACTAGATTTATCATTCCAATGAAGTCAAGACCCCATTGAGCAAAAGTTTCATCCATAATTATAGGACTAAGGGGAAAGGTTGCATTCCTCCTCATCCCCATATAATATTGGCAGGATTGACATATTTTAACTAACTGATAACAATTTTTAAATAAAGTAGGCCAGAAATATCCTACCTCACTTATCTTTATAGCTGTGGTCTTTACAAAAAAATGCCCCCCTAATATTCCATGATGCATTTTGTGTAGTATTCTCTCAGCCTCAGCCTGTTCTACACATCTTAACAATTTTCCATTAGAATTTCTTCTGAAAAGGACTTGTTTAATTAAAACAAAATAAATTCCCTATATCCTATAATATCTCCTCTTATTTTGAGGGAGTTCTCTCAGATAAATCCCATTTTTCATAAAATGAATCTTGCTTGTGACCCAAGATTCCTAATTAACCTCTTGTATCTTTAACACCGTCTCTGTTTCTCTTTCTGAATCTGCCTCCTCAGGTAACATCTTTTCAAGCTCTTGGGTCATATATTGGCACAAACCCCTGCCTCTAACTAACTTGGTGGGTCTGACATATATATCATATTCAAGGATCTTAGTGATCCACTTGGCTCTTTTTTTAGTGATTTCTCCCTCAATGATGTATTCTCTGACACTTGGGTGAGCTACAAGTATCAAGATTTTGCTCCTTGATACCATATGCCTAAATTTCTTGAGGGCTTTTACCATGGCATATGCTTTTCTCTCTACAAAGTTGTACCTGGTTTCATAATCCCTAAGAGTTCTTGAGAAAAATGCTATTGGATGTTCTCCCTCCAGCCTATCATCCTTTTGTGTCAAGATAGAAGCAATATTTAACTCCCCTCTATAGACATACATTACAAAAGGTTTGGAAAAATATGGGTTTTTAAGCACTAGGGCTATTGAGATAGCCTTCTTGACCTCTTTAAAGGCTTGCCTTCCTTATGTAGTCCATTTAAAAATCAGGTCTTTCTTTATCAATAGTGTCACTAGTCTTACCAAGCCTACAAAATCAGATATGAACCTGCTGACAAAATTAATCTTCCCTAAAAAGGACTGAACTACCTTTTTATTCACTAGAAGAGGTAGGTCCATTATAGCTGCAATTCTCTTAGGATCTATGTAAACTCCTTCTTTATATACTATATGTCCCAACAATTTTCCCTAAGGTACAATAAAGATGCATTTCTTGGGATTTAGTGATACCCCAAAATCTTGACATTTCTTGAAGATAGATTCTAAATGATCAAAATGATCATCAGCATTTTTTGAAAAAATAGTGAGGTCGTCCAAATAGACTAGGATGATCATATTTATAAGTTCCAAAAAGGCTACATCCATAGCTCTTTGAAAGGTGGCTCCTACATTTGACAGACCAAATGGCATCTTACCATATGCAAATGTTCCCCATTTGGTAGCAAAAGCAGTTTTGTACTGATCTTCATCAGCCAACCAAATCTAATTGTATTCAGAGAAACCATCTAATAAAGAAAACCTCTCTGATCTAGCCATATTTTTTAGAATGTGTTCCATGGAGGGTAAGTAATAGTGGTCTTTCAGAGATGCTCTATTTAGATCTCTGAAATCTACACATAGTCTTACATCTCCATTCCTTTTCCTAACTGGTACTAGATTTGATACCTAGGTTGAGTGCTTGATTGGAAATATTATTTTGGAATCTAAAAGTTTCTACAACTCATCTACCATTAGAGGCTCAATCCTTGGATTTACTGGCCTCTGTTTCTGTCTGATAGGCTTAGACCCTTCAGTCAATTCTATTGTGTGTTGAATAATGTCTCTATTGTATCCATGAAGGTCTTCATAGCTCCAAGCTATGACTCTGTCATATCTCTGGCACAATTCAATTAGTCTTTCCTTCTCTTCTTGAGTTGCAAAATTTCTAACTTTTAACCTTTTCCCGTCACTCACCTCTATTTTAGAATAGTCTACTTTGTCTACCTGGAACCTTTTCTTCTCCAGGCTTACATCCTCTAGATCAAATAAGTTTTCCAAGGTGATCAAGCCCTTAGGGAGCTTATTAGTCTTCAATTGTATAATTTGATCCCCATATGCTTCCTCAATTTTAGTTTGTAACTAATCAGCAAACTCATCTGATTGTTGTAAGAATGAGAGTACCTAAGAATCATTTTCAAATGCTTTCCAATTCTCATCATTGTTTGGAATGGTCGGCCTCACTATAACTTTTACTGACTCATTGTTAATTAATAGGCCAGTTGCTGGGTTAAACTGTGAGCCAATCTGGACCATCCTATCAGCTTCATAATTTTAACTCTTAGGGACTATCTTGATATTGAAAGCGTCAAAATCTTCTATTATGTCCCAAATCCTATGTCTGTAGGATCTCATCCTTACATTTTTGGCTGCTACCTTTTTCTCTAATTTGCTTTACCATTAGTTCTAAATCTCCTTTTACTCTAGGCTCTTTATTCCCCTTTTCTTGGCTAACAGGAGCCCATGTACTAAAGATTCATACTCAGCATCATTATTAGTACAAGCAAATTGGAAACGGATAGCCCTTAAAATTTTCTCACCATTTGGAGCAGTAAGACAAATTCCTGCTCTAACAACATGCTTACTTCTAGCCCCATAAAAATTTAAGGTCCAAATTTCTGAATTTTGAGTTATTGGCTCCTCTTCCCTTAGAACATTTTGGATTTCATGGTCCTCATCAAAAATTATATATGTGCCCAAACCAGTAGAGTCATAGTTTCCATATGGGTCACTATGCACCATAGCCAACAATTGGTTATCTTCCTCCTCTTGATCATGCTCAGTCCAATCGCCTAACTCTTCAACAAAATTATTTTTTTCTTTATTTAACATAGCATGATTTGCCTCTAATTTGGATGTTGGTTCATTGGTGATATGATCTTTTGATAGTGGTTCAGATAGAATTTTCATCTTCGAACCGTATCTGGTTCTCAGGATGAGGTGAGACCAGTCAAGAGACATATATCCTCCTATTTTTTCTGTAAAGTCTCTGGATAAACATAAACCAAAAATGGGAGGTCTATCTATGACTACTATATCTTGGTTGACAATTATATTGGGAAATGTGTATAATTGCAATGGGAGTTGTTTAATTCTCCCTACTATTTGTACTATTTTGCCATCTAGCTGCATAACTCCCTTTGTAAGGGGTTCATATTTTATTTTCAAAGCATCAACTATCTACTTTGGCATCACTGTAGTACTAGCTCCTAAATCTATCAATGTATTATGCAAGAGTTTCTTTCCAACTATCAGAGTCAAATAGAAAGGCTGTAGTTTGGATTTACTTACTTGTGCCTCATCATTCACAAAGGCTGTTGTCTTCGGAGGAACTGTATCTTTGAGATTTTATTTTCCAATAGTTCCTTCTTTGGTAACAATATCTTTGGGCACTTCTTGGCCTTACAGAGCTTCTTGTAGTAGTGTCTTCTATTTAGGAATAGCCAATATATCCCATATTGACACTTGTGTTGGAGTCTTCTTTAATTGATCCACTACATTTATCGGTCCCAAAGATTGAGTTTTCTAAACATAAGGATATCTTGTTTTTTCCTAAATTTGGGTAGGAGTCCCTTGATCTTACACCAGTTGAGGCACTTCTTATCTGACAGCAATGTTTCTTTGTCCTTGAAATGGAGGATTATTCATGACTTAACCATTTACAATCTCGAGCTGTTCCACCATTCTCCTCTTTGATCTGGTGTAATAATCAAATTGCACCATCAGTCTTTAGGAGGTAGATGCCTCGTTCAAGAAAATTGATTCTTCATCTACAACCCATGAGAACAAAGTATGTTATAGGGATATTTCCTCCTCTTTTTGCAAGGACATTCCTTGCATTTGAGCCACTAGGATTGAATTCTACATACCAGGAGACTGGTAGGCTTGATTGTCACTAGTGCTAGCAAACTAACCATCCATTCTTCTTTGCTCTGCCACCCTTTGTTTTAGATTACCCCTGGGACAATCTCTAGGTGTATGAGCATTATTTGAAGGAAAACACTAGGCATTAATATCATCCACATAACTATTTTTCCCTAGAACCATCTCCCTATTTGAGTTGGGAGGAATGTTCTGTGAGGGTGTGGGAACTGCAACTAATTGATTCACTGGCTAATGGTTAGTTTATTTTCGAGGACCCTGATATTGGTTTGGTTGGGATGAAAATCTATTTCCTTGATAGCCTTGATATGCAGGCTTAGGCTAAGGATTCTACTGTCTCTTTATATTGATCAACTCGTTGGAAAATGTCCTTAGGATAGTCTTGATATCATCCATCTCAGATGACTGAGCAGAGGTAGGTTCTTTTGCAGATGGTTGAGGGTAAGTGTACATAGACACAGGTGGGCTTACAAATTTAGGAACTTCTTGAGGTAATGACAAGGAAATTTCTAGGAACATGGGCATGGGGGGCCTTGGAGGTAACTTTCTAGCATCTATTAAGTGATTCTCAACTCTGATCGCATATTCATAACTCTCTGGCAATGTGTGTCCTCCAAGTGACTGAATCATAATAGATATATCTAAATTTAAAGCTTTAAGATAAAACACTATGGCCATACCTGGTAATGGTCTAGCTATAGTAGGGATTCTATCCCAGGTCTTTTAAAATATGGTATTGAAGTTAGTCATGTCTTCTTGTGGTCCCTTTTGAATGGTAATTAACTACTGTAACAAGGAAGACTTATCACCCTTCTCTATAAATCTTTCAAAAAATAAATCTCTGAGCTGGTCCCATGTAGATATGGTATTTTGGGTTAAAGACCAATACCATTCTAAAGCCTTCCCTTTGAAGAAGTTGCTAATAATCTTATGGCCACATTTTTTTGTGTGACAACATGTATAACACAAACATCTGATACATCTTGAAGATGTTTCATAGGTGTTTTAGAGTCTTGCCCATTGAATTTGGGTAGAGCTTTTAGGGCATTCACTGGGATAAGATCCCAAATGGCTGGTGGTGTTGGGAGAATTAAGGGACTATCAGTGTTCCAGCTTGCACAATTTCTTGGGGGAATAGGGGATCCCATATTTGGTATTGGTATTGGTACAAACTGGTTAGCTCCTCTTCTTGGACTTGTTACCAAAGGTGGAAAAATAATACCTAGATTTGTATCAGATTGTGATCTGGTGACTAGTCCATGGCTTTGACTCCTTATAGCTCTCTGATTCATACAGTCTTGAAAGAACTTCAAGACTAGTCCCATCAGGCATGCCAAAAACTATTGATGTTTAAAATTGTGCTTGATTCTAATCAACAATAATGGGAAGTTTCAAGATGTGGGACTTGCATCTTAAAATAACCTCCAAATTTTAGAGAAGCTGGTCTCTTCTTTATATCTAGTGTGGGGGGAAAAAGGATAGGAATTTAAACAAAAACGCAAATGCAAGGAATTAAATCTAACTATGGAAATGTGCCTGAGTGTAATTTGATCCTTAATCCTAAGCACAGTGAAACTATATGTAAGACTCAATTACATTAAAGAGCAGACGAGGCATGATCAATGTAATAAATAGAAACAATAGAAATAGAGGCTCACAGCTTAGACTACCTTTGTAATGATATAGGAAACATTAACAAAGGCACAAAACTCTATTTCTCATTAACTTTTAGCCATATAAAAGGCACAAAAACATGCATAGTTACATAAACTTTTCAACTTAAGAAAATAGAATGAAGACAAATGATATTTCTAATCAAAACTCTAAAAAGTCTAATAATTTTCCAAAAATTCTCTCCTTTTTCTCCTTTTATGATCCTTTTTTCTTTTTCTCTTGGTGATCCCTACACTCCTCTTTATATCCTTGGATGTCTCATTCCATCACCTCCTTTCCCGCGCAATTCTATTCTACCTTTATCTCACGGCGAACAAACAGATGACACCTTCAATGTTTGCTAGCCCCAAAAAGCTACCCAATGAATTGCTCTATCTACTGGAAATAACTCATGCTGAGTTTCCCTCCAGATGGATCACACATTCCCAAAATTATGGCCCAAACTGAACTCTAACTAAGTTGGAAGTGTCTATATAGGACCCTTTGTTCTGTTGAAATGAAAGAGGACACGTAGTCAATTTCTCAAAAATCTTCTTATTTCTTAGGAGACACCAGAGGAGGACCTTGGCACTTTCCACCTGATTTATCAAAGACACATGGCCCTTTCCACTTTCCTTATATCCTGATCAAGAACGCTCCACCTTTGACACCTATCACAATCCACTTCTTTGATACTTAGCAATTTCAACAAAATAAGACTCACCGCATTTCTTGCCTGAGCAACCTTTAAAAGGGGGAAGGATGTATGTGGCAATCTCTGCCTGCTCTTTAGCTATGCTTGTAGAAATATTCAGGATGCATGTTAGGCTCCCATGGATGGTGACACTTGGTAGCTTCTGCAGACCTTTGAAATAAAACCCGAGACCCACCACAATCTTTATTCAGCAATGAAACTCAAATATGATCTCTCAGATGTTGACACATGGAGGATTTCATGGATTCTGGGAAGATAAGTGGCATCTTTCACTGCTCTTGCTAAGGGTACATGGTGGCTTTTGCTTCTCCTAGGAATGGAGTAGAAAAGGGCTCAAAAAGCAACACTTGGTGGCCTTCGCTTGTCTTCGACACTTAAACAAAAATGAAACAATGCCTTACTACCTTCCAAAAGGGTGCTTGACCCCTTTGGTTTTTGGGACACTCCTTTGAACTACCCGATGAACCAAGCCATTGAACCGACTGATTGAACCAAAAATGGTTCAATGATTCAACAATTTAACACTGCACACTGTTCACACATTAACTGAGGTATTGAACCAAAAATGTTGAACCAAGTCATTGAATCGACTATCTCTCAGATGCTGACACGTGGTGACTTTCACATTCTTCTAGAAAAATAGTCCAGAGCCTTCTGTGATTGCCACTTGGTGCTTTCCGCCTGATCCTAATATTTAGCTTGTTAAAACTTGTGAAAAAATAGATGAAATGTGGATGCTAAAAAGGAACGTGAATGCCGACACATGGTGCGTTCTGCTGAGTTGTTATTAGATACGTGGCACATTCTATGGCCCTCTTGAAAGTTATGAAAGGTGCCTTGGATGATGCCACTTGGTTGGTTTCGTATCTCAAAAAGTGACACTTGGTGGCTTTCGCTTGAATTCAACACTTGGGCAAAAATGAAACAAAGGAATCAAAAAGGGAAAAACAACCCGTGTTCAGATGATGCCACTTGGCAGCTTCCACTGCTCTTCAACACTTAGATGGAAAATGAATCAAATAATTCAAGCTCGTGCTCTGTTTCAAAATTCTACCGTCACAACCAAGGTATGCAGGAACAAAATCTGCAGTGTGTAGAGTAAAATTTTTACTCTACACATACCCAACTAGAGATACTAAAATAAATACATGATTAAGAAGTACGAGATCATGATAGATATCAGGTAGAAAAGGGCATACTATAAGGAGGTGGTATGGTGGTTATAGGGCAGCCAAGTATAGGAGGGGCAAGATCAAACATAGGGTAGGGAGGGATGGTGATATTAGATAAATATCATGTTATTATTACATAGATTTGATAATATGAGTATATTTCACTAGATAAATTTATAGAAGTACCCTAATATTCCACTTATATATATATATATACACACACACACACACATAAGGTAGATCATCACATCAAACTCAGGGTGGGTCAGCTAGTATGGGAAATGTAGCATGGGGAAAAGATGGTAGAGATAGAGGGGCATATAATGTAGGGGATGCAGGTAGGGATGGAGGTGTGGGTCAAGCCAGTGGAAGCATCCATTTGAGTCATATTCAATTTATTCAATAGCTATATTTTACTTATTATACTGGCTAGAAAGCCACTTTGTATATTTCTATATTCTGAGACTTCAGATGATGTACATTAATTATATATACATACATATATATATATATATATATATATATATGTCTGTGTGTGTGTGTATATATATACATATATATATACATACATATATATATACATATATATAAATATATATGTACATATATATATATATATATATATATATATATATATATACGTACATATATATATATACACATATATATATATATAATATATATATATATATATATATATGTATATATGTATATATATACATATATATATGTATATATATATGTATATGTATATATATATATATATGTATATGTATATATATGTATATATATATGTATATGTATATATATATATATATATATGTATATGTATATATATATGTATATGTATATATATATATATATATATATGTATATATATATATATATATATGTATATGTATATATATATGTATATGTATATATATATGTATATGTATATATATATATATACATATGTATATATATATATATATGTATATATATATATATGTATATATATATATATATGTATATATATATATATATGTATATATATATATATATATGTATATATATATATATATATGTATACATGTATATATATGTATACATATATATATGTATATATATGTATACATATATATATGTATATATATACATATATATATATACATATGTATATATATATATATGTATACATATATATATATATATATACATATATATATGTGTATATATATATATACATATATACATGTATATATATACATATACATATATATATATATATACATATATACATATACATATACATATACATATATATATATACATATATACATATACATATACATATATATATATACATATATACATATATATATACATACATATATACATACATATATACATACATATATATACATATATATAAATATATATACATATATATATATATATATATATATATATATATATATATATATATATATCCCTAATTTTTGGTTATGAGTTAACATTATTATGTGATGCATTAGATGATTATGATTTAGCTTTTAGATTATGTGATGATGTCACGTGATTTATGGATATATATTATGTGATGTATTTTAATTTTTTCCATGGTTATAGATTTATTATAGAAAATGATGTAGTTTAAATTTTGCTTTATTTTTTTATGGATGCTAATAATGATTTTATAGGTTGAATTTTATAGGATTTGTGGATATTAAATGATGAATAAGTAATTATGATAAATAGTAAACCTTAGTGATTATATCTAAATTCTTTATTACATTGGACCCTATAGATAAAGTCTCATGACCCTATAGCTATAAACATATATTTTTATAAACCTTAGTGATTATAGCTAAATATTTTATGTTTATAATTATTTTCTATAAACCTTAGTGATTATGATAAATAATAAAGGAGGTTTTCATGACTCTTTATTAGCTTGGACCCTAACCAAATGTAAACAACTTGTTGCATCTACACATGTGTCCTTTGCCTACTTTTAATAACCTTATGTCAACTAAGTTCATGACCCCTTAGTTTAGGAAGGGAATATATATGGATTTGATTTTGACACAATGTAGGTCAAATCTCACTTTCTAGGAAAATAAGTCTCATCTTATGTTTCATAGGTTTAAGTCTAACCTTAGGACCTCCATGTAAACTGACCAATGTGGAAAGTCTACCACTTTTAAGAAAACTAATCAATACAGGAAGATTTTTTGGGATACTCTGGATTTTCCATTTAGGGATTTTTAGAGGCATGCTTATAGAAAACCAATCAATGTGGGAAGTTTTTTTAATGTATTTATTACTAAAATATTCATCCTTAAAGGGAGTGGACTATAATTTAGGATATATTTTTTCCTAGCTATCCTTCAAAGGAGTAGTCTGTGATTTTGTGCCTTTTTATGAATAGTTATCCTTCAAGAGAAAAGTCTATAATTTTTCCCATTACTTGACTTTTATCCCAAATTACTGATTTGGAGTAAGGCAACCTAGGATGATGTTTATAGACAAAGTTGGTTACAAAATACAATAATTATATCACTAAAATTAAAAAAAATTAGGTGAGAGTTTTCAAGAAATAATGATTTGGGGATCCTTCCAATTATAATCAAAGATTATCCATTTAGTATATGTTATGAATAGATACATGGTATTCATATTTAAGGTTAGGAAAACTATGTTGTTGGATATCCACATGATTATTTTTTCATTATTGGGTATTTTTCAAGTGATGGGAGGTGTGGTTTTGGTTTTTTTTTAAACCAAAGGAGGAGAACCTATGTTAACTATAGTTTATTTTAAGTTTATTAACAATAGAAAGGATGCATATGCAAATCATTAAGAGACTCATGTTCTATTTCTCCTTTAAGAGAGGCCAAATTATATGCCCAAGATCCATATTTATGAGTAATAATGTATGGTCCAAGCCAATTTGGAGCAAATTTCCCTCGTTTACTTATTTTCATATTCGTGACATGTTGATTTTTCTTTGAGAACAACATCACCAATATTAAAATTTGATTCTTTAAAATGTTAATTATATGCACATTTTATTCTTTCTTGATATATGTGGATATGATCTATGGTTGTGTATCAATTCTCATTTAAGTGTTCAATATGTGTTAATCACTCTTGATGATAATCTTCCTCATAAATGATGTCTTTAAGATAAATTCAAAGAGAAGGAATTTATACTTCTAAAGGGAGAACAACTTATGTGTCATAGACCAAAGAGAAAGGGGTAGTACCTGTAGGAGTTTAAATGCTAGTTTGATAATCCCATAAGGTGAAAAGAATGTGAAGATGATAGTTCTTCCCAGCCTCATTGAATACTTTGGTTAGCCTTTTGATAAGGGTCTTATTAGATGTTTCGATTCGTCTATTAGCTTGTGGATAATAAGGTAAAGAAAAACTTAGCTTAATGTGATTATAATCATAGTCTTTAGACTTTCTTATTTTTATAATATTTTCCATTATCAATAATGATATTATGAATAACACCAAAGTGACAAATAATATGATGGTTAATGAGATAAATAATTTTATCTACTTTGTTCAAAAGAAAGGGAATAACTTCCACCCATTTAGTGAAATATTCAGTTGAGTATTAATTTGTCATATAAGGTCTATCCCCTATGGAGAAAATGGCCAAACATCTCTAGATACCTGTAATGCATGATTAGGAATGTGTGATAGGTTAGCAAGTTATTGACATTTTATGCATTTATTGATATATTCACAATAATCCTAATTCAGAGTAGGCCAATAATAACCTATTCATAGAATTTTCTTGGTAACATCTATATCACCAAATTGTCTACCAAATAAGTAATCATGCATTTATTTAATTTCAAGGGTAGCCTCATACTTATGAAGACATCAAAGGAGAAGACCATCAAATCCTTGCTTATAGATAACACCCCCTAGTATAACATAACAAGGGGTTTGTTGTTGAAAATTACATTTACCATTTTTAGATAGATCTAAAGGGATAATTCCTTTGCACAAATAATCAAATGTCTATATGTACCATAGATCTAGGGGATTTTATTCCACATTATGGATATAAAGAAGATAAATTTTGGTATAATAAGGCTGGTTGATTTTTTAGATGAGGACAAAAAGTTTAGATTCTTGAGAGAAGGATGGGATAAAAGAAGCTAGGGAGGCCATGGTATCTATGATTTTTTTGGTTGACCAAGGAGTTGCTTGAATGGAATAGTGATTTAAAGTGGATAATATTTGATCTACTAACATTTTTTACTTTTGGAGGATATCATTATTACATTGATATGTGTCATTTATTTATTTGACTACCATCTAGGAATCCTTGTAGATATTAATTGACCTAACACCTAGGGTTAAATCAGTTTTAAGACCTATGATTAAGGTTTCTTATTATACCATATTATTAGTGTAGGTGAAATATAGCTTGAAAGATAAAGGTATAGGAGTTCCCTCTAGAGGTATTAAAATGATTCCAACTCCCCATCTATGCTCACATTTGGATCCATCAAAGAATAAAATCCTCTTATACTTAGGATCTCCATGGAAAGTGGAACAAATAGATTTATGAGGGGATTCAAAATTATATGGTTGAACACCTATAATAAGTGATTCAAATACCTGATCAATAATGATTTGGATTTTAATTGAATTTTTATGCATAAATCTAGGTCAAATTCAGCTACAAGCATGAGCCATTTGGCCATATGCTAATTCTGGTAAGGCTTCAAATGTATAAACTTAAGGGGATTAGTGTTCATGATTACATAGGTTTTATGATAAATAAAATAATGGTAAAGCTTAAAATTTATAAATACCAAAGCCAAGCATAGTTTTTATGTATGTGTATAGCATGTTTCATATTCAACAAGATTATGACTTATGTAATAAACTTCATATTTGCTAAGTTTCTTATCAAGATGGGAAAGCATAGCGCTGAGGGCATGAT
Organism: Torreya grandis; assembly: GCA_037957365.1. Lineage (NCBI taxonomy): Eukaryota > Viridiplantae > Streptophyta > Pinopsida > Cupressales > Taxaceae > Torreya > Torreya grandis. The sequence continues at coordinate 2,413,367 of JARHVA010001677.1, forward strand.
CTATGGTTGAAATATATAAGAAGCTCACCCCTCCTCAAGAGTAATAATAACTAGTGGGGATAGGATATAGTTTTTGATAGCTTCAAAGGCCTCTTGATAATTATAGTCCTAAATGAATTGTGTATGTTTTGTTAAGAGGTGGCGGAATGGTTAACACTTATTAGATAGCTAAAAGATATAATGACTTATGGATTGTAGTTTTCCCTATAGGCTATAGAGTTTTTTAAGATTGATGTGGGTGGTATATCTATAATAGTCCTAATCTTATCAATATCAACTACTATACCATGACTGGAAATGATGAAACCAAGGAGCTTACAAGTCAAGACTCCAAAAACACACTTTTTAGAGTTAAGAAAAACATAGAATTGGCTTAAGTGATCGAAGATTATCTTAAGAACAAAGATGATATTTTCAAAGTTTTTAATTGATAAAAAATTCATTCACATAATATTTAATGATTTTTTGGATTATATCATGAAAAATATAAGTCATAGCTCTTTGATAAGTGGATCCTATGCTCTTTCGGCCAAAAGGCATAACCTTAAAGAAAAAAGTCCCCTAGGGGGTAATAAAAGAAGTATTATGTTGGTATTCTATGGGAATAAAGATTTTATTATATCTATAGACCCATCCATAAGTAACAACATTTCATGTCCATCCATCAAGTCCACTAGTTGATCAATATTAGGAAGAAGAAAGTTATCTTTAGGATAAGTGAAGTTGAGATCTCAAAATTTTGTACAGAGGTAAAGTCCCCTTTTAGGATTTATGATAGATAAAATATTAGATAGCCATTAAGGGTGATAGATTGGATGGATGAAATTAATAGTTACAATACCCTATAGTTCTTATTTGACTAAGAGTGCAATGTGAGGGTGCATCTTTCATATTTTTTACTTTACTAGTTTAGCTTTAGGGATGGTGAAAATATTGTGAATGATAGTAATAGGGTCAATACTTGGCATGTCATTATATGACTAAGTAAAAACCTCACTATGGTTTGTTATAAATGTGGTGAAGTCTTAATACTCCTGAGCGTCTAAATATTTACTAACCTTAATAATGTGTGGGATGTCTTGAGACCCTATGTTAATGTTTGTAGTGGATTTGTTTAGAATACTAGATGTTTAGATGGAAAATAATTACATAGGTGCAAGTTTTATATGCCTAAATAAGTTAAAATAGAATCATCATCTTGAAACTAAAGAATGGGGATGGTATAATAATCTTCTTATATCATATTAGGGTAGGTAAGGGGAATGGATTTAGTTTCTCCATAATTAAGATACGTGAGAGGGTTTAGATTGATATTATTGATTTAAAAAATGTTAAGGTGGATGGAAACAACATGGTCCATTTTAGAGGGAATGTTATATGGTAGCACCATGATATTTTATTCAATGTTGGATAAAAAGTTGACTTTAGGAGTAACTTCAGGAGTTTTATTAAACCCAAGACCATGTTTTTAATGGGGTTTCATAAAATCTCCTAATTCAACATCATGTGGTCCCTAATCATAACATCCCATATCAAAGCCTTTTTAGGCACATCATTATAATTACATATAATAAAAATGTGTTTTGTTTAAGAACAAGGAATTTGAGAATGGTTTAGGGTGAAATTGGATATCAAGACACAAGGAGGATCAATTGACCCCCCCATAGACTAAATGAATCTAGAGTAAAGAAAGACCAAAGGAAATAACATCCCTAAGGTTAGGATGATAGGTAAATATTTTATCTGGGAATCTGTAATGAAATTAGCTATATGTTCTCATAGAATAATTATATATCACATAGAAAAAAAAGATAAGAGATCACATAGTAATAATTGATAGCAGAGTAGAATACTAGATAATATAGTAAAGCCACTTCGATGGGGTAACCTCCACAATAATGAAATAAGTGAAAAATAATTAATATGTTGATCAAAGACTAACCACTACCTCCTATATATAGTCTACTTAGCCATGGTTATTCCATAGGCCAACCTAACTATGAACATAGGGAAATGTATCAAGAATATAAAAATAGGTATGTAAGCCACAAGTCAACCATATATATACCTAGACATGCCAAAGGTTAAGGGTGTAGCATGACCCTCCCCTTTAAAATAATGATATCCTCAACATTAAATCGACTCTAGATGTTTCTACACAAATGATTCATCCTCCCAAGTGGCATCTTCACATGGTATATTCCTCCATTTGATCAAGTAATCCTTAATTTCTTGAGATCTCAATTACTTAATGCACATTTGAAGGATTTCCTTAGGAACAAGATAACTCTCCCTTCCTCATCCAATTTTGGTAACTTATTTTGAGAAGCAACTTTGTATCCAATGACTTTCTTCAGGAATGATACATGAAATACTATATGTATGGGATTGGATGAAAGAAACTCTAAGTTGTTGGCCACACTACCAAATTTTTGCAAGATCTGATAAAGCCCACAATACTTAGGGGATAGTTTGTGATCCTTTTTTGTTTCTTCAAAGACATCTTCTTATATGGCTTCAAGTGAACAAATACACAATAACCAATGTCAAAATTACTCTCACTCTTATGTTGATCTGCCTATTGCTTCATGCAATTATGGGCCATTGCTAAATTTTAACATAAACTTGCAAGGACCTCCTATTGATGTTGAATATGTTCCTCAACTACATGAACCTTAAGATGGACCTTCAAATTGAGATGATGGATGGAGGGTTATATCCATACAAGGCCATAAAAGGAGACATTTTAGAAGAACTATGAACATAAGTATTATACCACCATTTAGTAAGTTGAAACCATTGAACTCATTTATCTTATTTATCAAAAACAAAATAACAGAGATATCCTTCTAGATATTCGTTGACTACCGCAGTTTGTCCATCTGATTGAGGATGATAGGATGAGTTATGAGTCAACTTGGTACCCAAACATAAAAATAATTTAGTCCAAAAATTACTAGTGAAAATTGTATCTCTATCATTGACAATGATCTTAAGAGTACCATGTAATTTATAAATTGTACTAAGAAAAGTAAAAGCTACTGTACTAACAACAAATGGTTTTGATAAAGAACAAAAATGAGCATACTTACTGAGATGATCTAGAATAACCATGATAACATTTTGACCATTATATCTCGGTAACCCTATAATGAAATCCGTAGACACCTCTTCCCAACATTGGCTAGGGATGGATAAAGGCTTTAAAAGACCTAGGGTTTTGATGGTTTCACCTTTATTTTGTTGACAAATCATACATTCATCCACATATTTCTAGACATCTCCCTTGATTTCTTCCCAAAAAAATCCTACTTGATTCTATGATAGGTTTTTAAAAATATTTAATGACCCCCAATTGGAGTTTTATGAAGTTACAAAAGGAATTTTTGTTTGAGAAGAGAATTTTTACATAGGTATAATCTGACTTTATACCATAATGTAGTACCCTTCCATGTGAATTTTTAAAATCCACCCAAACCCTGATAAATATTCTAAATCAAATCATGGGTAGCACTATCATTTTCCTATTCTAATCTTGATTCCTCTAGCTAGTCTGCCTGTCAAATGGTCATGGCACATAGAAATCCCTCAACTGATTCATCCCTCTTGCATAGTGAATTTGCCACCATATTTTCCTTGCCTTTCTTGTAGACTATTTCAAAATCATAGCCTAACATCTTAGTGACCCATTTTTTTTTCTTATAATGATAACCATTATTCCAAAAAATATTTGAGACTATCATCATCAGCCTTTACCTGAAGTGATGACCCATCAAATAAGGTCTCCATTGTTTGACTACATGTAAAATAGCTATCATTTCCTTAGTATAGATGGGCTTGAGCTTATTTTTACCCTTAAACTGGTAACTTTCAAATGCAATTGGTCTTCTTTCTTACATGAGCACAACACCCATACCATATCTAGATGCATCACATTCAACCACAAAAGTCTAAAAAAAATAGGAGTGGCCAAAACTAGAGTGGTGCACATAGCCAATTTCAATTGTTCAAATGCCTTGGTAGCTATATCAGTCCACTTGAAGGAGTCTTTTTTCAAGAATTAGGTGAGTGGGGCTGAAATGTTACCATAATTTTTGATAAACTTGTGATAATAACCAATTAGCCCCAAAAATCCCCTTAGTTGCTTGAGTGTTTTAGGAACCCACCAATCCACCATTGCTTAGATTTTTTAGGATCCGCTTTCACTCCTTCATGTGAAACCATATGACCTAAATATATAACCTCATGATTTCCAAAATTATATTTATAAGGTTTGGTAGACAACGGATGTTGTTCCAAAATTAAGAATACCTGTTTCACATGTTGAAAATGGTCTTCCAAATTTTTTTTAGTAAATGAAGATATCATCAAAAAACATCAGAACAAATTTACTCAAAAATAGACTAAAAATAATATTCATCAAACTTCAAAATGTAGATGGTGCATTATTGGACCAAAAGGCATAACCATAAACTCATAATGGCCCTCATGTGTTCTAAAAGCTCTTTTGGGTATGTCTTCATCATGGATCTGGATTTGATGATACCTAGAATGCAGATCTAACTTGGTAAAATGAAGAACACCATTGAATTCATATAGAAAATCATCAATGATAGGAATAGAAAAATTATATTTGATAGTGTACTTGTTGATCTCTCTATAGTCAGGGCACATACTCCAAGTGTGATCTTCCTTTCTCACCATGATAACTAGTAAATAATATTTACTTTGGCTATGGTGAATGATTCCCATGTCTAACATCTCCTATACCATATTTTTGATTTCACTTTTTTGGGTGCAGGGAAACTTATATGGCCTAATTTTGGGTGGTTTACTACCAAGAATGACTTTGATGGCATGATCATGTATGTAATTGGGTGGAATTCCTTTTGGCATGTCACAAAAAACAACATAATTGGAATCAATCACTTGTTACAGATCAAGAGGTGTAGATGGTTGACTTAGCTAGACTTCAATGGAAAATAAGTGAGCTATAAATCCTTTAGCACCCTTTCAGATAATCTTGGTTATTTTATGGGAGCTAATACTTATGGATATTTATCCCTTAATCCCCTTAGCTTAAATGTCCTTTCCTTAAAATGAAATCACATCAATAATTCCTGGAAAATCATCCAATAGTGCCCAAAGTGATGATCCACTATACTCTCAAAATAATGTCAGCTCCACCCATGGAAATAGAAAACATATGAGAATATAAAAGATAGTATCCCATGGCCAGATTAATACTATGGAATTTTCTTGAACAATTGATAGTACTACCATCTGCAATCCTATCCTAAAATTCTAGAGTGGGATAAATGAAATAGTTCAAACAAACAAATAACTTACTATTGATGAAGTTGTGTGTGCTCCCATAATCAATCCATATAGTGACCTTTTATTTCTTAAGGAAACCCATCACCTTAAGTGTTTGGGGAGTACTAATACCTAAAATGGCATGACAAGAAATAATAGGTTGAGAAGCTTCAAATTCCTTCTTAGGTCCTTCTACATCCTCACCAATTGCCTCCTCATCATATTCATCTTCATTATCACCTTCAATGTAAAATAGCTTCTTTTTAGCATAATGATGTCCTTTGCTCCATTTTTTTATCAAAACCATAACACAACCCTTTGGCTCTCTTATCCTCAATTTGCTGAGGTGTCAATCTGGTAGGTTGAGGAAATAATTGTGCTATAAAGGTATGATCATGACCAGTAGTGAAAGTTTTATTTTTGCCCATCTCTTTTTATTCTACCATGCATGTCTTTAGGATAAATTTTGATATAGATGATGAATTAAACATATAAACCTCTAATTTGATGCTATCTTTGAGTCCACATACAAAATATCTGTCAAATTTTCCTGAGTGATGCCTTCTACTCATAAGAATAGATTTTGAAATTCATAAATATAATCCTTTACAATTCTTTTTTGACATAGTTTGGCTAATTGGCTGAAGTAGTTCTTAGAGATGTTATCCTGTTAATGAGCCAACAACTCATCAGTGAAAATAAACCATGTAATAAGAACAACATTCTTTTTTTTTTAGCACATAACCATTGATACCAAATGAACTACTTAGGTTGCAGATATAGAGATGCCACTATCACTATGATCTAGGAATTTGACTCAAGAGAGGATGGTTAGTATGGTGTTAGTTTCAAAATGAAAATAAGATGAAATAAACACACTAATAGCATAACATCTCTAGGCCTAGACACTAGGTTAACTAGCACAACCAAAAAGCAAGGTATGAAAACACAAGAATTCCTTTCACCATCCTTAGATGCTCCAAATTCCTTTGTAATGGTGGCTTTCTCAGCTTGTACTTTAAGAGGTCTTCTTCAATGGAGTGTGGCTACCTTCATCTCCTCTTGGCACCTTATGGCTTTGGCTTGGCTTGGCTTGGAATCAATTTGGCATTATAACACTAGATAAATGAAGCTTTTGGAACTAATTCTGCATTATAACTTTGCACTAATTAAGCTTATAAATGACGTTATGAGGCCTCTTGTTTATAGATTTTTGGATTTGATCAGAATCAACCTCAACCATCCATCTCAAGATTGAGATATGTGGTTTAAGATTAATTTAATTTTTGGAATTAAGTTTTTAATTATCCTCATCATGGCATTGGAAGAAGTGGAAACTAAGAGGCATGTACGGCATCATGAAAGGCATTGATGAGGCATGGAGGGCATGAATTTTGATATTTGTGGCATTTATGACCTAGGGATGTCTTCCCAAGAAATGAAGTCACTTGATGATGCAGATATTCAATATTCATTTCCAAAACAAATTATTCAAAAAATTTCTATGGAATTTTTTATAAGGCCTTGATTTGAGGTTAATTAGCTCTTAAACATGATTAGGCACATTATGCACAAATTACCTAAATTGATCAAAATGCCTTATTATTGGTACTAAATTTGACTAGATTAGAATTGAAAATCACTTTTAGATGCATTAGATGTGTATTCCTATTTAGGATGTTGCCAACAATAAATAATAAAGGCATGATTCTTGTGCAAAATATTTGACAGGAAAGAGTAGTCCAGAGCATGTAGGTGCAAATTTGGCATTTTGACTCAAAATGAACTGATCAAAGTTAGTTAACCCATAAATTATATTGCCCCATTTACGCATACCCTAGCCAAAACCTACACTTGAATATGTCATTTTCACATTATTTTGCATGTTTTAGTGTTTTTATGCCAAATTGTGCATTTTAGGTGGAATCTAGCCAAAAGCCTAAATAGAGGTTATCAACAGCTAGTTTTAGGTGTCTATAGTTTACCCCTTTTTTGGAAGGAATTTCAAGCTAGAATCATAGTAACATATTCTCAAAGAATGAAAAGGTTACATACTACATGATGCCCCCTTGAGGGAATAATTACAACTATAATGATGATATATTAACTATATGATGCCCCCTCGAGGGAATGATTGGCACAAGGAGGTCAACAAATGGCCCTTGAAAAGAAAGAAGCAAAATGAGGGGACCAAATAAAGGAAAGATGATGGGGTGAAAACATAATGATATTGAAAAAGTAGTCAAAATAATTGAGAATGCAAGTGGGATGATACACAATGGTTTGCCCAAATGTGGTTATAAGCATTTTACCCCGATAGTGGCAACATGGTATGATAACATAATGATTTTCCTAAAGGTAGTTATAATCATTGAGAAGATGGAGTTACCCCAATTAGGGTAGACAAGAAAGATAATAGCATGCCCATGTATAAGTAGAAAAATTAAAGTGTTGACAACACAATGATTTTCCCAAAGATGGTTATAATCATTGAGAAATGCATGTGGGATGGTGTGCAATGATTTACCCATAGGTGGTTATAATCATTGGACCTCGATTATGGAAAACATCATAAACTTGGTCAAGGATGATGATAATGTGACACAGATGGTGATAATGAATTGAAACAACCTACTAGTAGGGAGATACTCATCTAAACTAATAAAGGTTGAAATTCTTTCATGGTTAATTACTCTATTTGGGATATGATTGGGAGTGAATCAGGATGTCAGTGTCAAAGAGATGCTACCATTGCTAAATAGAATTTTGGAAGCTAAGGTTTGTTGTAGCATGTGATGGTAGGCTTTATGATAGAACATCATAAAGACTTGGCCAAAATATGCATGAGGACTGACTCCCATAATCCAATACTTAATAGAAAATAATGCAACAATGATAGAAACCATGATGAAAATGTAAACATATGAATATGGATGGATTCAAGTGTAAGTGTGGACAAGGAATCACCCAATGAACACACATAAACTAAATCAAGGCAACAGTGCTGAAAGCAAACAAATAGGTTGACAAAGAAACAATATAAGCAAAAATAAACAAATAAACAATGCAATGCAATAAAAATCCTATGAACATTGCCCCTAGAAAATAGGTGTTAACTTAACAAATAAACTAAATGAGGTAATATAAGAAAAGGATGAGGGTGGTCAAGATGTCTCTATATGCACTAGGCAAGTGGATGCTACCTATATAGTTCCATGGATGTAATATATAACAAAAAACTTTAGGCCAAACGTAGTTCTCCCAGGGAATGGGAAGAATGTGATAACTGATGAAAACAAATAGAATGGATGTGATATAAGAATAGGAATAATCTTAAAAAATGGCAAGTGCATGAGAGAAAAGGCTAAAAGGGATGGGGAAACTAAATGATAGGTTATTTACTTGTAACTTAGTAAGGGTTCCTAGAGTCCTTAAGGAAAAGAAATGGTTAATGTTTTTGTTCTTTTCTAACAATTTTGTAAAATGTTTTGGGAAGTGTTTCAGAGTGTCATAACTCAATCGAGAATGATGAGATACTAAATAGTTCAACATCATAAAATGGTGAGATTTTTTTTACTTAAGTTGCTCACAAAATGGTGAGAGTGTGGCTTAAGTTACTCACAAAATGGTGATAGCATGGCTTAGGTTGCTCATAAAATGGTGAGAGTGTTCAAACTTAGATTGCTCACAAAATGATGAGAGCATTAGGAAAAGAGTGACTAAGTTAACCTTAACAAGTATTGAGCTTTGCCTAGATATTCCCAGAGGAGGACCCCAATTCATTATAGTTTTGCCCTTACAGTGGAGGAATTTGACTAGTATAGCATCCAATTTAAAAAAAATAGGCATAGTTGGTAAAAAGACACAGTATGACACAAGAAGTGGCAAGTTGGTACATCAAGGCTTAGTATTTACCCAACTTTGCCCATAGATGGTTATAAATAAGACATAATGGCATAGATTAATGGTACTAATTTTAGCAAAGGTGGTTATAATTAGTGGCAAGAGTGGTGGTAATAAAGGACTAATAAATGAAGAATGCAACTATCAAACATTTTGTCACACTATCCCGAAATATGGTTTATGTTTGAAGTTATTAAACCAATTGATAAATTGATCAGATACCTTGATGCTAAAATTGTGTAATGAATGACAAAAACCAAGGTCAAATAGGTTAGGATTTAGAACATATTGGGTCGATAGGTCAGAAATGGAAAGTGGATATGGTAAAAAGGACAGATAAGAATGGTATGTGTACAAAGAAGAATAGTGACAAAAAGGCATAACTGAAATAGTCCTTACAAATAATACACCTTAGCATTCAATCATAGTACCACTTGAGATGAATAATATTCAATGGCTTTAGAATTTTGTCACCATCTAGTGTGGCAATATTTTATGCCCTTGATCCATAATCTATAGTGATGATGAAAGGCCCTATCCATTTTGGTTTGAATTTCCCTTTATGTTTCTTCTCGATCATGGTATTCTTTTGGTTTTCTTTGAGAATAAGATCACCAAGTTTAAGTTTTTCTATAATTTAAATTATAATTATAATGGCCTTTGAGTCAATTATGATATGCTTAAAGATTATTGAGCATGGTTGTGTGTTTCTCATCAAGTATATATAGCTCTCACAGGTGAGCTACTCGATAGTCATGATCATCCAATACATGCTTGAAATAGATACATAGTGAAAGCAACTCGACCTCAATACGAAGGATGGCTTCAATACCATAAACAAGTGAGTATGGAGTGGATCTTGTGGGGGCATGATGATTGGTATGGTATGCCCAAAGGGTAGGGAATATTTGGAGGTGTCAATCATGATCGGCATCATTGACAATATTTTTGAGAATGTTGACAATGGTTTTGTTAGATGCCTCAGCCTGGCCATTACCTTAAGGGTAATATGTTGTAAAAAAATGTTGGGTGATGTTGTATTCAATACATAACTAGTCTACATATTTATTCTTGAATGATCCTCCATTATTAGATATAATGTCAAAGGGGATACCATAGTGGTAGATGAGCTGGTTGAAGATGAATTTGGAAATTTGCTTTCCAATCATGTAAGTGATGGGTATAGCTTCAACCCACTTAGTGAAATATTCAATAGAGGTAAGGATATGTTTATGGCCATTAGATGAAGTGGGGTTAATCTTCCGAATGAGCTCAAGTCCCCATGTATAAAATGTCCATGATTTCACCATTAGTTTCAGATTTTTTGTTAGGGCATGAATAAAATTAGCATGCCATTGACATTTGTCACATTTATTTACATTTGTAGTGGAATCTATGTCCATTATGGGCCACTAATAACTAGCACGCAAGAGCTTTTTAGATAGGCCTGCCCTAATAGAATGGGCTCCACATATTCTTTTGTGAACTTCTCTTAGCACTAATGTAGACTCTACTAAAGTTAAACAATGAATTAGAGTTCTATCAAAATTATGGTAGTAAAGGGTGGATCCAAGTAAAGTGTAATGAGTGGAATGATGAATGAAAGATTTGGTTTGTTTTTGAGATAGGTTAGATGGCATAAATTGGTCATGAAGGTAGTTGTAAAGTTCTAAGTACCAGATAGAATTAGGACCAATAATATCATAAATCATGGCAACGATTGAAGGTTCATGAGCTAGTGCTAACAAATTCTTGACAAGGAACTGATACTCTCTAGCTTTATTTGTTTGTTGAATCAAAGAACCAATAGTAGCCATGCCATATTTAATTTTGTTACTATCCCTCAGTATGTGCTCAAACTGAGTGTTGGAAGTTTACTTTTTAAGAGTGTCAGCCATGGCTTTATATGGAACCAACTTGTCATATTTTGTCTAAAAATGATTTGTGCCCTGATTGATGATTAACTGAGAATCACCATAAACATGAAGATGAGATATATTCCAATGCACTACTTGTTGAATTCTTATAACAAGTGCTTCATAATTAGCCATGTTTTTTATACATGGAAATCTGATTTTGAATGATTTAAGAATTAGATCCCCCTGTGGTGTAATAAATAATAGGCTTGCCCCCGATCTATACATAGTGAATGATCCATCAAAATATAGCTTCCAGGGCTAATCCTCAAGGGGTGTATCAATAATGGTCATGATGGATTCATCAAGGAATGAAAACTTGAGTGGTTTTGTATCCATGAGAGGTGCTTTAACAAGTTGATCTATAAGAACTTGTCCTTTGATTACTTTTTTATGGCATACTCTATGTCAAACTCACTAAGAATCATGATCCATTTAGCCATTCTACCTTGTAAAGCTATTTTAGACAGTAGATACTTGAGTGGATCTACTTTTGAAATGACCATGGTTTTATTATTAAACATGTAATGATATAATTTTTGAGCTACAAAAACCATGGCTAGATAAGCTTTTTTAACAGGTGCATAGTTATGTTCATATTTATACCAAGGTAAAACTTATGTCGTAAATAGTATACTCCTTTCCATTGTCATCATGTTGATCCAAAAGTTCCCCAAATCATAATTGATAGCTGATAGGTATAACAAGAATGGCTTTCCTAGCATAGGAGGTAATAAAATAGGAAGATTAACAAGATAGTCCTTGAGTTGTTGAAAAAAAAATTGGTAGTGATCATCCTAGTGAAATGCAACTCCATTTTTCAAAAGATGTGTAAATGGATGGCACTGTCTGCTAATTGAGAAATGAAGCACTAGATGGACTGGATCTTACCCTACAAACTATGAAGTTGCTTTAAATTGGTTGGTGGTAGTATCTTGATTATAGTATGGACTTTAGTTGGAAAAACTTTAATACCTCTACTAGACATGACGAAACCTAGTAATTTGCTTGAATATACACCAAACACAAATTTATTTGGATTTAGTCTAACTTTTTACTCCCGTAGTCTTTCAAATATCTTACATAACACTGCTAGATGGTCAGCTCTGGTCTTGGATTTTCCTAATATGTCATCAACATAGTCTTCAATAATATCATGCATCATATTGTGGAATATGATAGTCATGACTCTTTGATATGTAGCTCCCACATTATTAAGGCCAAATGGCATAACCTAATAAAAAAAAATTCCCTATGGAGTGGTGAACATTATTTTATGTTGATATTCTAGTGCTATTTTGATATGATTATATCTTGAAAATCCATTCATGAGTGAAATAATTTCATAACCTACCATGGAGTCAAAAATCATGTCAATATTAGGTAAGGTAAAATCATCTTTAGGACAAGCATTGTTGATGTCTCAAAAATTAGTAAAAATTTTGATTCCTTCATACTTTTTACTAACATGTACTACATTAGAGATCCATTATGAATAATCAATGGATTGGATACATCCTGCTTCTAAGAGTTTTTTCAACTCTTTATTTACTAATATAACAATGCAAGGATGCATCTTACGAAGCTTTTGTTTTATTAGTTTGGCATTAGGATTAACCATAAAATGGTGTAAAACCAAGGTGGGATCTAATTTTGGCATGTCATAATAGGCCCATGCAAATATATCCATAAATTCTTTCAATAAAGTTATAAAGATGTCACATTCCTCCTCAATGAGAGATGTTCCTAATTTTATCCATTTTAGGTCGTATGGAGTCTTGATATTTACCTCAATTATAACTTAGACTAGAAGGTTCAAACTATCTTCTAGGATAGTAGGTAGTGATTTAAACTATTGGACTATGTCAAGGTCCTCTGTTAGGACTTGCTCTTCAACTTCTCCTAGGCATGATGAATCTGAGTCTCTTAATGGGATATTTGGCCATGTAACAAAAATGGTTAAAAATTCTTGGAGAATTTGATCAAATAGTTATTTTTCTCAAAACTAAACTTAGTTCCATAGGCAAGTTCATCATTGGTGGTCTCTTGGTCTAAATTCAAAGAAGAATGAACACCCCCATCAAATAGCACCTGAAAAAGGTTTTCACCATTAAACTAGCCTTTATCTTTACTTTTTCCCTAATTAGAAATTTATTCAAAGAGGTTTTCACTTTGGGACCTCAATGTTTTACTTTTTTTTTTGGATAAAGGTGTTCACTTGCTCTCCAAAATAGGCTACAGGATCCAATGTGATTGAGAATCCTAATTTATGATCTCCCAATAGAACATTATCTCTAAGGCATAATAAATCATAGAATGCCTCATCATTCTAGAACTCATCAATCAACAAAATAGATTCTTGTTGGTCCCAATATATCAGTTGGGGATAATATAATGGCAATGGATTGTGATGAATGGCTTTGGTAAGGGTACAAATGGCATTGTTATCAAACAAGTTGGTTTCAACAAGGTTATCAAAAGTAAGGCTATGATCAGACTCTACTTTGTTTTTGACATCATCATCACTATTAATTGGTGATGGAGTTTGAATAAAATATGTGGGTTCACCCCCAAGAAGTTTAAATCCAAGTCAATAAGGTCTTTCATACTTAGTCATGAAAATCAGTTCAATGGTTCCTTGTTGATTTGGTCTGAGGCCTCTTCCTTCATAATTGTGACACTCCATGATCCTATTGGGAATAGAATACTTTGCATTTTTATAAAAATTAGCTTGGTCATCATTGTATAACCATGATTCATTCCCTTTAAAAGGGTCAGGTCTTAGGTCAAATGATGGTACAAATGTGATAGGTCCCTTATCTTTATTCTTTTGTTGCCAATGCATATGTGGAATGACTTTAGGTCAATTTTTTGATTATAAGCAAGATTGGAGATATGAAATGTGTCATGGGTCATATATTCTCCTAGTCCATTATCTCAAATGGTGAAATGATTGGAAGCTTTAGGAGGCAGTGTGTGGGAAAGGGAATCTAAGGTATTAGGATCTATGCAATTATCCAATGATCAATAAGTATAGCTTTTCCTTTATCCTGCTTGGAACTTACATTCATGCTTTATTGATATTTATATCTTTGAAAATTAACCTCAAGATGATTGAAGTGTTCATACAGGTGTAAATCTCTTAGAATATTCACCTCTATCCCTGAGTGGGAAAACTTGATACATTGGTGCAATGTTGATGGGACTACACAAATCTCATGTAACCAAGACATGCCTAGAAGCATGATGTATGATAACTCAAGGTCTAATACATGACAAAGTGTATCATGGGTTGAAGGCCAAATGATAACTATTAAAATAATGGTGCCCTATGATTCTCTTTCTTAATTATCATAAGCTTTGATAGTTATTGTTTCTGGCTAGAGATATATCATCATGTACCCAAGAAACTTGATGAGTTTAAGGGCTACTATGTTGAGGCTAGATCTATTGTTCATAAGGAAATGTTTCAATTTATGCCATCTGATATAAACTTCTATGTACAATGGGTTATTATGGAGCAAGTCAAGGGAAGACATATCACTTTGGTTAAATGTGACTTGTTGGCCTATAGCTAGGTGTCCAACCAAATCTTAAAAATTATCAGGGGATAAGTCACTAGCAATAGTGGATTAGGTCAAAAACTCATTCAAGATGTTCTTATGGATTACTGACATCTGTATCAAATCTAAAATAAAAATTTGTGCTAGTTTTTTTTGCAATTGTTCCACAATATCAAAAAAATTATCTTGGTCGGTAATGAATGGTTTATTCCTAGGATAAATGGTTGCTTGGATGATAGGAAAAGTGGTAGATGGTTATGGGCCTAGGATAGTAATATTTAACCTTCAATTTATGATTTCATAATTAGGATTAAATACTAGACCATTATTGCTAACTGATGTTGGAAATGGTGTGGGAATAGATAGGACAAGTCTTAGTTGCCAATGCACTTGCATGTGGTCACATGGTAAGAACAAGTTATCAATGTAAGATCCAAAAGGAAATGTCCTAGTTTGTTGGATTTCCTATATATACTCTTAGGTCAAAAAAGGATTATCCATGTGATTTGGCTGAATATTGATGTTTACCAATGGTCTAGACTGATTAGTACTTGGTTTAGGATTAATGAAGATGGTATTAATGCTACCCCATACAATATGACCTACAACCCTATTGTAGTCACGTACAACTACATGTTAGGTCTATTTTTTGTTACCATTTTGACCTTTTTTGTGTCCATTGTTTTATCTTTGTAGATACTACTACTAATTTTGTTGGTTCTATTGGTTCAGACTTTGAAATTGATACTATTGATTTTGTCGTTACACTAGTCATTATCATTATTGTTGATTATTATGTTAGGAAAAGGGATTTTTATAGATCCCAAGAGTTTTATTGGAAGTGGAATCACCATTATCTAGTTTTATCTCCCCATTCTCCAACATATTTTTAATTAAATGCTTGATTTGGGCACATCTTCATAAATTATGCCTGTTGACCTAATGATAGTCACAAAATTCATTTTCATAGTACTAATCAAGATAAATAATGCCTTGTAGATAATGCTTTGGTATAGGCCAACTAATCACATTAGTGGTGGCAAGCTTGCAAAATATAGATTCAATAGGTTCTCTTAGTCACCAAAGACATGATGTGCAGGCACAGTTCTCCTAAGAGGAGGAGTTTGTAATGGTAAAGACTGTCATATTTATTGTTTAGGTCTTAGTTGTTACACTTGTGGTATTGGTTGGAGAGTTTTTTAGGTAGGAGTAAGCTAAAATTGTGGTTTAGATGATGTCTACATAGTTTGGACATGATGATATTTGATCACTCCATTTCCTACAACATTCTTATTTCGATTGAATTACTTCAATCTTTCATGATTATTGGCCTGTGATGGTTGTGATGATTACACTTGGATGGTATTTTAGTCATTTTTATTATTCATACCTTAATTTTGATTAGCTGAATTAAGCATGATGACCCCCTTATTAATGATTTCTCACTCAATCAACAAACCTTTATCAATGATCTCTTTGAACGTATGTGCATATTGTAGTTCTAGATGATAGACTATCTCATTATGAAAACTTTTAGTAAAAAAATTAGCTAATTTTTTATCTAGTAAACTATGGGTGAAATGGCTTGCAAGGGCCCTCCATCACTATAAATAACTCACAAAACTCTCCCCAACTTTTTGCTTTTCTTATGTCAGGTTTACTAATGAAATCTCATGCTCAAGATTATAAGAAAAATGTTGCACAAATTTAACATAAAGATCATCAAAACCTTTTACTAAATTCTTGGGTAACTTTAAAAACCACTCCAAGGCTTGTCCAGCCAAGCTCCTTGGAAATAAAAACAAGAGGTATATGTCATTATATGCCATTGGTTGACATGTGACAAAGAATTCAGTCAAATGGGACCTTAGCATCACCTTTCCTTTTTTTCTTATCAAATTTGGGTGCTTAGTATCTTAGATTAAATGGTATCTATAAATACTCTATATTGAATGGATAGTAACACACATCATCCAATTTTAACTTCTTAGTCTGCTTCCTCGCCTGAATCGAAACAATTACATCCTTCATATGTTGCAATTCTTGGGATAGGAAACTAGAAGGGATAATTGTTTGAGGGAGAATATTTATTTGGATATATGTTTAGGAGGTCACAAGTGGGACACTTTGACCAAGGTATGATGGAGACATCTATTGGGGTACATTGGGTTGGTTGTGGAATGGACCAAGAATATGCATATGTAGATTAGGATGTCATTGAAATTACACATTTGGCTACATGATATTTTGGTTTGGGTTTACGATAAAGGTTTGACTTGGAGGATTGTATGGTTGGGATGAAGGGATATAACTATTATTTTCTTGCTATGGTTGAAAAGGGACATGCTACCGACTAATTGAACCTTGTGTTGAGTGGGAACTTGTGAACCAAGACCCTGTCTCTATATTTGTGGCACAGTTTGAACCAATGGTTACTTAGTAGGTACTTAAGAAACATGTATACTTCCTTGTTACAATAATCATTGTGAAGAAGTGAAAGCATTTTACAGATTTGGCATCTATCGTTGACCAATATTTGCATATTGTTGGCTAGTCATTGCTTGGTTTTACACTGGCACATTATACTACAGTTGAAGAGGTATATTTGTCATTACTTGGTGAGGTGGAATATTAATTACCCCTGGTTGAGGTGGAAATGTACTCATCCTTTATTATGTTGATACAATAGACTATGTCTACTATTATGGAGTACTACTCGCTACTTGTTGAAAAGGAGTAAGATTCATCACATTCTATCATTGAGGTGTAACATTAGTCATTGTTTGATTATCTAATCTTTTAAGTTGTACACTTGAGGAAACATCTAATTGAGGCTAGGGTACAAAAAATCCTATTCCTTGGTATGATGATCTGCTCATGGGATTAACTATAGGCACATGTTGTTGACTAGCTATTTATGCGTTAGTACCACTTTAATCAAGATTGGACATTGTTTATACATTGTCTATTATATTTGGCTCACTATTCAGTGTAGAATTTGAAGAAACTTCTTTGATAACTAGTATATTTATCAAGTTATCTATTGAATCAATTTATGCAAATGGGTCAGAACTCAGATTTTCTTCTCCAGTTAATTCCATCAACACCCCTATTAAAGGAACTAGGTCAATAAGAGGCTTACTTACCAAGTTCATCTAATTGAAATCATGTGTTAAATTTAGGTAGGTTTGGTATGCTATTTTCATTTGGTTAAATTGATCTTCCATGATTTTTTTGCCTAGATTAGATATATTGGGGTCTTGGTATGTTGTTTGGGATAGAGTCATAAGATTACTAGAAGAATCCTATTGATTTTAAATGATATTGTGGGCCACTCTTACTAGACTTGGTAAATTTTCATGATGGAAGTCTATTGGAAACTTATCCCCTACCACTATGGCCCTAACCAAAATCTCTTTTTTGTTCTCTAAAAAATGTCATTCAAACAAAAATGGATCATACGTGTATGCCATATCGATATAGTATGACTATTGGATTACTGGCTCATCCATTTTGGGTATTATAGCTAAGTATTGCATGGTTTTTTCTTGGTCTTATTCTATGTAAGGTTGTGTGTTAACCAAATAGTTAGCCAATGGATCTTGACCTTGTGACCATTTCTTCCTACTCAAATACATTACTAATCCCTAGATTGTACATGAGTCCACTACGAGTGTAGAAATACATGTTGGGATCCATATTCAATGCTTGGTGATAGAAGTTTAAAGAGTTCTACAAACTCTAAAAAAGAATCTAAAACAAATTATGCCTTCAACTTGGTCTGGATTTGTCAAAAGGATCAAAAGGTTTATGAAAATATTTGTGAGGAAACAAGATAGCATAAAATATCTAACATTTCACTATTTACACAAAGATGAGCAAGTAAATGGACCAAAAAATCAAAATGCCAAACTCTAAGGTTGAAGTGTTTCAAATCAGTCTAATCTAGGAAATTAATAGTTGCTAGGTCTTCTAGCCAAACGTGGCATCAAAATCTAGGCTCAAACAATGCATGTGCTAGGACTCTTGGCTAATCGGTGTCAAAATCTGGACTTTGAAAATAGATGAAAGTTTTAATCTAACAGATTTGAAACACTTATAACAAAAACAATGCATTCGATTCTTGGATATGAACTTGATCAACTAGGTATAAGGTATGAAACAAAAGGCACTTTGGAAATAGATTATTTTATCATAAATAATGGTATAAAACTTGGTTCTTTTTGACAAACAAGATAGACAAAGGTGAATGGTATAACTATACTTTAGACAAAGGATCAACAGTACACTTGGATCGGTCTGAATATGTAGGAACAAATTTGGAATTCTATGTAAGAAGGTGTATGAAAAAATGTTTGAAATAATTTGGGAAGAATAATGACACTATACTACCCAAAATGTGTGATAAAAAAGTTTGTTTTAAAGACTCTCTTAAGGCAAAGACATTTTTCCACAATTTTGACAGCATAACACTACTTTTCTTAACTCAAAATGTTATGGTACATAAACTTAAAGTGCAAGTTTTTAGTACAAAATGGCTTAAGTCTATCAAGTGATCATAATGATTATGATTCTAAAATGGCCTTCAACCTAAATTGGAAATTAAACCTAAGTTCCCTTAAGTTTAGTGCAAATGGGCAACCCAGTTAACACATAAAACCTATAAACTTGTAAAGGTGTAATTTTGAATTTAAATTATAAGTGAAGGACATAAACAACTTTGGTAAAGGTTTAGACTCAATTGGGTAGCATAACTGTGCCAAAGTGGATGATATGAATCTTGAGATTTTGATGAACTTTGAACAAAGAAAATGGATGATCTCACATGAGCAACATAACTCTTCTTTGTTCAAAGGAAAATTTGGACTATGTGTTGGGTTTAGTTTATTTGTTTACACCAAGTTTTAACTCTAAACAAGACTTTAAACTAAGATAAGATCAACTAATTAATCACCCTTCAATCCTAAACTGATAAGGTTGCTTGGTACTATTATAATCCATCAATATACATCATTTGAGAGGATTTTAAGTGTTCATCCAATAGTAAATGCATATTATAGAGTAGGGTTTTTATAGCCCCTTCTCTCAAATGACATTACTATGACAAGGACCTTGAG
The DNA here is from genome assembly GCA_037957365.1 of Torreya grandis. NCBI lineage: Eukaryota > Viridiplantae > Streptophyta > Pinopsida > Cupressales > Taxaceae > Torreya > Torreya grandis. Next base: position 2,433,182 of record JARHVA010001677.1, read on the forward strand.
GCACACCTTGTACTAACAACACTTCCATGGAAAGTGGGTATTTGTCTAAATTGTAACAAGTTTTTGAACAAGCTATGGGAATCAATTGCATGAATTTCATGCCAAACAATGCAACAAAAAAGCATGGATTTTGGGTCTATATCACTCAGCTTTTTGTAAAAAGGTCTAGTCCTTTTTGTAACCACTACATCTTGTTTTTCACTCAATTTAGTGCAATGTCAAAGTGCCACTACGTCCCATGCACAACTCTAAAAAGAGTCAAATGAATTCAATGCCAGGAGATGAAACCCTAAGTCAAAGCTTCCCTAAATAACTTATGGGAAGTCAAGATGCATAAATAAATAAATCATAAAAATAGAAAGAGTTTAGGGTCATTGTCAAGATCACCTAAACTTTGATGAGTTTTTAGGGAGTGCTTTAGATGACTTTCTTTTTAAGCCTTGGACTAAGATACTTTCAATAGGAATGGAGCTTTTGATTCCAAGGGTTCCCTATAGGGGACAAATGTAAGAGAATACATACAACATACCTCTTTTTTCTAAATGAGATTAATCTAAACAACTATTTCAAGTAAAAATTGACAAGTGTGTTTAATTTTAAACCCAAATGAAATGTTTGGTGGTGTTCATTTGAACCCTTGGTCTTAGTTTCAAACTTTGAAAAGCATTCACTAAAAACACTTAAATTCTTTGTTAATCACTAAGACAAGGTTCCTAATCAATTTTTAAGTATGTAAAGGTGATTTAAACATATATTAATCAAATTTTGAACTTGATTCTATAGAAAAAAATTATCATGTCCTTTAGCTTTGAAGCCCTTTTGAATTTGAAACAAGCAACTCAAGAAAAGTAGGTCTCTGGTCTATGTTTTTTTAAAAACATAGTGACCAACGTTGATCAATACCACTGACATCAATTATGGCCAACCAAGATCTGACCAATGTCAATTTTATTAACTGATGTTGGTTAAGCCAAGTAACCGATGTCGATATTTCTATCGACGTCAGTTACTATGTAAAAACCATGGGAACCAAAAATGGTAAAAAAAAGCTAGAAAACCAATTTACAAGATTTTTAAAAGCTCAAATAATTTTTTTAAGGCTGAAAAAGGATCTCCTTTAGGTGTAGGATGCATATAGTCCCATTAGGTGTGCCATAATGTGATCTAGGAATTTGACTCAAGATAGGATGGTTAGTATGGTGTTAGTTCCAAAATGAAAACAAGATGAAATAAACACACTAATAGCATAACATCTCTAGGCCTAGACACTAGGGAAGGCTTAGTTAACAAAATCAAATGACTAGCATAACTAAAAATCAAGGAATGAAAACACAAGAATTCCTTTCACCTTCTTTGGATGCTCCAAATGCCTTTGTAGTGGTGGCTTGCTCAACTTGTGCTTCAAGAGGTCTTCTTTGATGCAGTGTGGCTACATTCATCTCCTCTTGGCACCTTGTGGCTTTGGCTTGGATTGGCTTAGAATTAATTTGGCATTATGAAACTTATTGCATGAATCTTTTGGAACCAATCCTGCATTATAACTTTTCACTAATTAAGCTTATAAATGATTTATGAGGCCTCCTATTTATAGATTTTTAGATTTGATTAAAATCAACCTCAATGATACATCTCAAGATTGAGATGTGTGGTTGAGGATTAATTCAATTTTACAATTAAAATTTGTAATTATCCTCATCATGAAATTGGAAGAAGGGGCAATTAAGAGGCATGGAGGGCATTGATGAGGTATAGAGGGCATGAATCCTGTTATTTATGGCATTTATGGCCTAGGGATGTCTTCCCAAGAAATGAAGTCACTTGATGATGAAGATATTCAATATTCATTTCCAAAACAAATTATTCAACAAGTTTCCATGGAATTATTGATTAGGCCTTGATTTGAGGTTAATTATCTCTTAAAAATGATTAGGCACATTATGCAAAAATTACCTAAATTGATTAGAATGCCTTTTTATTACTCCTCAATTTGACTAGATTGGAATTGGAAATCACTATCAGATGTATTAGATGCATATTCCCATTTAGGATGTTTCCAAAAATAAATAACAAATTCATGAGTCTTGTGTAAAATATTTTCTAAGAAAGAATAGTCCAGAGCATGTAAGTGCAAATTTTGTAGTTTGACTCAAAATGAACTGATCAAAGTTAGCTAACCCATAAATTATATTTCCCCATTTAGGGAAACCCTATCTAAAACCAGCACTTTAATATGTCATTTTCATATCATTTTATGTGTTTTAGTGTTTTTAGGCCAAATTATGTGTTTTAGGTGGAAACTAGCCAAAACCCTAATTAGAGGTTATCGACGGCTAGTTTTAGGTGTCTACAATCACCTTCTGAGAAATAGGAGTTTTTTGAACATCAAATAAATTCTAAATTTAGGTAATACAAATAAGTGGATACTTACCATAAAACTTTTGCATGTCCACTTTTAGCAATATTAGTTTCATACTAGGATTGAATTTGTTAGTGTTGAGAGGGGGAGGACCTGAATGATGAAGTGGAGGGTTGTGTGTATGTAACTAATATGAAATGATAGATAATTTTACATTAATCTGATGCAATTAATTTTACACCCCATTATTTTCTCCATGCATCCCTAAATCATCAATTTGAATTGCAAAAAACTCATCCTACCACACCAAGCCCTTTATGTTAGCCCAAAGTTGAGAAATTAATGGATCTAAAGTTTGAGATTCTATGTCATCCCTAGAAGGAGTCTTAGGAGTTTATTTCCCCCTTTTTTTCCTTGAGTAGTAGAACCCACCATGCACAAACCCTAGGAAGGTTTTGTCCTCAAAAAAAGTGTACCAAGAGATGGTACTATTCTGATTTCCTCACAAAGATGAATCCAATGACTACTGTTATGTACTAGGATGAAAATTTTGGTTACCAAAAAAATATACCAATAGAATATACCATTGTGATATTATTTTCAAGAGAAATCCAATGACTAAAAATGTTCAAAGGGATTTTTTTTCAAAAAAACATTTCAAACAATACTACACTCACAAAAAAAATTAATTCTTCTTTGATTATAAGTTATGTTTTTCTCATTCTCTCTACATGTAGAAGTTGCACCTCACTAGATCTGAAAAAAACTTTGAAGGAAACTTATCCAAATCAACACTTTGATAACACTTTTAATTAAATTACTTATATGTTCACATAGAATAATTATATATCACATAGAATAAACAAAGATAAGAGATCACACATCAATAATTAACAATAGAGCAAAATACTAAATAATATAGTAGAGCCACTTTGAGGGGACACCCTCCACAATAATGCAATAAGAGTAGAATACCTAATATGATGATCAAATACTAACCAATACCTCATATATATAGTCTTCTTAACCATCATTATTCCATAGGCTGACCTAACTAAGAACATAGAGAAATGTAAAAAGAATATAAAAGAGGTATGTAAACCATAAGTCAACCACACATATCCCTAGACACAGTAAAGGTTAAGAGCATAACAACATCCATAATCCTAAGAATTAGAAAGGGTGTTAAGTGTCAATAATTGATACTCTCCTATCAAGAGTTATTGGGATATAGAGTCAAGGGAATATTTATCAGGTATTTGTGATGAAGGGATTATTAAATTAGTCGATAATTCATTGGATGACGGTGATGGATTGCATTTTTTAGAGGGAGTAGAACATCATTAGGTCAAAAGGTTAGTTTTGAAAAAAAATTTACCCCAAGTCAAAATTTGGTCAACCCCTCTAGGTTGAAACCTCATAGGGTTATCAAATATTTATCATTGTCTTATCATGGTGTCAATTGGTCTTTAATAGTCCTAGATGGTCATATGTGTCCTTGTCTAGTCTTGTCTAGTCATATGGTCAAGTACAAGGTCTTGAAATATTCAAATAAATTCAAAGGTATAATATAATTTAGGTTCATTATAAAAGGTTATTTGAGGTGTATTTAATTTCATATTATTATGCTCTAACTTTTTTTTGACTCTAATATGCAAAAAATCACAATTTGACCAACTTTTGGCCCATGTGGAAGAGTTGGACATACCATTTAAATAAGATAATGTTTCAAGAAGATTATAAATTCACCTAGTGTTAGAAACACATCAAAGATGATTCAAGAATAGTCAAAGTCTGACAACATCTATAGTTTAATGCCTAATCCTGGTAAAGGACACTTTAAAGGCACTTATATGGCCTTGTAAGATCAAGTTTAAATTGAAAATGGTTTGTAAGTGTCCCTTTGGATCCCTCAGATCATATTTTACCTCAAGACCAATTTTTAAAATGAATTGACACTCCATACACCTTTTCTCCTCCATCACTGCCTTCACAAGCTCAGGGAGGAAAATTTGAACTGAATGGTATGGCTAAGAGAGAGAGTGTGTGTTAGGAGATTAAATTTTGTCAATTTTTAGGGTTCCTAATAATATTTAAATAATTTTAATTAGTTTGTATATTGGTGGCTTCTTATTTATGAACAATCTCTAAGAGGGACAGTATGTCACTATGACCTATCCGTTTGAGAGATTTTTATTCTTGCACCTATTTCTCCACTTCAAAAATTAATGGGGAATAATGGTTTTGAGGGATGATTTAATAGGTAATTTGTCTCATTTTTATGGTGTTTTCATTAGTTAATTCATCTATATGAGGTGCCTTCACTTAGAGGAAGAATGTGTTGGTGTATAAGCTATTTTAGACAATCTTGCTACAATTTCCTATTTCCTTTACATATTAGTCACTCTCAGAGGTTTATAATGCCTCATCATTCATGGAAGATCCCTCAGTTTCATGTAATTCATGTGCTTTTTTATGGGAAGTTTTTTCATGTTTATATCCTTCAAGTGTGTTTACTCTTGGGAGACATAGTTGTGTTGAGTAGTCTACTAAAATTTTGATTGTCAAACTAGGATCAAATTCTAGTAATATGTCATAACACATGGTTATGATATGATATTATATTACTTTAATTGTATAAATTTGAATATAAGATCCCAAATGCACACTTTCTAACAAATATCACAAGTGTCTCTTTCTTAAATAGACTTGTATGGACTATAAGAAGAGTTTGAAGATGGCCATTGCTCATGAAATAACCCAATACATCTCTCCATGTATTCATATGCCTATGACTTCCCTACTACCATCATCTAAAGATTTAAATTATCTAGATTATTCATTCTCTACATACAGACCCTATATATGAGCTAATAGGCACCTATGGGTCTATACAAATTTATAAGGTAAGTTGAAGGTGATGTACAACTTTTTAGAGACTTTATAACGCCTTTTAATAGTAACAAGAGGTTTAGTTATGGCTTTATAGTGTTAATAAGCTAAGGACTTGATGAAGTAGATCAGTATCCCTAAACAATCAAAAGGTGACATATAGACCTTAAGCCTGTAGGTCCACATTTTAGACTAAGATCAACACTCAATCAAAATCAAACCAACACAAAAGTGATCCAAATAGGATCCTTGACTCATAAAATATGATGAGATAGAACACAATCAAGATGAAAATCACTTAGGTGTATTTGCCAGTCAAAGATGGCTAATAAATTGAGTTGGGAGTCTTAAGATACATATAGGTCTATATAGTACTAGGTAGAAATGAGCAAGGGAAAGTTGTTTAAAGTGTTTTCATAGGTGTATAAGATATATTTGAAACCTAATTTATATCTCAATAAAATACAAATCCATCGAAGGAGGTCATAATTTGAGGGTAAGGTCTAAGCACTTTATGCACAGTCAATACTCTAGAGGTAAGCTACAAGCCTATTTAAAGGATCAACATAAGTTTCAAACCTAAGAAAAAGAACAAGAGTTATGTTAAAAGGATATTTAATCTAATCAAGACTCCAATGAAGTTCATGAAATAAAGAGGATCAGTGATGAGGAGACGAGGGCTTAGTTTCATAATATGTAATCATGATCCTTGATTGCCACCTACAGGTTGGTAATGTCATGTAGTACCAAGAAGACATATTCAAAGAGATAGAGGTGTTGAGAGATATTATGAGACTTAAATTGATACCTTAAATAATTTTAATATTGTTCAAGAGATTATTGGTATGAAGTAGATAATTTGAAACTCCTATACACAGTCATGCTCTTAATAGGCACCCATAAATAGCTAGTGGAATAGACTAGTATCAAACCTAAAAAGAAGACAAAGTATTTGAAAAGGATATAAAGCTTGAGTGAATAATTAAATTAGGTTCATGGAATATTAAGGATGTTAGGACCATATACAGATAGACCTAAAATATAAGAGAGTGCAGTCATGATCCTAGAGACAACTACAAGCTGCAAGACAATGATATGGTGTTTTTTCATCCTAAGTGAGAAGCAAAGCATGATATGAGGGACTCTGAGGTCAACCTAAATTTAAAAAATAGGTCATAGGTAATTTTAATACCAAATATTAAAAAAATTGAATATTGATCAAAACTAATTTTCAAAACCTCATACATAGTCAAAGATTAAGTTACAGGTTTGCTTATTCTTTGAAGGCTTTACTTGGATAGAAGGAGAGTGAGCACTGTGAATATGTCTAAAAAACTAAGGGTAATTTGAGATTGGTTTACATAATGAGTAAAAACACTATTTAAACCACTCATACCTAATTATAAAGGTTAAATGATCAAAACATAGTATAGACCTATTGAAGCCTAAGAAACACTGCAGTCACAGTCATCACCTACAGTTAGTCATGAGATAAGATTGAGTTTTGAGGATCCTATAGGTATTATCATGATTTTAAAATTGGTATATAACATTTTTATTGAATTTTAAAATCCATTCATGTTCCTTTAACGTCCATACTAGTAGTGGACATAGTAACTATTTTGTCTTAGACTTGGCCCACTCCTTTAACAAGGGATAGTCATGAGACTTCAAGCATATTTTTGGTCTCAAAGCATAAATAAGAATTAAAAACCTCATAAAGGGACATTAACACAACACATATACATTAAAATGGTCTAAATACACACTTAGGTGGCACCAAAGTTCAGGTTTCCACCCAAATTCCCTTTAGAGCAAGCAAGAAGGTGACAGACTCATAACCCCAACACCCCTACCCAGTCCACCATGAGCATATAGAGGAGTGATGAGAACTAAAAAGGAATCTATAATCATGAAGTTTATTTTTTTAGAGTTTTATGAACCTCTCCTAGTAGTTAGATGAAGTTTTTAGACCCAAAACTTGGATTAGACCCTTTTTAAACTTAAGAAACACTAAGCATACCACTTAAAGAGAAACTTTAGATGCTCATACCATATTTCACACTTTTCATGGGAGTTTGATCCATTTGGTAAATATTATGAGGTTATTCAAGAAGTTATTCCAACTGGAAGGAGGTCAATTAATGATTTTTTGTTTATTAACAATTGATAACAACCCAAAAAGGTTTTAAACCCCTCTAAAACCCTAATATTGACCACTCCTGGAAAAAAGACCTCAAATTCATATATAATGACATATTTTTATCCTAAAACTGATTTTATTCTATTGAGGACTCCAAGGAGGTTACCCGTATGTACTTTGATGCTAGCATCACTTATATAGATTTCTATAAATGCCTTATTTTTGTATATTTTTGGTGTTTTGCATGTGTTATGAGAAGCGGAAAACTTCCCAATAATTATATTATGTCCTTTGTAAGTTTTCATAGATATTAAAGTCTAAAAATTTTCATAATATATTCTTTAGGTGGTCAAACTAGGCCCATTTTCTAAGGTAGTCTCAAACATATTCAAAATGAAACTAGGTGGTAAGGCCATTTCTTGGTTTGCATACGTCCACTTGGTCTCAGGAACTCAAAATTGACATGTAGGTTGGTTATGTCTTATGTAAATTTAATAAAATTATTTTTTATTATTTCACATGTGTGGTGGAAGTCTGGAATAAGAAAATAAGGTCCTAAGCAAGGAGGCTTGACTAAGGCCTAATTCAAGAGAGAGAAAGGTAGAAAAGATGCAATTTTTGGTATGGATATATAAGGCCATAATGGGTTGTATAATATTCCCTTAGTTTTTCATTATTATCCATAAAATCCCTACACAAGGAGTTTTATAGGTTTCTAGGGCTACAAGGAAACTAAGCCTAATAAAGGATTAAGGAGTGAAATGAGTTATTGGGAGATGTTAAACCAACCAAAATGGTTTCTTTCAAACTTGATAACATATTTTAAGACCAGTCATGGAGATAATATTTCTTTAATAATATGAATTTGAGTTTTAGGCCACTTGGACCAATCTAGGCATGGGAAATGAACAGTTTCAAAACACCTATGCACATGGATGATGGAATGTCAAGTGAGAGGAGTTTATTAAGGAATATAAGATGCATAATGAGTTTTATAAGGTCATTTCATGTCAAATTCATGGTTTTAAGGTATATTTGTCACTCCTTTCATGTAAATAAAGGTAGTTTTCAAAATGCTAGTCAAGGTTTCAAGCCAATTTGTAACCCATATGCCACTTCAAAGATTGGAGTTTATTTATGAGTGAGACACATGGCCTTAGAGGTTTATTTTGAATTTATAATAACTCCATTTATTTTTTTAACTCACATGGACACTTGTCACTCCTTTTATACTATGTCCCTCTTTCTCTCTTCATCATTCTCCATATAAGCAGCCACATTTGGCTAAGTTTGTAGAATCCACACCTAGTATGGAAAATCCCTGCTAGTTTGAGTATTGTATTTGCCTTTGAAAAAATAGTTTAAGCTAGTTTTTAGTTTATATCTTCTTATCCAAATGTGTGAATTAGTGCATAGTTGAATGATAAGCGATAATCATCTATCCTTATGTTCATCTAACTCTTTCATGTTTTGTGAAAGTAATCTACTCTCTAATAGGTCACATGATGTTTACTTAGTGTCTTTTTATGTATTTAAGTTTAGGAAAGGATAATAGTGTCTAAAATTAGACCTCTTATTCATCTACCTTGAGAATTACATTACATATCACCTTCATATTTGAAATACTTATGTTAGAGAAATATAAGATGTTGAGATCAGCTTTGTGAGTCATATTTTGTAGTGCAAGTGCATGGTAGTATAGTGGATATTAAATTGGTGTATAACCTCATTAAGATAGGTTTATTTCATGTTCTCTTTATCACTTTTCAATCCAATTAGCTAGTAGTATATGTGATAAGCTACAATAGACAAATCAAAGGAAATAACCCTTCAATCTAAAGGTTTACCCTTGCTATAGACAACCCAAAGGTCTAGGGGTGATCCCATGTTCCACTCAATTTTTAAATGTCTTTAAGTACCTCTCCAAGGGTAAAAAATTGAGTGACAATAGTTATAACACACCGAGTGGGATGATTATCTCAAGCACTTCTTGTCAAGGTGAGTGTTGGTCTTGACAATATCACAGTTGCATAAGTGTGTTCTACTTAGCATTTAGTGAATCCACTAAAGGTATCACATCTATTTGAATACTAAATTCATGTTTTTTTTATTAATGCTTCATGGTATTTACTAGGTTATCTACTAGTAGAGGTAATCAAACTACAAATTCACTCCCTCATCCTGAATTTCCTATTGAAGTTCAATATCCTAATCCTATCTTGACATTTGATAATCCTTAAGAAGATATTGAAGAATAAGAAGGTGTTGAAAGTTAAGTAGAACAAGAGAGTGAAGAAGAGTTTTAAGGAAACATGGATAGGCAACATGCTTTCCCATCCTTCAATAATAAAAATCCCATAAACCCTAATTCTTATGATGATATCCCTCCCAATCCCACCAAGAGTGTTCCCACTTTAAATGAGGCTGGTCTTATCACCCCAAGTAACAATATTAGAGACATATCAAACTTTTACTATTTCTATTTTATCACCAAATCTAACATAACATTCAAATTCCTTACCATATTTATTAAGGGGAAATCCTTTGATTATTATAAAACATTACCAAGAGGACGTATTACTACTAAGGATGAGTATTGGGAGTTTTTGACTCAAATATTTGAAGGCAAGTGTAATCATACATCACTCATACATTATTTTAATGGAATTAAAAGAGGGCCTAGGTAAACTATGAATGATTTCAATGAGAGGTTTTAAAGAACATGGAATAGGCTACCACTTCCTATGAGAACCCCTACAAGTTTTGTTTTCCCAACATACCCAATAGCTATTAGGACTGATACAGTTGTCATGTTGTAGTCCATGGGTGGATATACTTTACCTGAGTCCTATGATATAACTATTAGAGATGAGAATGGTTTAATCCAATTTGGTAAACTCCCTCCAAATGTCTCTATGACCATCTTTACTAACATATTTACTACTCTTCCAAGTCTTGCTTCAATTCCATGTTTAAGTAATAATTCTAAAGCTACTCCAAAGAAATTAGATGATGCCATCGATTGGAAAGCAAATTTCAAGAACTTAAAAACTCAAATTATGAAACCAAATCAACAATTTGGAATTCACCAAAACCCATAATACTACCCTCTATAAGTAAATATATTTCCACCTCAGCATAATGGTCAAGGGAGGGGATAAGTTCTACATAATTTCAATAGGTCATCTAATGTTTATGATCAAAATTATTCTCCTGCCATAAGATACATGGTTCCAATCCATAGTAACTTGGTTTAAGGAGAAGAATGGTAGCCTCAAGGATAGTAAATAAAATCCAATGAGGTTAAAGGACAAGTTTTGGTATCTCAATTATGGCATACTCCTCACTTGATAGTAGAAGATAAGAGCTTCATGCAAGCAAAACCACATGAAGAGTGTAGCAGTCAAGGAGTGAGTCTTGAAAACTTTTGAGTGGAAGATGGACTTGTCCTAAATAAAAGAACCTCAATTTAAGACAAAATAAGGTCAAAGAGAATATCTTTTGGAGATGTTCAAGATTTAGACACGACTCTAAATAATCCTCCTTTAAGACAACAAGGTGTGAACGTAAATATGACAGCCTCTACAAGCCTTACACCACTTCAAAATCATAACTTGGGAAAGGTGACCCAATTTTCATTGCCTCAATCTCAATGTACTTCTTTACCTTCAAGAATAAAATAAAAGGATAGTGTCCCTACTTTGAATATCATTAACTCTTTGAAGAACACAAAGACTAGAATATCTTTCAAAAGTACTCCACATGACTAGTCAAAAGGAATTGCTCTAAGAGTAGTTGTCCCAACTCCATATTAGTCCCCAACCAATCAATCATGGTGGTGTAGTCTTCAAAAATTAAATCTCTCATATTTTTTAACCCTCCACTAAATCTAAAAATCTTACACCTTTCTATCCTACCCTGAATATTTAAAACAATGTAGTTTATAATTGCATTGTGAATAGTGGGGCAAGCACTTCAGTCATGCCAATACTAGTTTGAAAAAATTTGGGCTTTAAATATGAGCCATATAGAAAAGGAGTGTTTTGGATTTATGGAACTCCATCAAAGTGATTTAACAATTTTAAGAATATTGATTTATTATTCCTAATTTAGTTAAAGGTCTTGGATAGGAAATCAGTAAATAAATATGCAATAATTAAGCTATTGATTTGTATAATTTGATTGTAATTTTAACCTTTCTAAAAATATCAATAGGGGAGAGAAAATAAGACTTAGATAAAAACTAACATGGCTATTGCAGGGTTTAAAATTCATTGTGCAATACTGGGACACTGTCATAAATTAGGATCTGGCCTTTGTTTATTGATTGGATAGGAGTGCATGCTAAAATAGGACACCTTAGGGTCCAATGCTATACTCCTCTTTTGCCATTATTATTTAGGAGACCTAGTCTTTTTGAATTTTATTCATTATATCCGTGTGAGCCTACCTATTAAGTTTCAAATGTTGGATGTCTATAAAACTCCCTATAGAGCTGATTTATTCTTCAAACCCTAGACTTCATTATATTTGGAACAAACTTTAAGGAAGAGGGAGGAGTTAGTTTGTGTAATATGTACTAAATTTGTATCCACACCCCTTGTGTGGTCATACTACTTACATACCAATAATCTAAAGAGGGATCAATCCATATGTAGTTCTCCCATTTGATGTGCTTTATGTAATTATTTGTATGAAGATGCAAATGCTAAAATTGGGTGTGATTGAGGTGTTTAGGGATTGGTGTAAGTATTTAAATAATCTTTTATTAGTATTGGTTGGTTATATGTAGTGAATAGGGAATATTACCTTAGTGGTTTTTCTTGTATTCTTTCTTTCATTTTAATAATTGCCAACCTTTTCCAAATGAACTTTGAATGGGCTTTTATAAGGACCTGTTAGTCATGGGTTGAATGTGCTCGCATTAGGGTAACAAGAAAAGGGATAAGAATTAGAAGTAACTAACCATTGGAGATAAAAATTCACTTGGATAGTAGAATCGAAAGTGGACACTAGATGGCTTGATGTTGTATTCCAAGTTGGCCACAATAAGCCTGAGCCAACAGGACTTGAGGGATAGATTTGTCATGGAAAGAGTAGTCTGATTCAACTGGGATTAGGTCTAGAAGGATATGGATGATAGTAAATTAGTGAAAATATACCTATGAGGGTCATGAGAGAAAGCAAGAGGGACATATGGATTGGGTGTCACAATTCACGCTCAAGTTACCATTTTTCATAATTTATATGGCTAAATTTATCCCACCTTTATTCTAGTGATATAGCAAAGCAAAATACTAGGATAAAGAAAAAATAAAAACCTGAACTTACCTACAAGAGTGAAGCTTATGAAGTTGTGTGATGTTGGGTGTGCATAGAGATATCATGCTATGAAGTGTAAATCTATTTTGATTTTGAGTGATGTTGAGTAATGCTAAGTAATGTTAGATGATGTTATACCAAGAGTAATATCATGAATGGAGTTGAGTGCTTAATTCATTGAAAATGGCTCAAAAATGTGAAGACTATCCCTTTAATCTATGTGATCATGCATATGTTAATCAATTTTCAGACTGTGTGTCCAATCCCTCAGAGTAGGTGGCTCAAGAATACAAAGGCTATCTAGTCCTTTGGATCCATCATTGCCTCATGAAATGAAACTATGAACTGATACCAATATAAAATGTGTGTCTTATGAGATGGCTCTTGAAGTTTTTTAATGTTCTATAATGTAATAATGTTGGCCTAGATAGTTGAATGTATGCTAGAAACTAGGCCAATCTTGGCCACTCCAAAATATGGAGATTAGGCTTGTATGAAAGCCACTCCAAAACTAGGCACTAGGCTTATATGAAAGCCATTCCAAAATGTGGAGGTTAGGCTTATATGAAAGCCACTCCAAAAATTATGCCAACCACCTACAGATGGATTAAGACATGAAACTATTAAGAATACCAAGGTAATATGCCAAACTCAGAAATAAAAGAATACTATTGTGTCATGTACATTGCCGTCAATCACTGGTGTCTAAAACATGGATTCTAATCTAGAATTTATACCAATTACCATCATTTAAAACTAGAAGTGAGAGCCATCATGCCATCCATAATGCCCCCTATATATATATTTTTTGATAAAAACTATACTAAAATTGTTGATTCTAAATTGGTCTGACTATGCAAAATTATAGTTGAACATACTTTTCTGCCTACTTCTAAAAAGTATAGTTTTTCTGTTGTTTGGATAGGATCACCAAAAATGGACACTATAGGGCCCAACATTGTAGTCCAATCTTGGATATGTTGTCTTGAGATAAATTTGATGACTATTTTATAATTTTCACTACCTACTTGGTCTGTTCTACTTAGTTTGAAATCTAGTTGTTATTCTGGGTGTTTTGAAACTACTTTTTCAATTGCTAAGACCTCTGACCTCTGTGACAAGACCCCTATTTATTTCCCCTTATTTTGAGGGTAGGAATTAAGACCCTTTAATGACTATCCTCATAATAAAAGAGCCTTGCAAGTGTGTTATGCTATAAAGATACATTATATAGCAATAATAATTAATAATATATATCAAAATATAGCATGGATTGTAATGAGAGATTATTAGATCAATAGGGGTATGCCTAAATAGATATAACAATGTAATATCATGTGTAATTTATTAAATTAAAACTATAATTCCTGTTAGTTGTTAGTTATTAGTTTTCAAGGAGGGATGGAGCATGATGTCCATCATGGCATCCAAAAAAGTAAGATAATGCATGATGTGGATCATGGCAATGCAAACAATCGATAATAAATCAAGCAACAAGCATACAAGAGTGGAAAATGGGCTAAGTATACAAGGGACATGGGAACATGTCACTCAAAATATAAATCAAGCATACAAGTCATGTTCAAATGCCACATACACTTACAATTGAGACAAGCAAGGTTGGTGTGAAATCCACAATCACATAAAAGAGTACAAGTAAAGGACATTAAAAAATGTCCTAAGGCACACACAAGAATAAAAGAAATGGACATTGGAAAATGCCCTACGGTACATATAGGAAACAAAGCATGAATAGATAAATGCAATCACATATAGCTATGCAAAGCAAGAAAGGAAAACATGTAAATACTATAAATACAATCACATCTAACTAATGAAAACAATAATGTGAAACTATGCAAGACATGTTATTACAAGACTAGGTATATGCTAATAAATACACAAGTGTTATATACTAGTGAGATATCGATATAGTAATCTATATAAGCTAGTAAATGATTTACATCAACATGATAAATAGAGTGAGTGGTATAAGAATGATATAACCTAGATGATGTAGTCTTGTAGAATATGCCCCCAGTGGGTATGTATACCGGTGTATGTCTTGAATGTATAAGTATGATTCCCCCTCAATGGGTAGAGTGAAGCAATCAAGGATCTAGAAGTCACTGCACACACTCAAAAAAGATCAAGTGAAGCATGGTAATGTAGAAAAATTGACAAATAATAGAATAGAATAACAAATGTAATTCTAGCATGGTAGTAGAAATCTAAATCATGGATAATTCATACAATCAAAATGCTTTTATGTTTTTGAATTATTTGAATTTTTTTGGTGTTTTGGAATATTTTGATGTTTTTGTATTTTTGGAATATTTTAAAGTTTTTGTATTTTTAAAACAAAATTTATGTACAATCAATCATGAGAAAAATATGTACAAGTAATATTGAGAAGAAATGATACTAACTGATGAGTCTCATGTGAGAGTCCCTATCATGGTGTCTTATATCAAGGAGAGGGATTGTGCATGATCCTGAAGCATGATGGATGGACTAAGACTATGGCTCTGAAAGCTATACATACTATAAATGCTCTAAAATATCTAAAGTAGAAACCAACTATGGGTTCCCCTTATAACTCTAAAAAGTGGATGCAACTGGAGGGCTCTTAGGGACCTATCTAGTAGTAGGATAAACTCTCTAAAAATGTATTATACTTATAGAGGCATGAGACCTCAATGATACTACCCTAGGTGTGAACACTATGGATAAAAGATATCTAGAATTTTGAAAATGTGGCTTCTCTAAAAGAGACCTCTATGGAAGTGTATAAACACTCTATGTTGGCAATGGAGGCTCAACTATGTCTAAATATAAACTAGAGGAAGAACTAAAATTGGTGGAGAAACTAAACCTAGCGGCTGAACTAAAATTAGTGAACTCAAAGTAGAAGATGGCACTGAAGTGGGGAATGGTAACTCATATAAAACTCCACCAACTATAACAACCTAATTAGTGTGAATGAATTTCATACATTTATGAACTATAGAAGGTACTATTTGAAGTTTTTGGATCTGTGGTCGACCAAGTAACATATCAAAAACTCCTACACTGGGAACTATAGTAAATGGTGTGGCCATATGTTTTGGATCAACCTATTGATGAAGTACAATCTCACCTAATTAACTCTATATGTGCCCACTAAATCCATTGATAATTGTATCTATTGAGGTAATATCCTACTCTAAATATATCATATGCTACAATAATGTCATAGTGCACATGTTCACAGTGGATATATTATCTATGAGAACACTATGAAAAGGATGATTATGAATGTAAGATCTAATAAAGAGTGCATGATAATCTGAATCATCCTCAACTATTTCATTTTATAAGAAGGAGATGGAAGGTCTAGCTAGAACTCTGGAGTTGTATACACCAATCATGTTTCTGAAAGGATGTAACACAACTGAAGGTTCCCAATATGTATCTAGTGGAGGATATGCATGATACACATGGTGAACACCTGATGCATCCCCTATCTCTTATTTAGAATGCTATGGGAAAGGATCTAAGAATATTTTCAAAGTTTTATCCTATGTTTGATTTACCTAAGGAGGCTCAACTAAAGTTTCAAGATCAATAACATTGTCATATATCAAAACATAAATCTTATGTCTCAAACTGATGCATCTATTTATTGTATGGCTTGGTGCCCTATGAAACTCACAAAATTCATGCTAATCATATCCTTATGGAAGAGGCTTTATTAGATCAACTTACCAAATAGGAGGGAGAGATTTGATGTTACATTCTAATAGCTACTATAAAACTCTAGCTAGACAAATTAGTAGATTGATAAAGTTTTATCGAGGAGGTGTTGATAAAACCACTCGCTGAGGGGGCTTAGAAGCCACATTAACTATAGGTTGATTATGACTTTTGTTATCATTTACCTTGAAATTTTATGGTACTTTGTTGTTACTCTTATTTCTTGTTTTTTATATACTTGTGTACTTGAGTTTTCCCATTACAATTAGTTTGACTTCTCTTTCCTTTAGTGTGTGACATAATTCAGTGAAGGAAGAGAACCTTTTGAACATTATTGATTCATGCAAAGCTGGTAGAAGACTCTATTTTAAGATATCTTATAACTCTTGGTTGGCCATGGGGCTAGTCATCTTAGTCAAGATAGTCTTATATCGAAGAACATAATCTATGAAATGCTCATTTGACCTTTGTTTCTATTATGCAATTTCAACATATGAAACCTTATCACTAATGTTGATGTTAAAATGAGCTAGGAACATGTCATCTAAAGAATTGAATGCATTAACCGACTGATATGGTAGACTATAGAACCATTGTAAAGCATAATCCTTTAAACTCTGTGAAAATAACTTGGTTAGTAGCTAGTCATTTGGTACACAGTCCAAGCATGATGAATGAAAATATCTCAATTATGTCTCTAGATCACCCTTGCCATCATATATAGTAAGCTTAGGATGAAAAAAACCTTATGGTAAGGGTGTAGAAGCAATATGGTGTGCCAATGGTGTATGCAGTAGATCAAAAGAATCCAAATCTTGTAAAGGTCTAAGGGTACCTTACTCAATATGTAGCACCTTATATTGAAGAGATCTTATCTCTTGCATAAGGGCTACCACATCAGGAGACAAAAATGTACTAGTTGTAGCTAGTGGCATAAAGGTAGGTTGGGTTGTTATAGGGGGTTGTTGAGACGTAGTTACCCTTGTAGTGTCATGTTAAACTAGATGCCTTGTGGGAATAGAAGATTCAACTTTCTTAGACTTTTTAATTTTTATGATATATATTGCAAGATAAAAGTATGATCTTAGGGTTATTCCCTGAGTCTTTCTCAAAAACTTTGTAGGATCAAATATTTTGTGAGTACAACTTCATTGTCAAGAATAGGTGGAAGTGAATCAAGAGTTTGATGTGGTGGGTCATGAACATCAATGTTTGTATCATCATTATTATTCTCATATTGTTCTTTATCAAAATTATCCTCATTATAATTTGTGTAATCTGGATGTGTAGAATCTATAATAGGAACCTGAGTTAGTTGTTTATCCATAGTATATGGTCAGATTAAAGGAATCTAGGTGAATTCAAGAGGGTTGTCACTAAGTCTTACACTTCATCTCAAAGGAAGAGATGTAAGGAGCTTAGGTGGCATAAGTAAATCAACTTGAATAATGGAAGAAAAGATTAAACAAATATAATCTAAACAAGAAATTAGAATATGCATGAAAAGGATACAAAGCTCACAAATGTGTAACATGATACCTCAAGAAGAAAATGGGATTCAGTACATGAAACTAGGGTTTTGAATGAAATTATTTAAAAATTACTATGGAATTTTAAATTTTTATGTGAAATTCTGATTTAAATATGCAAGTAAAAAATTAGAAAATTATTGGAAAATTCTAGATTTGAAAGGACCTAGTGTATACAAATATGGTTTCAAAAAATAATTTATTTTTAAAAATTACTATTGAATTTTAAAATTTTAATTAAATTTATAATTTTAATATGCTAGTAAAGAATTAGAAAATTATAGGAAAAATACTGGGAAAATATTGTGACCTAATATGGGCAACTAGGGTTTAAAATAAAATTATTTTAAAATTACTAAGAAATTTTAAAATTTAATGTTAATTTTTGGTTTTATTATACGGGTAAAAAATTTAAAAAATATAGGAAAAATTAGTATGAAATTTACCCCATGGTTTCTAGGGTTTTTATTCATAAACAAAGTAAGTCGGGTTCACTAAATGATTTAACAATTTTGGGAATATTGGTGTATTATTCCTAATTTAGTGAAAGGTCTAGAATAGGAAATTAGTAAATAAATATGCAATAATTAATCTACTAATTTATATAATTTGATTATAATTTTAACCTTTCTAAAAATAGCAATAGGGGAGAGAAAATAAGACTTAGCTAGAAACTAACTAAGATGGTTATTATAGGGTTTGAAATTTAATGTGTTGGACTCGGACACTATCACATATAAAAATATGGAATTCATTTATTGATTGGATAGGAGTGGAAAAATAGGGCACCCTAGGGTCCAACACTATAGTCATCTTATGCAACTATAGTCCAAGAGACTTGAGCTTTTTGGGCTTTGTTTGTTGTATCTATATGAGCATACCTATAAAGTTTTAGATGTTGGATGTCTATGGAATGCCTTATAGAGCTAATTTAATATTAAAAACCTAAACTCCATTATGCTTGGACAAAATTTAAGGAAGATCAAGGGGGATAGTTTGTGTAAGATGTATTGAACATGTGTGTTAGTGGGTACGCTACCTACATACCAATACTTTGAAGAGGGATCAAGCCATATGTAGTTTTCCCACTTGATATGCTTTGTGAAATTATGTGTATGAAGATGAAAATTCTAAAACTAGGTATGTTTGAGGTGGCTAGGGATTGGTGTAAGGATTTAAATAAGATTGCATTAGTATTGGCTAGTTGTATGTAGAGAATAGGGAAGATTGTCTTAGTGGTTTTGCTTGTATTATAGATTTATTTGTAATAATTTCCAAATGAACTTTGAATGGGATTTTATAGGGATATGTTGGTCATGGGTTAAATGTGCTTGCATTAGGCTAACAAGAAGAGGGATAACAATTGAAAGGAATTGATCATTGGAGGTAAAAATACACTTGTACAGGAGCACCAAAAGTAGACACTAGAGGGTCTGGTGATATAGTCCAATTTGGGTGTTGTAGTCTTGAACTAATGGTACCTAATGTAATAGATTTGTCATGGAAAGAGTAGTCTGGCTGAGTTGGGATCAGGTCTAAAAGGCTATAAATGATCAAGAATCAGTGAAAATATGCCTATGAGGGTCATGAGAGAAAGCAAGAGGGACCTATGGGTTGGGTGTCACAATCCACACTCAAGTTACCAATTTTCACCTTTTATATGACTACATAAATTCAATAAGGCTCATCAAAGTCTTAAAGGTGTTCTTGCATGACTACCAAAGTTTTTGAATTTGACAAGACATCATGGTTATAGATCTGTCTGCATATTTTGTTGTTTTTCTATCAAGAGACTTCACCATAAAAATAGGAGATTATATTTATATTTATTGGTCCTTATTGGATTTTAGAATAAGGTATAGAGCAAATATTACTATTATAACATATCCATTGGTCAAGTTTCACATTGAGCCATATGTGTAATCTAGTTTTAATTTGAATTACACCATAAATTAATAAGAAGAACATGCCATAGATGATCGATCATCTTTTAAACTTGAAGGTATTTGTGATCTCTTCCTAGATGAAGATCGTGCTGAGATATATGAATATCCTTATACTTTCATGTAAAAAACAAGCCTTGGCACATACATCATTCAAGATGAGGATGATGAACATTATGAGGCAAGTCTTGATAGTCTTCTTTAACAATATAAAAAAGGTAACTATCTTCTCCACATATATTATGATCATAAGCCTCCAAGTTTGATATAGCATGAGAAGGAGAAAGATAATACATTTTTGACTGCTCAAGGTGAAGGAGTTCAAAATCATGACATCAATGAAGAAGAGGATGATTTATGGTAGTAGTTTCGTGCCATACTTCAAGAGTTTGAATAGATAAGTAAGCCAACTCTCTTTCCTAAATAATGCAATATTGAGAGTGAGGTCATTTGTGTATCTAATAATCTTGAAGAGAAGTATCCAATCACTGTCGAGCAAGCTACAGTCTTGAAGGAGTGAAATAAATCCAAGCTAGAATGTTCTTTGATTGAAGAGTAGTCTAGACCACAATTTGATGATGAGTCACTTGAAGACATGATGGGGCAACAAGAATACAAGTTTGAGATCTCTAAAAATCAATAACATCATGGTCTAGATGAAGGAGATATTGAGACAACTCTCATGACTCCCAAGAAGCAAGTTGAGAAGAACCAAATGAACATCAATGAGATCAAGAAGGTTGCACTATCAAGAAGACCTAATGGAGAGCTATAAGGACTACTCAAATAAATTTCAAGTGGTGTACATGCATCTTAAATAGGTCCCATGAATGGTAGGTTCTTTGACAAACATCCATCCTATGGTGACTTATTCTCATGGAGTAGTTGTGACTCAAGAAACATCCTTTTTGATTCTAGTTGAAATAAGAAAAAGTGATTCATCACCTCAAACATGTTTTGAAGTATATACATAGTAGGTTAGGTGTATTGTTTAAGTCTTTTATGTGTGTCTTCCCTAAATTCTTTAAGAATAGTTTGTATTTTTTTTTCTTATGTTGTATTGTCTAATATCGAATTATTTGGAAGGCATATCAATTCAGATTATGGTAGAAGAGTGACTCCATCTCCCAATGGAAGGAGAAGGCTAATAGTCCATTAGCATTATAAGCATGATATCCGTGTGAATCACCAAGAATATTGACCAAAATTTGACCCCAAGTCAAAATTTAGTCATGCCCTCTAGGTTGAAACCTAATAGGGTTTTAAAAAAATTATCATGGTCTTGTCATGGTATCAAGTGGTCTTTAATAGTCCCATATGGTCATATGTGTCCTTGTCTAGTCTTGTCTAGATTTTGTTCTTATGATCACTTATCTAGTCATATGGTCAAATACAAGGTATTGAAATAGTAAAATAAATTTAAAGGTCTAATATAGTTTAGAGTTATTATAAAAAGTTATTTGAGGTTTATTTAATGTCATATTATCATGCTCTAACTTTTATTTGACTCTAATATGCAAAAAATCACATTTTGGCCACCTTTTGACCCATTTGGATAAGTTTGATGTACCATTTAAAGAAGATAACATTTAAAAAAGATTATAAATGCCCCTAGTTTTAGAAACAGGTCATATAAGGTTCAAGAATAGTCAGAGTCTGACAGCATCCGTAGTTCAATGCCTAATCTTGGAAAAATGATACTTTACAAGAAATTGTACAACCTTGCAAGATCAATTTTTAGTTTCAAAGATATTGTAAGTGTCCCTTAGGATCCTTTAGATCATTTTAAATATCTATACCAAGTTTAAAGTTAAACTGACACTCCATACACCTTTTCTCCTCCATCGCTACCTTCACAAGCTCAGGAAGGCAAATTTGAACTAAATGGTATGACCGAGAGAGAGAGAGAGAGAGAGAGAGAGAGAGAGAGAGAGAGAGAGAGAGAGAGAGAGAGAGAGAGAGAGAGAGAGAGAGAGAGAGAGAGAGAGAGAGAGAGAGTATATAAAAAAAATTCCATTGTTATGGGTTATAGTAATATTTAAATTAGTGACATTAGTTTATAGATTTATGATATCTTATTTATGAACAATCACTAAGAGTATTAGCAGATCACTATGACCTATCCATCTGAGAGGAGTTTGTTCTTGTACCTATTTCTCCACTTTATACATATATGGGGAATAATGGTTCTTAAGGATGATTTTATTAGTCATGGATATCAATTTCATGGTGATTTCTTTAGCTAACTCATCTTTATGAGGTGTCTTCACTTAGATGAAGAATGTCTTGGCTTATAAGTTATCTTAGACAATCATGCTAACAGTTCTTATTTATTTTTCATGTTGGTCACTATCAAAGGTTTATAATGCCTCATAATTCATGGAGGATATTTTATTTTTATTTAATTCATGTGCTTTTATTTGGGAAGGGTTTTCTTGTTCATATCCTTCAAGTATGCTTGCTCTTTGGAGACAAAGTTATGTTGATCAGTTTACTGCAAGTTTGATTGTCAAAGTAGAATCAAATACCATTAATATGTCATAGCACATGGTTTTGAGATAATATTATATTATTTTAAGTGTATAAATTTGAATATAAGATTCCAAATTTATACTTTACAATAAATATCATAGGTGTCTCTTTATTAAATAGACTTGTATAGAATGTTGGAACAGTTTGAAGATGACCATTGCCCATGAAAGGACCCAATACATATTTTCATAAATTCATATGCCTATGAATACCCTGATTCCATCATTAGGAAATTCAAATTAGCTATATTCTCCATTATCTACACACAAACCCTATATATGAGCTAAATGGCACCTTCATGTCTGTACAGACCTATAGGGTAAGTTGAAGTTGACATAAGACTTCATTAGAGACTCTGTAAGGCATTGAAATAGTAACAATAGTTTGATTTGTGGCTTGACACTATTAATAAGCTAAGGACTTGATGAATTAGCTTGGTAGCCATAAATAATCAAAAGGTGACCTATAAGACCTAGGCCCTTAGGTCCACATTTTGGACTAAGATTAACACTTAGTCAACATCAAACCAATAAAAAAGTGAATTAAATAGGATCCTTGAATAAAATACAATATGAAATAAAACACAATCAAGATGAAGTGCACATAGGTATGTTTGATAGTAAAACATAGCCAATAAATTGAGTTGAAAGTCTTAAGACACCTATAGATCCATATAGTACTATGTAAAAATGAGCAAGGACAAGTGGTTTTAAGTGTTGGTAGAGGTGTAAAATATTTATTTTAAAATGAATTGAAGGAGATCATAATCTGAGAGTAAGGTTTAAACACTTTATACACATTCAATACCATAGAGGTAAGCTATAATCCTATTTGAGGGACCAACACAAGTTTCAAACCTAAGGAAAAGAAAAAGAGTGGTGTTGAAAGGATCTTGAATCAAATCAGGACTCCAAAAAATTTCATGAGGTATAATAGTATCAATGATGAAGATATGAGGACTAAGTTTCACACTATGCAGTAATGATCCTTGATTGCCACCTATAGGTTACTAGTGTCATGCATTACCAAGCAGACCTAAGAAAAGAGATAGAGGTGTTGAGAGAATTTATGAGCCTAAAATTCATACCTCAACTAATTTAAATTTATTTTAATAGATAAATGGTATGAAGGAGAGAATTTTAAACTCTTATACATAATCATGATCCTAAAAGACACCCATAGGTGGCTAGTGGAACAGACTTGTATCAAACCCACAAAGAAGACAAAGTGTTTGAATAAGATCTAAAGCCTAAGTGAAAACTTAAAATATGTTAATGGAATATTTAGTAGGTTAGGACCATTTAAGGAAATACCTCAAACATAACAGAGTGTATTCATGATCCCTAGAGACACCTACATTTTGCAAAATAGTGACAGGGTGTTTTTAAGCCCAAGTGAGAAGTAAAGCATGATATGACAGACTCTGTGGTCTACCTCAGTTTGAAAAAAAGGTCATATTTCATTTTAAGAGAAAATATAAACAAATTTAATATTGATCAAAACTAATTTTCAAAACCTCATACACAGTTAAGAGGTTAAGTTACAAGTCTACTTGTTATTTTAAGGCTTTGCATGGATAAAAGGAGAGTGAGGATTATGAATATGTCTAAAAACATGAGGGTAATTTGAGAGTGGTTTTAAAAATGAATAAAAACCCTATTATAACCACTTTTACCTTATTATAAAGGTTGAATTCTCAAAACATAGTCTGGATCTATTGAAGCCTAAGAAACCCTACAGTCAGAGTTATCACCTATAGCTAATCATAATATGAAGATGAAACTTAATATGGATTTTTAATGAAATAATAGGTCTTATAATATGACCTTATCTTCTCATTATCATCTATATAACTCCATACACAAGGAGGTTTATATGTTCATAAGGCTACAAGGAAACTAAGCCTAGTTAAGGCTTAAGGAGCTAAACAGGTTCTTGGGAGTTGTTACAAGAACCAAAATGGTTTTTTTAGACCTAATAAAATATTTTAATACCATTCATAAATATATGATTCCTCGAAAAATATTAACTTGAGTTTTAGGCCAATTAGACCAATCTAGGCATGGGAAATGAAGAGTTTCAAGACACCTATACACATGAATGATGGAATGTCAGGTGAGAGGAGTAGCTTAAGTCATGGAAGATGTTTTATGAGTGGTATAAGGTAGTTTAATGTCAAATTAATTATTATAATGTCCATTTTTAACTCCTTTCATTTAAAGAAAGATAGTTTTCAAGAAGCTAGTCAAAGTGTCAAGCTAATTGGTAACCCCTATGCCACTTTGAAGGTTGGAGCTTATTAAATATTGATACACATGGACATGGAGGTCTATTTTTAATATCTCATAAATCCCTTTCTTTTTTTCAATCACATGAACACTTGTCACTCCTCTACTACACCCCTCTCTCTCTCTCTTCACCATTCTCTATATAAGCGTCCATTTTTGGCTAAGTTTGTAGAATCCACACTTGGTATGGTGAAGCCCTAATGGTTTGAGTATAATTTTTGCCTTTGAATAAATATTTTAATATTTATTTGATTTCATATCTTCTTTTGTAAATGTGTGAATTAGTGCAAGTGTGGTGTAGCCCTAATGGTTTGAGTATCATTTTTGCCTTTGAATAAATATTTTAATATGGATTTGAGTTCATATCTACTTTTATAAATGTGTGAATTAGTGAATAGTTGAATGAAAAGTGATAATCATCTATCCTTTTATTCATCTTACCGTTTCATGTTTTGTGTAATTAATTTATACTGTAAAAAGTCACATGAAGTGTAGTTAGTATATTTGTATGTATTTAAGCATAGGAAAGGATAATAGTGTCTAAAATCAAACCTCTTGTTCATCCACCTTGAGAAGTACATTTCATATCACCTTCATGTTTGAAATACTTACATTAGAGAAATCTAGGATGTTAAGATCAAATTTGTGTCATATTTCATAGTGCAAGTACATGGCAGTGTATTGGAGATTAACTTCATGTATCACCTCATTAAGGTAGGTTTATTTCAATTTCTCTTTATCTATTTTCATTCCAAAAAGCTAGTAGTGTATATGATAAGCTATAATAGACAAATCAAGGGAGCTATCCCTTCAATCTAGAGGTTTACCCATGCTACAAAAATCCCACAAGTCTAGGGGTAATCCCATGTTCCACTCAATTTGGATAAGGATTTAACTACCTCTCCAAGGTGTAAAATTGAGTGATAATAATTAGGTTGTATTTTTTGAATGTCTGAGGATTGGTTGGGATGATATGTGCTTGTTTCTCTTGCTCATATTTGATGCATCGATGCATGGTGGATGGAGCACAACACATATCATGTATCCATGGATATCCTAAGAGGATGTTATATTCAAACTCACCCTATATAACATAAAATAAATCTTGAAGGACACAATAACCTATTCAAATAGGAATGACAATAATTCCTAGAGTAGGAGCCACCTTATCATTAAAATATTACAAGAAGGCTAGGGATTGGGCCATAACTATTTCAAAAAGTTGGAGTTTATTAAATATACATGAGGAGATAATTTTAATTCTTTCCCCATTGTCAATCATAAATATTTTTATCTGAGCTTGATTAATTTGAGTAATGACAAATAGGCACAGATCTTGGTTTGTAGATGGTAATGGGAATTTTTCAAATCATTAAAACTGACAAATGAATCCATCTACAAATATCTAATAAATGTTGTCATAGGTTTGGTTTTATTATGTTTTATTTGAATGGCTTGAAGTACCTCTATCATGGCTTGATGGTGTTGTGGGTAATTTTGAATGAGCTCATATAGGGATATTTTGATTGGGGTTTGATAGAGTTGCTTTAGAACTGATATCTATATTAGTTCTAAGGAATTATTCTTATGTGCTTTCCCTAGAATGAATATTTTTGGTTTTGAAGTGGAGGGTTTGGAGGTTTGTGTGGTCACAAAAGGGGATTTAGCAATGGAAACTTTGGATTTATTTAGATTATGGGTTTTTTGGGTTTGCTTTTGAGACTATGTGGCTATGCTTATCATATTAATTTTAAATAGTGGAGGACTTGTAGAAGTTATATATTTATTAATGATTGAAGTTCTCGAGGGGAAGTTGGAAAGGAATTGATTAGAGATAAAGTTTAGGCTATTAATCATGCTTTTTTATATTGTTTTGATTTTCCTTGTAAAGGATTTAGGGTATTTACTATGTTAGTCTCAAGTATGGTTATTGTTTTAGTGTTTGGGTCAAAGAGGGGATCAAGACAAGGTTCTTCAATTAGGAGATCATATTCATCAAAGAGATTCTAGATTATGACTTTGAGAGCATTGTAACTCTTAATATCATGTCTAGGTATCCTATCGTAAGTTCACAACATATTCTCCCTATACCATGATAGTTTTTAGATATGGGGATTAAATGGTTTGATAGGTGGTAACATGATAAGTGAAGATTGTAAAATTTGATTGAGGATGGTGGAATATGATCCTCACAAAGGATCTTTTCAAGGTTTTGTCATTTTTTGGGGTATCAATTTTTGGATCATGTTTAATTTTGTACTTTCATTTTTTTGTTGGTTGTATGAGTGGTTTTAATGGGAGATAAGGGTATTTTAGATAATTTTAAGGGTAATAAAATTTTATAGGGTTAATATGAGGTAGTGATAATGGTAGTATGGGTAGAGGTCTTTGAGCTAGATTAGATCCCTTGAGAGATGATTCTATAATTATGATATTTAGTTTAGAAGAAGGATGAGGTCTTAATATGGATGACTTAGTTTAAACTTGGGGCATAGTCATTTTCCCCTTTTGAGCACAGTTAAAGGTTATAGGAGTAATTTTATGAGGTTAATTATTTTTGGATGTTTATGGGAGTTCAATCCTTATAGGTGGGTATTTTAGGGATCTACCCTTCAGTATACCAAGGTACTTATCCCATCTAGATAGATTAACCTTTTTATCTTCTAATTTTTAGCACGTTTGGATGACCTTTATTTTGGAGGATCCAATGTAATGAGATTGGGGAGGCTTGAGTGGATGGTATAAATAAGTTTAACCAGTTTAGATGGCTTAAAAATCTCTCCTACAAGGAGGTCTAGAATTATTGGTACTTTAGAAGATGACTCATGAGTATTATCAACTTATTTAGGTAAAAATTGATATTGAAGAGTATTTCTTACATGGGCATCCTAATCTGGGGTATCCTGATTTAGCTTACAAGCCATGATAAAGGCTTCATCAAAGGTTTTAAATGGTTGAACTTGGAGTGTGTATGAGATAAATTTTTGGCATGAGCTAAAAAATAACTCAATCAATTTGAGTTGAGGAAGGGAAAATGTTAATTACTTTATAAGGACTCACCACATGGCCTTAAAATATATAATTGACTCATATTCAAATTATATAATGGTATAGAGGTTAGTGGTGGTTAATTTCTTTATGATATTAATAAAAAAGTGTTCTAATAAAATCTAGGGTAATTATCTAAAGGATAAAATATAGAGAATGTTGTGGGATAAAGTTGCACAAATCTAAATTTGGTCCATCTAGTGACTTAAGGAAAGTCATTAAAAGGAGGACATTGTCATGTTCTATAAGGTAACATGCATGCCTAAATACCCTAATGTGTTATAGTGGGTCCTCTTTGTTTTGAAACTTCATAAAATTTTTAAGTACTCATTGTGTTAGATATGGCCTAATCAAAATGATGGGGTTAATAGTGTATGCAAATGGAAATTCAATTGATCTATAAATAAATCTTAGCTTTAGAGAATATATATCCTGCTTACACTTTTGATTGTTGATACATTAGATTTTTAGGGTCGTGACCAAGATTGATCCACTATACCTAGCCAATGTATCTCTTACCACAATAATATCACTAGGGAGGGTTCCAAATCCTCTAGTCAAACAAAACTATACAATAACGCCAACTAAGTCCTATGTTTTCATATTCACTAAACTAATACTAAGTAAAGTAAAGTATAATCTAGTGCTCACCAAAGCTTTTGGAAAAAAATAGAGTTAGTAAAGATAAAAATAAACCTGCATAAGAGAATCATATTTAATCTATGTATAGGTAATACCCTAGTACATGGAGAGAGCAATATATTCAAAATATATTACTTATACTAATTTTATCTGCTAAAGAGAGGTACAAAGTTAGAGATACTTAAATTCAATATGAACCTATAAAAACTCAATCTCTCCCTTGGCCAAAGGTACTTCACAAAAGGTTTTTGTGGTTTTTAAGGGTCACTAAGAAAGGCTAAAGTATCCAAGAATTTTCCACAATTCAAGATTCTTCTCCAATTATAAACCCTAAGATAAGACTCCTCAAGTAGAATGGTGGAAGAGAAGATTGTAAAAAAGTGAAAACAAATAATTAACTCTTTATATTGATAATAAATGATGAAATTAATGTGTTTATATAGATGGATCTAACCCTATTCCTTTCTAAAATTTTATTTGATAAGGTCAGCGCAACTAACTATGTATCTTTATTGATAAAAAAAATTAGGTCCTGATCTATGTTAGCCAAGGGTTGACCTATACCCTAAATGAGTTTTGTCAATTAGAGTATAGGTTTGATGGGTTTAACAATGTATTTTAAATCATTAAAAGGGGATTTAGGCTAGGGAAGGGCTAATGAAGGCATAAAATAACTAGAGGAGGGTGAAAATAGGAGGCAAAGATTAAGGAAATATTTTTTAGGAGATGTTTGTGTAGATATAAGGTTATATTATGGGTATAATAATCTTATGAATCACCAATGGTCTACCCACCCCTTTCTTGGTGCACCCTTTAAGGCATGCACTTAGAGAGATTGAGACTTGATGGGTTCCTGTAAGAGATAAAACATTAGTAATTGATAATATTTGAAAATATTATGTGTATACATATGCCCCACTTGAATCTCATCATGTGTCATGTAGGTGAAACATGGTATGGTGCTTTGAGAAATGAACATAGCAACACACAACGTTGAAGCTAAAAAAATGTATTATTTTAAATCAAAAATAACTAAAATTAAAATGAATAAAATGGAAATAACCAAAAAAGTAAATGTATGCGTACCTTGACATACCTTTATTGTTGGATGGTTATATGTTGTTTTTGTAGTTTTGATCATGGAAAGTGCAAAAATTGCTTTCGATGAACCCAAGGATACAAAACTAAAGAGTAAAAACAAACAAACATAGGAAAGATGAGATAATTGATGCTATGTGGATGAGATGTATTAGGAAATTTTAAAATCTAGTGTGATAATTTATATGTTAGACCAAATGACCAAGTCAAAAAAATTATAGTAAATCTAGTATCCAAAAATCCAAGGCTATTAAAGACTGAAAAACTCAAACAAGTAAACCTTAAGTAAGAAAGGCAAACTCACCAAGTCAAACCAAGGATACATGTCAAAAATGGTAATCAAACATTGATGTGAAAGTAGTAACAATATTTAATCAAATAAAGATGGGAAATCAAAAGGTAAAACAATATTAATGAGTGAGAAATAACAATCCTTACTCAATGATCAATAAAAAAAGTGCATAAAATAGAAAACAATATTGGTGAGTGAGAAGTAATAAGCCAACCTCACTCAATAATGGAAAAAGTACATGAAAGTAGAAACAAACTCAAGAGTCCATAAAAAGGGTAGTACAACAATAGAAAATGGTAAAAGAAAACAAAGTAATGATGGGATGTAAAACAATGGTGTAAAGAAAGTAGCCCATAGTTTCTCAAGCATATTGTTTTGTTCTAAGGAGAGATAAAATTGAAACAAATTAATGATAGCATGTTTTTAATATGTGAACAAGAGGGAAGTATATAAGAGGAAAAATAGATTTAGAATCACACATGCTTATCAAGGGTGGAAATGAAATGAGTAGAGGGTAAAATGAAGTAAAAACAAAGGTATAGGAACTCTTTATCAAAGTCAAGACACTTAAATTAGGTTTATCAAAACAAGATGACTTTCAACATTGAGTACTTTGAATAAATTCTCATAGCAACACAAATATTAGGTCAACAAATGGAGTAAGTAAATCATCCCATGAAATCTATATGCATGAAAATTAAATTGGACCTACCTTTCTAAAAAGTGTTCACCACTCCTTAGGACCCCTTATAGAGCCATTGATCTACTGTGAAGATTGGGTACTTGTGTGAGAAAGTAGGTAGCACTATAGCATTTGTTGAATAATCATATTCTAATATACTGGCTTACTACACCCCAATGGACAATGGCTCTACCATGAGACTAACTATGGAGTTTTAACTTTGATTGGATATAGGATATGTGCTATTAATCGCATATTTTGGTGTGATTTTGACTTTTAACTTTGAATGTTGCCTTTTGTTTCAAATGATTTAGATTTTATCTTTCTTGATGGATTTTTCTATTCCTCTTCTATATGAATTTGGAAAACCAAATACGAATGTTAAAGATGGTTTTAATTTGAAAACTTTGGCCTTGGTTACTAATAAAGATAACTTTGAGAGCATGGTGTCTAATAGTAACAGTAATTCTGGTGAAATAAAAGTGTTATCTTGACTTTGACCTTGTTTTATCTAAAGTGGAGTGAAATGAAAGGAAAAAAATAGAAATGAAACATGAAATAGTGTGAATTATTTCAAAGCATAAAAATATGTGATAAAGGGTGAAAAAGGGATAAAGTGATAGTAAAGTGTGATTCCTTATCATAATAATGAGAGAAGTGTAGGAAATCATGCTAACATAGTTTGTTGTGCAAGTTTTATCTACAAAATAAGTAAAAGCCAAAGTTGAGAAAAAGGATAAAAAACTTGTAACTATTGCTAGACACATTTTATAAAAGGAATACTAAACTAAATATGGTAATTTTATGAGGAAGGCCTAGTCCTATCCATGGTCTTATTTTTTAACTCATAAAAGAGAAACCCATGAGGATGTAAAATGTATGTGAAAAGTAAATTAGATAAAGATGGTATTTGTGAGGAAGGCCAGGTCCTATACATGGTCTTAC
This sequence comes from Torreya grandis, assembly GCA_037957365.1. Taxonomy (NCBI): domain Eukaryota; kingdom Viridiplantae; phylum Streptophyta; class Pinopsida; order Cupressales; family Taxaceae; genus Torreya; species Torreya grandis. The sequence continues at coordinate 2,464,629 of JARHVA010001677.1, forward strand.
ACTACAACTAAAAAAATATAAACCCAAGATGTGCCAAAAATTATTGGAGAGCAAGGAAACAAGGAGAACAAAAATGGAAATCATGAGGAAGATCGGGTCTTATCTCTAGTTTTACAATGTAACTCATGAGAAAAGAGAAACCAAGGGACTAAAAATAAAGGACTAAGGTTTATGGAAAGATAAATTACTATAGAGGGTGAGACTTGTGTAAGTATATAGCAAAACATTTTATAAGGATATCATATAGAAAGCATGATAAGAGTGGAAGCATTTAGGCAAAATCCTTCTTTAAAAATTACACATTGGTGGGCTCTTTAAAAATATCGCCTTCATTAATTTGAAGGTAATAGGTGCTTGGATTAAGGATGTCTTTGACTAAATAAGTGCCCCACCTTTTTTGGGTGTATTTACCTTATTTTTCATTAGTATAATCTATCTTAAGGATAAGATCATGACCATTAAAGGTGTGAACTTTAAATTTTGTGTTATATTGTTTGGCAATGTGGGCCTTGTGTTGACGATAATGTTGTAGGGAAAAAAGATAGTTTTTGTCAAGAAGATCAAGAGCATGAAGGAGAGCTATTAGGAATAAATATATAAATTTATGTAGAACAATTTCATATAATCATAATGAAAGATATGATTAGAGATGCATAAAGAATAGAAATAAACATGCACAATAAGAAGACTAGATTTAATGTAGTTCACCCAATGTGGGCTACATCCACCAAGAAACGCTTGCTCAGATTTTATTAAAAGCCACTAGAGTATAATCACTCTCATATTTTTCTTCACAATTATAATGCACAAATATTGTTTGGAGTTGTGCTCAACAAACCCTCCAAAATTCACACCTAGATTTACACACTCTATTCTTCCATTTCAAACCCTTGTTCTCATGATATATTACTTATGAAATATCTATCTATAAATAATATATAAATAAAGAGGTATTAAAAAATAATGGGTACCAAAACCATGGACAAAATCAACCCAAAATGGTTTCCCATTAAAAGGGTTTCAAAAAAACTTTGGGGTCTATCGCCCCTAAACCCTGATGAGAATACATATAGAGTGTACAATACATTTAAAATGTATGGTATTTCAAAATATATTGTAATTTATAATTAGGCTCCACAACACAACAACCTCCTACTTGGAGACTAATTTATTTTGAGAAAGCTTCTCAACCATTCACTATCAACTATGAAGGCCAACTAAAATTGAACATAGCTTTATTTTCTCCCTTTTGACCACCTAAGTCATCATGTCTATAGGATTCTGACTGGTGTGAATCTTATCCAGCTTCAACTTCTCTTCCTCCAAATTTTTCCTGATGAAATGGTACCTCAACTATAGATGCTTCATCCTAGAATGGAAAGTGGAGTTCTTTACTAGATATATAGCACTCTGAATATCACTATATATCTTTCCTTTCTCTTATTTATGCCCCAACTCTTCAAGCAACTACTATAAACAAATCATTTCTTTGCTTGCCTCTATGGCAGAAACACAACTATTTACCACCAAATTCCATTTTTCACCAGTAACTTTGTTTCTAATAACTCTTTTTCACAACCAAAATATGTTCCAAAATCCTAACATTGTAGATAATTATTTCACATGTTACGTGTTTATTTTAAAAAAAATGTTTTTTCACTTATTTTATAGGTTCACCTAATGTTCCTTACATTGAACACATTCAAATTTCCTTCAGTTCATTCTTCATCTACAACACTAAGGTAAGTAAAGGTATGTATTTTTCAATTCTATATTTTCATTTATTTTATTCTCTTCTTACTACAACTTACTTAGCTCAACATTGTGTGTTATTATGTTCTTTTCTCAAATCACCATCTCCTATTGCAACTACATTATACATGATGAAATTCAAGTGGGGAATATGTATACACATAATATTTTTAAAATTTATCAATTAATGATGTTTTTTCTCTTGTAAGAACCCATCAACTCTTAATCTATCTAAATGTACACCTTAAAGGGTACACTGAGAAAGGGGTGGGTAGACCATTGGTGCTTCACAAGATTGTTGTTCCATATACCACCACTTAAAACTAACACAAACCTCTCCTATACATTTATCTAAGATTTGAAACCTACCTTACACACCCCTACAAGAAATTCATCACCTCAAACCACCCCTACCAAATATGAAACCTTTTTTTGTCATTTACTGAACAAAGTTGCATGGATCAACCTTGTTCATAAAAATGAGCACGTTACGAGACTAAGTCATCCCATTAAATTTATTCTAAGATATAATTTATTTATTTCCAAAATAATAAGTTCAACTAGGTCAAATCCATCATCTAAAAGTTTATAAGGGTTTAGGGTTACATTCATCTATATAAACACATCTTTTCCCCAATTTTCATTAGAGAGATATAGATAATCATTTATTTGTGTATCTGATTATCCACCATTTTACTTGAGGTGCCAATGTTTAGAGTTTCATACTTCCCTTTGAAAGAATAATATTGTCTTGTGGGAAAATTATTTTAGATGCATAGAAGAAGTTGTGTAGCCTAAATCTAACCTATATTTTCTATACTTATGAACTACAACAACCTATTATAAAACACCATTGGCCAAGGGAGAGATTGAGGCTCGATGGGTTCATTTTCAAGGTAATTGTTCCTAATTCTTGTTCTTCTTTATTAAGTAAATCGATTTGTATGTGTTAGTTTATGTATATGTTTCTCTATCCATGCATTAGTATTACATGTACATTTACTTAAGTATAATTCTTCTTTACATGTTTACTTTTATCATTATTATCCTCTTTTTATGACATAAGCTTTGGTGAGCACTATATTATATTTAATTTAGATTGTCATTTACTTTGAAAAGAAAACACAAGATTTAGCTAGGGTTATTGTGTGATATTTCTTGAATAGAGGATTTTTAAACCTCTCTAGTGATATTGTGTGGGAAGATACACCTTAGTTAGATCTAGTGGATCCATTTTGATCACAACCCCAATTATCTAAATATACTAACAAGCATAAGGTCTAGTGTGATTTATCTTCTCTGAGCTAAGATTGATTTGTAGATCAGCTTTACTTTCCCTTGTATACACAAGGAACATGTTCAAATATTACACAAGAAAGATAAGGAAGCAAATAAAAAATTACACTCAAGTAATTTATGTAAAGAAATGAAGTCAATGAAATAGAATAAACTAGCATAAGCATGTCATACTAGTCCAAGCATATATATGTTAAAAAAAATGTCATGTAGAATAGTATATCAAGTAAATTATGTAAGATAACAACATGAGTATAGGCATGTGTAAATTTTAGTATATAAACTCAATGCAATAATGGAAATGATCGTAAAATAATACAACTTTTGGTAATCATGATCACATAGAAAGTAAGGTGCCCCCAACGTAGTGTATCACATGAGAAGATGAGAGGTTTAAAATTTGCATGCTCATGTATCATATATCTAATTTATGGTTATATAACCCTCAAGTACCTGTGAAACATATATGTGTATATAAAATTATATCCTATCTACTAACACAATGTAAACAACATATGCAAAATCTAGTAAACATGTGAAATAGTAAAAAAAAAAAAAAAAAAAAAATTCCTTATTTTTTTTGTATTTTCTTGGAATACACACACACACAAAACTTATATTTTTACATGTTAATATGATTAAAAAAGGTTTTATGGACAATGGAAAAGTGCAACTAGAAGGTAAAAATTTCATCAAGAGGATGCCTCTGTGAATGCCCTATCTTCAGTATTATTAGGATCTTAATAATTAATCTAATCATTATCATAATAGAGAGTTAACCTCTTAGGTTGTTCTTGAACTTGTGATATACCATTTTGAGCATCTGTGTATGAAATAAATATGATGTTTGGATCCTTAACAACCATATTTGTATCATTTTTTTTTATAGGCATGTTTAAAAAAAATCCTTTTTTAGAAACCCTCTTTTGATAAGTTTGTTTGCTTAAGTTGATTTTTATTTTGTAAATTCAGTTCTTGCCCTTTTTGTAACATTGCCTTTGCAATACATCAAATTTTTAATTATTCCCTTTCACTTCATGACTTTTATAATTTTTATTTTTTATCTTGATATTTTTGTAACATTATTTGGTATATATTTACCTTTTGAATATATTCTTACTCTAATTTTTTCATTTAAAATTTTTTTTCCTCTAAATTATCCTTTGGTAACCATATTTATTTTTTTGACAATTTTGTTTTAGGAGAGGTACTCATAATTTGAGTGAGTTTCTTGATTGATGTTTCTATTATAGGATCACTACTATCAATTTTATTTTGTATTTTATTTTTAAAGATAAAAATAATATGTATGATGCCCATGCATTCTATGATATGTATAATAATATTTTGATCTTATTAGAGGATGTAGAGTATATTGTTTTATCAACTTGTTTCTAAGAATTTCTCGTAGAATCTCACTTGAATGTTTATTATCCTTTTTCACTTTTTAATCACTAATTATAGATTAATTATATTTTAGCTTTTTATTTTGATATGAAGCCATGTTGGGAACAACATTTATACATGAAGATGAAAATACATGATTAACACTAATATGTTTTGGATTCAGTAGGTATATAATATTATTTTCTAATAAGGTGATATTTTTAATTAAATTATTTTGAAATTATTTTATTAACTTATTCATAGTGATGATTTGGATTTTTAGGCTTCACAAGCACAAATCCTAGGTTCTTTGGATTGAATATGTAAGCACACACCATCTAGAAAACATGTTAGAGGGGGAGGGATTTGATGAAGGATACATTAGCTACCTTATTTTAAAATCATAAGATGGGATACCTTGCCCCTTGGAGTAGTGACAACTATTAGAGTTTTAGGTTGCACCCTAGCTGAGGAGAGAATTGTCCAAGCCCTCTACTCAAACCTAGTCTAATATTGGATTAACTTGAGACTATGGGTTATATATTTATAGGTCAAACCCAAATAAATTAATGGGCTAGATCCCCTGATATGTTAATGCAGTTATTTCCTAAAACTTTTGTATTTTATAAGGAAAAGGGAAAGAGATGAAAACTAAAACCAAAATCTAACCTTTATGATGATACACCAAGTTATTCAATGATCCACTCTCAAATAAAACACTTCCATGACTATTAATTAATCCAATGTGGATAAGTTTTGATCATATTATTTGGAAATGTTTCAAATATGAGTGTTTTTCTTGAAGGTTGGTAAGACACCTACAACTTGAAAGGTAGAAAGTTATAGGTCTGTGTAAGACACTACACTCTTATGACACTTCAAGAGAAACTCCCTAGCTCATATTTCACATAACCTACAATAAATTAAAAAAACTTGAATAAAGGTATATAAAGGACATATAGGTGATGAATGAATAACATACACACTGCAGATCAGACTTCAATAAGGTATACTTAGCATTCAAGAGAATCATAAACTTGTCTTATATTACTTCAAAAGAGTTACACAAAGATTTTGGTAGAGCTTTGATACACCCTAATGAGGGATGGAAAATAGAATCTCAATTCCTACATTTATAAAGAGAATATAAGATAAGATAGAATTATTTTTTCATAGAAGGGGTCATCAATGAGCCTAGTGTGGCATGGGGTGGTTACACAAGCATTTTCTCCCTTTTTTGAGTGTTAACACTCCCTTAATGAGACTATTTTGGCATTGAGGTGGCTATCACTATCTCAATTTTCCTCAATCATGATTTTACCTTTCCTAAAATAGCTCCACATTCTTCCTTTTATCATTTATTCAACTCATATGGAGGTACAATAAGGTCTTTTTGGTTATAGATCAGCCTTTGGATCAATATGCATGATAAATTATTCATGAAACTACCTTTAACCCATGATAATGACCCCCCATTTTGGTGTAAGATCACTTAAATGATAGTTTTAATGTTTTTAAAGTGTTAATAAATGTCCTCACACCACCTTCCTTTCACTAGATCCTTCCACTTCTTTGATAAGTAGGCATGTATGGTTAGCTTTCCAAAATTATGTTCATCTTCACCATGCCATTGATTCAATAGTTTAACCTATGAACAAACTCATTTTATGGAAATTCGATAACCCTTAGAAGGCCTATTATGTATTGTCCCTTAGATGTTTGAAGAATTCCCTACCTAAAACATACCTTAGCTTTGAATTACTAGGCCAAATAACCTACCTCATAGACTGGTAGTTTTGCACAAGATGATGAGAGCCTTTCTAGTGAGTTACATGGGTTAAAATGATGTTTAATAGGTAGAATAATCCCTACACATACTCCCTCCATCATTTATAATCCTTCCCTAAGCTTTATAACATTAAAAATTGACAAAACCTTATAATTTTTATCTCTCGAGAGGCATCTGTACACCTTTCATACCATCCAATATAATGAGATGAATCCCCTCTGAGTTATATATAGGGTCCAAGTGATAAGCTAGGAACTTCTGAGGAAGATAATTGGTTTTTAGCTAAACATCTTTAAACTAGTTGTTAAGGTTTTAAAGAGGTTTTAGTGTGGTTAAGAGGTTTAGGCTTGGGTATTGAAGATTAAAACTTGGGTTTATGAACCACCTACACCAATCCCAATCTAAAATACTCCTTTACCTCCCCTAAACATTTATATTCCTTAAGTATACCCATTTTTGCCTTGGTGAGTGCTTGAAGATGCTTCCTTTATGGAGATCTTATCCTTTGAAGAGCCTCTGTAGGTCTACCTATGCCAATATACACTATGATGGTTCTTTTAGGGCCTAGATTAGCTCAAAGGGCCTTAAAACAATTTGACAACCCCTAAATAGGATTCACAACCTCTCAAACCCTCACACTATACTTTGCTCTACTCATTTGATAGCATAATAATGGTGGAGCCTAAGTGTCATATTATTTTCACACCTCTGCTATAAACATTGACCTACACATTGGTCTATGGATCATTTTTTCCTCTTACATGACTAGGAAAATACCTTAGGAGCCTTAGAAATAGATTTTTTTGCCTTCATCATGCCAATTTTCCCCTCTAAAATGAAAATGGCTAAGTATACTAAGGTATAAAACTTTATGCCTTCATATCAGTCATGGAAGTCAACATATAGACCTACAAGAGTCTTATCCAAGTGCCTTGAGGGCCCTCCTCCCTTACCAAACTCATTTTTCTTGTGAAAATCCTCTACAGGTTAGTACTTAAGCTCAAACTAGCCTTTTTAGGATATTCCATATAATTTTAACCATATACATGCCAATCAATGGGCCATTGTGGTGTCTAGGGGAACTTAGAGATGGTTTCATGATTGAAAACTTGCATATGAATGGGTTATGGGGTGAAATTTCACCATTGGGTCATTTTTATGCTTTGTGTAGGGTTGGAGATGTCCACCATCTTAAGGATGGTTTATAAATTATATATGTCCAACCCTAAAACAAATACTATGAATGATTAGGGAATTAACCTCCCCTCTTACCCTAAATAGGTTGGATTCCTATGCAAAGACTCCATGGAGATATAAGTGTTCAAATTTGATGTTAGGGTTGGTTGTAGGTAGGTTTGAGTCCCAAATTTCTTAACAATCATTCATAAAATTTATAACTCTATCGTCAATCAAACTACCATATATGCTTAGTTCGTAGGGAGACTTAAATTTATTTTGGAGCTTTGGATCAGAGGAGGCATGTGGTGAAGTGGGTGAGCATGTGAATCTACCCCTTGAAATGCTTGCACACAAATGGACTAGCTTGAGCTAGTTTTTTGGGCATTTAAACCATTTTTTGGGCATTTAAATTTTTATCCTTGAAACCTAATTTTTAGTTCTGAATCATGCATCCAGTCTTCACTTTGTCCATTTTATGGATCATAACAACTTGTAAAGGTCTTAAGTCACCACTAAGGTTTGATGGAATGATTGGTTGTTTGCCTACACCAACCTATCTTCAAGGTTTTTGATCATGAATCTGAGTCTCAAACCTTAGGAGTGGTTTTAGGGTACCTTAACAAACATTCTATATTAGAACCATACCTTTCATAGACCCCAAGTTTACTTAAGATCGCTAATAGCATGAACATGTCATTAACCCCATTGTTTGCCTACATAGACTAGCCTTGGTATTAGACAAAATAATGAGTAAATCTAATATTTATCTTAGCAAAGTAAGCATATGGGGCTCTTCCTTGGGTCATGACCACCTTATGCACTAAATTTGGAGACCTTTTTGTGCTTAGAAGGGGTCTATAACTTCATTTTAGCTAAAAATAGCCCCAAACTATCTGTCAGAAATGTACTCAAGCTTGCAAGTCTTGAAGATGGATTATAGTCTTACTTATAAAGGTCTTGTTTATCCTAGGTAGTGTTTTCAAAAAAATTGGAATCATTACCATGTCTAGGTGGTGGCCCCTCAACACTATCTTCCTTTAGGAACATTCTATCCATTAAAACTGAGCCCTATGATTGCACCTACCTATAGCTTTATGTCTATGGTGGTATCACCATGCCCTCACAGGGGTAGTGACCATCATGTCTATACCCTCAATAAAATGGGAATTATCTTCATTTTATATGAACTCTATTTATTTAGGCTTATATGAGGTGTAAACCCCAATCCATATTGGAAATGTTAACTATTGTGCTTCTTTACCTCTGATTATCTAGAGTGATGGTCATCAAGCCTATGTAAGGAGGGAGATAGCTTGTAGGATGTTTCATAATTATATAATGAATATACCATATCACCTCTAATATTATTTTTTGATGCTCAATCTATGGTAATTATATCAACCCTTACATCTTGAACAACTCAAATAGTTCTTGAGATCTTGCTATATTGGCTTTTATGGCTAACTATTGGTGTCCTCCCTTGCATTACTAGGTTATCATATGAACATATAGGTCTGATGTCCAATGACCTCAATGGTATGGATGGTCTAGTGAAATATGGTGACTAACTTAAGATACCCAATCCTTGGGTAAGGTTAAGTGAATGGGGATGATAACAATGTAGACATATTGGAGTGGAATGGGCTTAACACATAGTGGTAACACAACCTAATGGCAGTAAAATTGTAGTGGGATAATGTGAATATGAAATCAGATTGGGGTGAGCATAAGACCTCTCCTAATACCAACCTAATTATACCTTGTAGACACCATAAGGAAAACACACATATACATAAAGGCTTTGAGGTAGAAGCAAGGTGTTTAAGGTCTCACAATGAAACATAGAATTCTAAGAAATACCATAAAATTTATGAAGAAACCTTAATTTTTACAAAAATTGATTGAGCTTGATAAGTTATATAAGGAGGTATGAAATAACATGGAATATTGATAATATGTTTTAAAGGCATAAATACCACACTTCACTATGTTACCTCCTCCTTGATATCCAATGAAGTACATTGGAACCCTGTAGATGCTCTTGGACCATATACATAGTCCATTCTATAGTTTTTTTCAACCATACATGGATTTATCTTCATTAATTTTGATAACGCAAAATAAATACCATTTTACTTTGAATCCAAGTGATAATGTGTTAAGGATAATAACTAATTTTTGTAACCATGCAACTTTACTTACAACCCCTAATAGAGGCACCCAAAACTTGATTCTTGCACAGATTGGTTTACATACCCTATAAATAAACCAATCAAGGAAATTATCATGCTATTTTATCTCTAATTATTGGATAATATGCTAAGACCATCATGAAATTAGGTTGCATGACTTGAGATAATAGGCCAATCTATTGGTTTTAACAAATGAATCAAAATCCCTTGAAAACCATTGGTCTAAAGAGTGACTATGTAGAAAAGGAGGGTGTATAAGTTCCTTAGATTCTTATTTAATGTTCATAGAGGATATTCCTTTATCTTTTAGACAAATTCCATGAGTCACTATCCCCCTGAGTGCACTTTCCATGGTCAAAATCTTGGAGCCCCAATCTACTCTAATTGTACAAAATAATCATCGAACTAAGAGGTCCTCTAAGCTCGCCAATGACATAAAAATGAAATATCAATGGTTTTGCGTGCATACCAAGTTGAAAAACTATGATTCTTATACCATTAAACATCTCTAAACTCACCTTTCAAGGACATGCTCTTAACTATATAGATTTGTATAGTACAAATCTTTATTGTTGAGAAAGCACTTGTAAAGTGCCCATTTTCCTAAAAATCTCCCTATTTTGGCACTAAAATGTAGTTTAATGATTTTTTGGAAGGTAAATAGGAGTGAAATATAGTTTTTGATGTATTTCTATGACCTATGGGAGGTGAAAGGTCACAAATTGGCATGGGTGGGTCCATATTAGAGGAATTAAACATTAAACAAGGCAATGGTGGATCTAATTGATGTATGAAAATGTTCTATTATGGTTTATTGGGACTCATGAGTTATTTTTGAGGCATATAAGTGATGTAGTGATCAATTAAGGGAAAAATACCATCCTTTTATGGTCAAAACCATTGACTAACTAAGTACATGGATCTAAAAGGGTTTACTAACTATATCACATTATGAATGCATATGGAATGCCTTAAAAATAAATGAAAGATTAATTTTATCATATGATATTATATGCAATGACTCTTAAAATCTCAAAATGATCATAGTTTCGATTATTTTGCATGACTAATGTGGTCATAAAACTTTTTCAAACTACCTCCTCCAACTTTGGATTCATTACGCATCTCCCTTATGTTGATTATCCTTAAAGATGTATAGGGGAAAACTAAAACTTTTGGACACCATGACACTATCTGAGTCAAGCTTGACATAGGGTACAAAGACCTATTAATATTGCTAAGGCAAGTTTGAAATGTGACTAGCTAATGGACTGACTATACATGCCTACAGAACTCACAACGTGACTAACAACTAGGTGTCAAATATGGAATATGACTCCAAGATATAGGTTTGGCCAATTTCTAGGTCTAGGAATATAAATTGACCAAAATTTTTGGTGACTCAACTATTTTGACTAGCCTGCAGGTCATGTAACCTAGAAATTTGATTAAGCTTGATCATGATGACTAGACAGATGAAGTATGATTGTAACATGAATCCTTCCTTCATCTTGAAAACTCTTGAATAAATTAGAAACATCAAAACAAAAGTAAATAAAAAATAACACACTATATAATTACTTAAACAACATGACCTAACAATAAACAAGACATTATGTAAGAGCACTTAGAGATATAAGACAGACTGACCTACTTATGTACAAAAGATCATGAAATAGAACTAGTAGCAGAATTTGAGATACCTACCATTCATAAGGATGGGAAGGATATATCCATTAAAATTATCAATATCAAAATCATTTATCTTCTTGTAACATGTGATGATATATGGTCTACTCTAAAGACTATCAAATTTGGAGTGTTTTCCTAGTTTTAGATGGTCTTCATCCCATTTGAGGACTACATCACTTTATTGAAATGTTTTAGAGGAGGATCTCTTATAAAATGACTTATTCACTTGGTTCTGATTAGACCACATAAATTACGTGTGATTATTTCTTGTCTCCTCCATCTATCTTAGTTCATTTAACCTCACTTGCATAGCATCATCCTCTAAGAGTTCAAGTTGGTGGGAAAGCTCTAATGTAGGCAATTCAAGAGAGATAGGAAGTTTTGCTTCTCTCCCATAAACAAGGAGGTATGGGGAGTGTCTAGTAGCCTTATTAGGTGTCACTCTACCTACCCATAGGGAATTTATCAACCTATTATGCTACTCCCTCTGACTATCTTCCATAGTCCTCTTGATGATCCTTAATAAGTTCTTGTTTGTGGACTCTGTTAGTCTATTTCCCTATGGGTAATAATTAGAGGATGCTTTGAGATAAATTCCATGCTAAATGGCCCACTCACATACCTTGTTTCTTCTGAAGGTCAATTCATTATTATAAATGATTGTGCAGGGCACACAAAATCTGGTCACAAGGTTATCATAAAAGTCTAAGACAAAATTTTCATTGTCTTCCTTGAGGGAAACTACTTCAACCCACCTTGTGAAGTAGTCTATGGGTGTGATAGTCAACTTATGTCATTTAATTAAAGTGGGGTGTATCATCCGTATGAAATCCAATCCCCATTGCATGAAGGGTTGTTCTATTTATATTAGTTGTAAGGGGAGGGCAGCTAGTTTCTATTTACCAATGAACATTACACATTTTTGATAATTCCTTACGCAAGAGTGTGCATCTCTAAATAATGTGTGATAAAAGTACCTAGCTCTAATGATCATGAAGGCTATGGTCTTAGTATCAAAGTGTCCACCATCTGGACCATCATGTAATTGTTTAATCAACTTATCCACTTGGCATGATTCATCACACCTCAAAAGCATGCCTCTTATATCTCTTTTGAAAATTACTCCATCTATTAGGACATACTGTATACTTTGAAAATTGAAATGCCTCCTTTTTGCTCTGTCTAACCCCATAGGACATTGGCTTGATTAGAGAAACCTAATCACATCATGTGTCCAACTAAACTATGTGTTGTTTGTCACTTCTTATTGGTTATCATGGACTTCCATCACTTGGTCTTTACCTTCTTTTACCTCTATTGCAAGATTCTCACATAACCTTCTACCCCTAATGATATTTATAACTCTAACTTCAAGGTCATACTCTATGCATTTTTCAACCCACCCAGCCCTTTTCTCATTGAGGTCTCTATTGAGTATGAACTCCTTAATACTTAGGTGTACTACCATGAGTATGACCATGTGACTAAATTTATTCAAACCTCTCACCACAATAAGAACATGTTTTTATAAAAATATATACATATCCTTCTAAGGCTTGTTTAAAGATAGCAATGGGTTGTTCTAGGCCTTGATCATTTTGCTACATCAACATGGCAGAGATTACATTTGATGTAGAGAAGGAATACTAGTAAAATTCTTTATTAAAATTAGGATTAAAGAATAGGATGGAAGGAGAGATTGCCTCTTTGATGGACTCAAATATCCTCTTACCTTTTTTTCTCCATGTAAACTCTTTATGTTTCCTTAACATGTGAGTAATAGGCTTGACCAACTCTACAAATCCTGGGATAAACCTTCTTATAAAATTAATCTTCCCTAAGAAAATATGTAGACCTTTCTTGTGCCTGGGTAGGGGTAATGAAAAAATGGACTCAACTCTTTCAGGTTCTATGGAAAAACCATCTTTGGACACTACATGGCCCAATAATTTTCCCTCATAAATAGTAAAGAAACATTTTTTAGGATTCAATGACACTCCAAATTGAATGAATATTTCAAAGACTAGTTTCAAGTGAGCTATGTGGTCTATTGGGTCCTTTGAGAACATAATGATGTCATAAAGGTATATGAGCAACATGTCATTGATTAAACCATCAAATTTATTATTCATTTCCCTTTGTAAATTTTCACCTACATTAGACAATTTAATGGGCATCTCCATGTATGCATAAGTGCCCCACTTTGTGGTGAAGGCAATTTTATGCCTATCCTCCTCCTTGACCATGATCTGATTGTAACAAGAGTATATATCAAGAATTGAGAAGCTCTAAGAGCCTATAACCTTTTGAATAATGTAGTCTATTGAGGGTAATGGGTAATGGTCTTTTAGAGACACCTTTTTGAGGTCTCTAAAGTCCACACACAAGCATATTTCCCCATTCTTCTTCCTCACTAGAAAAAGGTTTGTCACCCATGAGTAATTTTTGGTGGGACATATTATTCTTGACTCAATCAATTTGAATAATTCCCTTCTCATCAACTCTTCTACCTTTGGGTTGACAGGACTATGTTTTTTCCTAATTGGTTTTACATTATTCTCTAATTCAATGGGTGTTGTGAAGGTTTGGGGTCAAATACATTAAAATCCTCACATTCCCATGCAAACACATCTAAATATTCTTATCATAAAATAATGAAGGAAACTATCTCTTTTGTTGTGATGATCTTTCCCAGATTCAACAATTTGTTTTTGAAGATCTTTACCCTTTATAATTCTCCTCCTTAACTAACATACATGCCTTGTCTTTTTTCATTTGAACATCTTCATTGAATATGTTTTCTAATTTCACAAGTTCCTTGGGTATCTTGGTAGACCACATATGCACTTTATGATCATCATATTGGTATTGTAACTTGTTTTGTTTCTTGTGGTAGAATTCTACCTCTTACATGAGAAAACACCTAATTTGATCATCAATATCAAACACCTACCAACTCACCTCATTGTCAGGTGAAAATGGATTACATATCACCTTGAGCTTGGCTTAAATTTTACTTCCTTTCACCTCATCTTTACTCTCATACTGGGCTCCAATGGCTGTAAGCCTATCTACATGTTGGTTTGCCTCCATTGGTATGGACTATATGTTGAATGCCAGGAAATCTTCTATGAGGTCCTATCTATAGTGATTATAGGCCTTTAAATTATGGTTCTTGATTTCAATTATTCCCCTTACTTGTTTCACAACAATTTCATTATCACCCTTTACTTGAAGGAGTTTAACACCTCTCCTTCTTGCTTCTTACAAACCATGTAAAAGGGCCTCAAATTGAGTTGTGTTTGAGGTTCAACTGAATTGAAACCTTGTAGATGAGTAGTATTTTTATTTGAGGATGAAATCAACATGAATATATACCCACTACCATTATTTAACCTTGAATCATCAAATAATAATGTCTACAAACCATATTCTTCTTGAGTTGTGTTTGTTATGCAAGGTATATCAACACCTTCCTCATGCATACAATACACTCCTAAATCTACCTCCTCAATGTTTCTATAGGGATCAAATCCATGATTTTTATCTACCCATTCATCCAAGTAGAGTTTTTAAATGCCTTCAATATGATCATGAGGCTCTTGTTCACTAACATTATCATCTTCATCAAGTATGGTGTAGTTGACATTTACAAGGTTAGGTATATAGGGCTCTAGATGGAACTTAGAGATAGGTTCTAACCTAACAGTGACCCTAGTCCCATATCTGGTCTTAAATACCATGTATGACTATTTAGACAATAAGTAACCCCCAATTTTTGTAGTAAAGTCCCTAGATAGGCATAGGGAAAAGTATGGGGGTAATTCCACAACTGTTACATATTGAGTGATGACTCAATTTGGGAAGGTTGCCAATGTAATCTTTAGGTATTTCAAGACACCTATTGTTTTAATGGGAGAACCATACAACTGAAGAACACCCTTTTCATTAGGCACATATTTAAGCTCAAGTTTGTCTACTATTGCGTTAGTCATGACTAAGGTTGAAGCACCTAAATCTCTCATATAATTATGGACAAGATAGTCCCCTATGATGACTGATAAGTAAAATGGAGGGGGATTGACAACTTTAGGGGGTTTGACAACATTTTGAAGTTGATCTTGATTAGGAAATTGAACTTTTCGAGGCTAACTACTATTGACAAAAATAATACTCGCCTTGTCAGCTACCTTGTTCACATGAGAAAGCTTGGATATCTCTTATTGGAGGATTTATTTCTACCCTGAAATAGAGATAGTATCCCACACTAACATGGTAACATTGGAACCTTTCATGTGGTCCATAATATTGAATGAAATATTGGCTCTCTTGGACTATACTTTGGAACTAGAAGTGTAACTTGACACTTGAGTAACTTGAGGGAAAAAAGGAGACTTATATTGTTATCCATGATGTTGAGGCATTTGTTGAGTTGTATGAACATTAGTAGCTATGTTTGAATTGGTAGGTTGTTGACTAGCTTTTGGAGATGTGGAATAGACCTTAGGCTTCCCCAAATTATCCTCTATCATCCTCCTCTTAGATCTTATATGGGATACAACTGATTCATCTACCTTTTCTAGATTTTTCCCCATGTTTACTACCACATGTTCAAACACATTCTTCACTTATTGAAAATTCATGCAAGTGGTGTCAGTTGCTGCCTTACCCATGTTTAATTATTATTAGATTGGATCCTCTGATGATGTCATGGCATACATGTTACCTTGACTTACTAGAGTATCTTGTGGTGGAGGAGGAATTGTGCCATGGCCTTAGCATGAAGGAACATGCTACCAACTAATATCTTGATATGTTTCTCCACTTGAAGTTATTACCATCTCATTAGACTGCCCTCCTGATTGTCATTGGCCCTCTTGTGCAAGGTTGTTTTAAGTGGGGACCAAGGCTCTTGAGATACTTAAAAATGTGGGATTTTAGTTGTTATAAATTATAGATTGAGTGATTTGGCCTTTGGATTATTTATTTTATTGATAAGGGGTTCTATTTTAGGACTAAGAAGAATATTGAACTTAGAGAGGGCTTGTTTATATGATGTCTATTACTACATCTTGACTTAATAGTTTTGGGAATAATGGAGTTTTATTCGTAATTTAGTCAAGGGTCTAAAATAAATAAATTAGTAAACAATATTACAATAATTAAGGTACTAATTTTTATAATTTATTTGACTTTGTATCTTTTTAAAAATAGTAATGAAAGAGGATAAATGCAATGTAGCTTAAAACTGAACTAAGATAGTTGAGATAGAGGATGAAACTGACTGTACAAGAGTGGGATAGCATTATGAATCTAGATCTAGATTTCATTTAATGAAAGGATAGGAGAACCAAAAATAGGAAAATTTAGGGTCCAGTGATATTATCCAAGTTCTACCATTAATTTCCAAACTAGTCACAAAGACCTGAGTTTTTTGGGTTTTTGCCCACTATCCCTATGTGAGCTTACTTGTGAAATTTTAGATCTTGAATTTTGATAAAGCTCCTTATAGATATGATTTAATATTTAACTCTAGACCTTCATTTTAATTGAATAAAACTTGAGAAAGAGGGGGTAGGCTAGTGTGTGTAAGATGCATTGGACATGTATCCACACCCCTTGTGTAGGCACAATGCCTACATACCAATATTATGAAGAGGGATCAAGCCATATGTATTTTTTCCACTTGATGTGCTTTGTGAAATAGTGCTATGTAGATGCAAAAATTCCAAAATTAGAGTGCTTGAGGTGGCTAGAGACTAGTGTGAGGGTTTGAACATGCTTGTAGCTATATTGGATGGTTGTATGTAGAGAATAGGGAAATTTTCCTTAGTGGTTTTGCTTGTATTCTTTATTATTTTTGTAATATTTTCCAACCTCTTATAAATGAACTTTGAATGGAATTTTATAGAGGTATATTGGTCATGGGTTAAATTTATTCACACCAGGCCAACATAATGAAGAATAAGAATCAAAAGGAAATTATCGTTTGGGCTCAAAATATGATTGGACAAGAATGACAAAAATGAGACACCCTAGGTTCTAGTGCTATTGTCCAACCCCAATGATCCTATCCTATAGGCTCACTAGGGGGATGGAATTAGCATGGGAAATAGAGCTTGATCGAGTTAGAATCAGGTCTTAAAAGTCTATGGATGACTAGTTATAAGCAAAAAGGTATCTATAAGGGTCATGAGAGCATGCAAGAAGGTCATATGGATATGGTGTCACCAGCTACACTCAATATACCAATTTGGACATTTTATATGACTACATTTACCCCCCCTTTATTTTAATGATGTAGCAAACTAAAATACTAGGATAAAGGAAAATTAGAAAGCATACCTGAACTTACCTACAAGGGTGAATCCCATGAAGTTGTGTAATACTGAGTGTGCATAGAGAGAGTACATTATGAAGTGTAAATCTATAAGAGAAAAATAAAAAGTAGATCACTTCTTACGAGATATGTTATATCTAAAATAAAAATTTACAGATCTTGGTAAGAAAAAGAGGAAGAGAAAAGAATGAATACACCTTACTAGGTATGCAAACCAATACAAAATATGTTGTGATGCTAAGTGATACTAGATGATTCTAGATATGTGTTTTACCAAGAGTAATATTATGAATGGAGCTGAGTTCTCAATTCCCTTAGAGTGGCTCAAGAATGCAAAGGCTATCCCTTTGGCTCCATCATTTCCTACTAAGTGAAGCTATAAAATCATGTATGTGTTAATCAATGTTTGGATTATGTGTCCAATCCCTCTAAGTAGGTGGTTCAAGAATACAAAGGCTAGCTAGACCTTTAGATCCAACATTTCCACCAAGTAAAGCTATAAACTAATATCAATATGAATGTGTGATATATGAGATGGCTCCTAAAGCCCATGAATACTTTGAAATCTAATAATGTGATTGGATAGTTAAATGTGTACTGGAAACTAAGCCAATCTTGGCCGCTCTAGAAGGAGGGGATTAGGCTTGTATGAAAGCCACTCTAAAACTAGAAACTAGGTTTATATGAAATCCACTTAGAAATGTGAAGGTTAGGCTTATATGAAAGCCACTGTAAAATGATGCCAACCACCTATAGATGGAATAAGACATAAAACTATTGAGAATACATGGGTAATATACTAAACTTGAATAGAAAAGAAGAACAATGTGCTATGTACATTACCTCCAATCACTAGTGTCTATAACATGGATTTTGATCTAAAATTTATACAAACTACCCAATCTAAAACTCAAAGCAAGAGCCATCATTTCACACATGATGCCCACTATATATGGATTCTCTGAGAAAAACTGTACTAAAACTATTGAATCTAAATTGATCTATATGTGATAAAACTATTGTTGAGCTTACCTTTCTACTTGTTTCTTGAAAATTTGGGTTTTTTATTATTTGGATAGGATCACTAAAAATAGAACACCTTACTCTCTAGCACTATTGTCCATGTCTATCACTATTTTCCTTTGTTAAATCTGATGACTATTCTATAATTAATACTATCTTTCTAGTCCATTTTGCCTAGTTTGACCTTTGATTTCTATTTTGAGTCTTTTAAAAATTGATTTTTTGACTGGTAGGAGTTATGATCTCTATGACAAAACCCTTGTTTGTTTCCCCCTCTTATGTGGGTAGGAATGAAGACCTTGTAATGACTACCCTCAAAAGAAAGAACCCTACAAGTGTGTTATGATGTAAAATACATGATATAGTAATGATAATCAAAAATATGTTTCAAGATAAACATAGTTTATATTGGATATTGTTAGATTAACAAGGGTATGCCTAGATAGATATAACAATGTAATAGCACGTGTAGTATACTAAATTAAAATTGGAAATGTTAGTTGTTAGTTGTTAGTTGTCAAGGAGGGATGGAGCATGATGTCCATCATGGCATCCAAGCAAGTAAGATAACGTATAATGTGGATCATGGAATTGTAAATAGTGAGAAGCACATAAAGTAAGAAGCAAGAATCATACAAGATTGGTTAAGGGGCCAGCAAATAAAAGACATGGACACATGTCACTCAAATTGGAAAAGAAGCATACAAAGAATTTTCAAATTCCACATACACATACAATTGAAAACATGTAAGGTTGGCACGAGGGCCACAATCACATAGAAGAGTAAAATCAATGGACATTGACAAATATCCTAAGGCACACATAAGAGACAAAATAAGAACTAAGAAATGCAATCATATCTAGTTATGCAAAGCAAAAAAGGAAAGCATGTAATATGTTGGAAGTACAATCACATCTAAATAATCAAAGAAAGAAGTGAAATTATGTAAAACATGTAGTAAAAGACTAGTTATATCCTAAGAAATATGGAAGCTCTATATATTAGTGAATGTCGATAGAGTAATCTATGTAAGCTAGTAATTAATATACATCAACATGATAACCAAAGTGTGTGGTGTAGGAATGACATAACCTAAATGGTGCAGTCATGTAGAAGATGCCCCTAGTGGATAAATATATTTATGTATGTCTCAAATGTAGAAGTAGGATGCCCCCTTAATGGGTAGAGTGAAGCAATCAAAGATATGGATGTCACTACACACACTCAAAGGAGACTAAGTGAAGCATGGTAATGTAGATAAATCAATAAAAAATAGCATAGAACAACAAATGTAAGTCTATCATGATAGGAGAAATGTAAAGCATGGAGAATGCATACAATTAAAAAAAATTGTGTTTTGAAATTTTTTATTATTTTTGGTATTTTGAATTATTTGATTTTTTTTGGATTTTTTGGAATATTTGAATGTTTTTGGATTTTTTGTATATTTGAATGTTTTTGGATTTTTAATTTATTTGAATTTTTTTGGATTTTTGATGTATTTGAATGTTTTTAGATTTTAAATTTTTTTGAATATGTACAATCAATCTTAAAGAGACTATGTACAATAAATTGAAAATAATCCAAGTACAAGCAAGGTTGAGAAGAGATGATACTAACTGATAAGTCTCATGAGAGACTCCCTATCATGGTGTCATGTATCAAAGATAGGGATCGTGCGTGATCATGAAGCATGATGGAAGCATTGAGATTGTGGCTCTGAAATCTAAATATGTTGTAAATGCTCTAAAATCTTTGTAGTGGAACCCAACTATGAGGTCCCCCTATAACTCTAAGAAGTATATGTAATTATAGGGATCTTAGGGACCCATCTGGTAGTAGGATAATCTCTTCGAACATGTGTTCTATATGTATAGGCATGAGACCTTAATGATACTACCTTGGGTGTGAAAACTATAGATAGTAACTATATAGAGTCTTAAAATTGTGGATGTTTTAAGAAAGGCTTCCATGTAAGGGTATGAACTTTCTATGTTGGTGAAGGTCTTGACTTTGTTAGAATCTAAATTGGAGGAAAAACTATTACTAGTGGAGAATCTAAAAATGGTGATTACAAAGTATAAGATGGATCTAAAGTGGGGAGTGGCAACTCATATGGAATTCCACCAACTATAACAACCTGATTAGCAAGAATGAATTTCATGCATTTATGAACTGTATAAGGTACTACTCAAAGTTCTTGAATCTATGGTCAACCAAGTAACATATCAAAAAATATTTCACTAGGAACAATAGTAAATGGCATAGCCACATGCGTTAGACCAACCTATAGAGGAAGTAAAATCTCACCCAATGAACTTTGTATGTGCTCATTGAATCCACTAATAACTATGTCCATCAAGGTAATATCATGCTTTGAATATCCTAAATGTTGTAGTAATGTCATAGTGCACATGTTCACATAGGACCCATTGTCAATGAGATCACTATGAATGGAATGATGATTAATCTAAGCTTTGATATAGAGTGCATGGTAATCTAAATCATACTCAACTATCTCCTACTTTTAGAAGGAGATTGAAGGTATAGGTGGAACTCTAGAATTATACACACCAATCATGTTACTTAAGGGATGTGACTCAAATAAGGGTGTCTGGTATGTAGTTAATAGAGGATGTGCATGATATACATGGTGAACACCTGATGTATCCCTTATCTCTTATTTATAATTCTATGGGAAAGGATTTGAGAAGATTTTCAAAGATTTATCATATGTTTACTTTGCTTGAGGAGGCTCAATTGAAGTACCAAGATCAATAATGTTGCCATCTATTAAGTCTTATATCTTGTGTTTCAAACTAATGAATCTATTTGTTATATGGCTTATTTCCCTATGAAAATCACAAAATTCATTCTGATCATATCACCATGGAAGAGGCTTTATTGGATAAACTTCCTAAATATGAGGGAGGTACATGATGTTACATTCAAATAGCTACTATAAGACTCTAGTTGGAGATACTAGTAGATTGGTAAATTTTTACCAAGGAGGTGTTGATAAAACCACTTGCTAAGGGGGCTCTAAAGCTACATTAACTATAGGTTGATTTTGACATTTGCTATCATTAAAATTTACTTTATATGGGACTTTACTGTTATTCTTATTTGTTGTTTTGGATATGCTCATGTACTTGAGCTTTCCCATTGAAATTAGTTTGACTTCCAATTCCTTTAGTGTATGATATAACTCAGTGAAGGAAGAGAATCTTTTGAATATTATTAATTCATGCAGAGCTGGTAGAATACTCTATTTAAAGAGATCTTATAACTCTTGATCGGCCATGGGACTAGTAATCTTAGCCAAGATAGTCTTATATCTAAGAATATAATTTATGAAATGCTCATTTGACCTTTGTTTTTGTTGTGTAACTTGGGCATAGGAAACTTTATCACTAATTTTAATTCTAAAATGAGCTAAGAACATGTCAACTAAAGGATTGAATGCATTGATTGACTGATTTAATAAAATATAGAACCATTATAAAGCATAATCCTTCAGACTCTGTGGAAATAGCTTGGTTATTAGCTAGTCATTTGGCACATAGTCTAAGCATGTTGCAGAAAAGATCTCAAGTGTGTCTCTGGATCACCCTTGCCATCATATAAAGTGAGCTTGGGTTGAACAAAACCTGGTGTTAAGGGTATATAATCAATATGACTTGTCAATGGTTTATGAAGTAGAGAAAAAGAATCCAAAGCCTATGTTGGTCTAAAAGCACCTTGCTTAAGATGTAGCACCTTGGATTGAAGAGATTTTATCTCTTGCATAAGGGTAGCCACATTAGGAGACAAAGATGTACTAGCTATATCTGGTGGTGGTATAGAGGAAGGTTGGGTTTATATAGGGGTTTATTGAGACATAGTTACCCCCATAGTCTTATGTGTAACTAGTTTCTCTAAAGGAATGGAATACTTAACTTGTTTAACCTTTTTTTATTCATATTATAGATTTTAAGATAAGAGTATGATCTCAAGATTTTTCCCTGAGTCTTTCTCTAAAAATTTTTAGAATCAAGACTTTTTTGAGTATAACATCATTATCAACAATAGGTGGAAGTGGATCAAGAACCTGATGTGGTGGGTCATGAACATCATTATTTGTATCATCATTGTTATTCTCATACTACTCATTATCAAAATTATCTTCATATAAATTATTATAATTTAGATGTGTAAGATCTATAGCAGGAAGCTAAGTTGGTTGTTTATCCATGGTATATGATTGGGTTGAAGGAATATGGGTGATTTCAAGAGGGTTGCCACTAAGTCTTGCACTTTGTCTCAAAGGAAGAGATGCAAGAATATTAGGTGGCATAATAAAAATAACATGAATAATGAAAGAAAAGATTAAATATATATAATTTGAACAATGAACTTGAATATGCATAAAAAAGATACATAGCTCACAAACATGTAAGGTGAAACCTCAAAAGCAATGGGACCTAGTATATGCAACTAGGGTTTTGAAAAATGATATTTTTTAAAATAACTAAGGAATTTTAAAAATTAATGTGAATTTATGATTTAAATATGTAGGTAAAAAATCAAAAAATATTGGAGAAATTAGGAAGGAATTCTCCTTGGGGTTTTTATGCACAAATGAAGTCAAGTTCACCAAAGGATTTAATATTCTTTAGAATAGTGGAGTTTTATTCCTAATTTAATTAAGGGTCTAGAATAAATAAATCAATAAATAATATTTCAATAATTACAGTACTAATTTGTATAATTTATTTAACTTTCGTAGCTTTCTAAAAATAGTAATGAAAGAGGATAAATGTAACTTAGCTTAAAACTAGACTAAGACGGTTGAGATAGAGGTTAAAACTAACTATGCAAGATTGGGACAGTGTCATGAATATGGATCTAGATTTTGTTTGGTGAAAGGATAGGAGCATCAAAAATAAGACACTTTGGGGTCTAGTGTTATAGTCTAAGTCCTGTCATTATTGTCTAAACTAGTCAAAGAGATCTAAATTTTTTGGATTTTGTTTTCTATCCTTATGTGAGCCTGTCTATAAAATTTTGGATCCTGAATGTCGATGGATCTCCTTATAGAGATAATTTAATATTTAACTCTAGACCTTAATTAAACTTGAATAAAACTTGAGAAAGAGGGGGGTAGTGTGTGTAAGATACATTGAACGTGTATCCACACCCCGTGTATGGGCACATTGCCTAGATATTAATACTCCAAAGAGGGATCAAGCCATATGTAGTTCTCCCACTTCATGTGCTTTGTGTAATAGTGATATGCAGATGTAAAAATGCCAATCTACATGTGCTTTAGGTGGCTAGAGACTGGTGTGAGGGTTTGAATATGCTTGTAGTTGTATTGGATGGTTGTATTTTGAGAATAGGGAAATTTTCCTTAGTGATTTTGCTTGTATTTTTGCTTACTTTTGTAATATTTTCCAACCTCTTATAAATGAACTTTGAATGGGTGTTTATAGAGATATATAGGTCATGGGTTAAATGTATTCATGCTAGGCTAACATAATGAAGAAAAGGAATCAGAAGGAAATGGTCATTTGGGATCAAAATGTGATTAGATAGGAGTGACAAAAATGGGACACCCTAGGGTCTATAATTATAGTCCAACCCCAACACTTTTATCCTACATGTTTGGCACCTAAGGGGATGGAATTAACATGAGAAATAAAGCCTGAATGAGCTAGAATCAAGTCTTATAAGTCTATGTATGAACAATTATAAGTGAAAATGTGTCTGGAAGGTTCATGAGAGCATGCAACAAGGGAATATAGATTGGGTGTCACAATCCATGCTCAATCTACTAATTTGGACATTTTATATGACATCTCTTTAAGACCACTAGTTTAATGTTTTGTGATTTCAACAAGCCTTCAATTTTTCCAAGTCTATCCACTTGATTATCATCAGGTTGTACTTTATTTATTGGAGAAGGCAATGGAGTAGTGGTAGGTGGAGTTGCATGGAGCTCAAGAAAGAGGGACATGCCAGGTATTGGCATGAGTTTCCTTGCTTGTATCAAATAGTGTTTTTCCCTTATAGATATCTCATAGGCTTCAAGTAGAGTTATCTCACCCATGGATTGGATCATGATTAAAACATCTAAGTTTAATGCTCTCAAGTAGTAAATAAAATCATAATAGGGTGTGGGTTTAATGATGACATGGATTCTATCCCAAGTTTTTTGGAATCTATAGTTCAAATAAACCTTAGATTCTTAGGGTACCCTCTTGATTGATGTGAGTTGTTCAACTAGTGACACATGTTCACTCCTATCTTAAAAATTATTAAATACACTCACCAAACTCATCCTAAGTATTTATTAAGGAAGGATTCAGACCCCTATACCATTGCAAGGCTTTTCCTTTTAAAGATGTGGCTAGTAGTCTCATGGCTACATTCTCTTAAGTGATGTTATGCACTGAGCAAAGGTTTGTAATGTCAACTATGTGATCTATAATAGTGGTGTATTTTTATCATAAAAAATTATGGTAAACTCTTCAAAGAGGTATTAGGTTTATCATCACATTGTTAAAGGTAAAGAGGACTTCCACCATTGAAAGAAACAAAGGCTTGCAACCTAAGCATTTCCATTTAGATTTATGAACCTTTAAGGGACTGTGTATGGGAAGAATTTGTAGATTTTTGAGATGTGGGAGAGTTAAGGAATGATAGGTTTGGGTTTTCAATATTTACCCTTCTCCTCCTTTTAATGTCCAATAATAATTCAATGAACTGAAATTGCTTACCTTTTGAAGTAGACCTAGTGGAGATTTGGTTCATGAACTTTCCCTCCAATCTATTGATGACTACTCCAAGACTTCCAAGTGTTCTCAAACATTTCCAAACTATTTAAAGCTGATATTAAATTTCCCTTATTATAGTCCCAATGGGAATCCTCTAACTATTGGAGTTATATGTTGCACCCTAGCTAAGGAGAGAATTGTTTAAGCCCTCTACTCAAACCTAGTCCAACATGGCATTGACCTAATACTATGGGTTGTCTATTTGTAGGTAAAACCTATATAATTTAAGGATTTATCTCCAATAATATAATAATGTAGTTATTTCTTAAAACCTATGTCTATCATAAGGAAAAGGGAAAGAGATGAAAACTAAAAGGAAAATATAACCTATGTGGAGATGCACCAAACTATTCAATGATCCACTCTCAGCTTAAACACTTTCATGAATACTAATGAATCCAATGTGGACAAGGGTTGATCATATTCTTTGATAATTTTTCAAACATGAGTGCTTTTCTTGATTGTTGGTAAGAGACCTATAACTTGAAGGGAATAAATTCATAGGTTTGTGTAAGACACTACTCTCTTATGACACTTCAAGAGAAACTCCCTAGCTCACACTTCACACAACCTGCAAGAAACTAAACAAAATTAAAGAAATTCATATGAAGGACATATAAGTGATGAATGAAGAACATACACACTACAAATCATATTTCAATAAGGTACACTTAGCATTCAAGAGAATCAAAAACTTATTTTATATTACTTCAAAAGAGTTACACAAATATTTTGGTAGAGATTTGCTACACCCAATTGAGGGATGGAAAATAAAATCTTAATGCCTACATTTATAGAGAGAATAGAAGACAAAAGATAATTATTTTGGTTTAGAAAGGGTCATTAATGATCCTAATGTGCCATGAGGTAGTTACATAAATTTTAGTTAAAACGCTTTGAAATGGTCAATCAATATCCTCACACCACCTTCCTTTCACTAGATCCTTCCACTTGTTTGATAAGTAGGTCTGTATGGTTAGCTTTCCAAAATTATGTTCATGTTCACCATACCATTAATTCAACATATAAACCTATGCTTAAAACTAATTTGATATAAATTAGATAACCCTTATGATACCTTTATTTTATTGGCCTTGAGATATTTTAAGAATTCCCTACCTGAAACATACCTTATCTTTGCATTACTAGGCCAAATAACCTGCCTCATAGACTGACAAGTTTGAACAAGATTATGAGAGAATTTTCAATGTGTTTCATGGGTTGAAATGATGTTTAATAGGTATAATAATTCCTGAACTTACTCCCTCCATAGTTTATAATCCTTCCCTAGGATTTGCAACACAAAAATTTGACAAAAAGTTGAAATTTTGCTCTCTCAAAATCCATCTGTACACCTTATGTACCATCTAATAACATGAGTTGAAGCCACTCTAATTTTTATATAGGTCCAAGTGATATTATAGGCACTTTTGAGAAATATACTTGATTTTTATCTAAACCTCTCTATATTAGTTGTTTAGGTTTAAGGGAGGGTTTAAAGGGTTTAGAGGGTTTAGGCTTGGGTCTTGAAGATTTGAGCTTGGGTTTGTGGATCACCTACACCAATACCAATATAAAAATCTCATTTACCTCCCATGAAAATTTGGATTCCTTAAGTATACCCCTTTTTTCCTAGGTGAGTGCTTGAAGATGTTTCTTTTATGGATAGTTTATCCTTTGAGGAGCCTCTATAGATCTGCAAGTGAAAATATGCACTTTAGTGGTTCCTCCAAGGCCTAGAATAGCTAAAAGGTCCGTAGAACAACATTAAAATTCCCATAAAGAGGATTCAAAACCTCTCAAACTATCACACTATACTCTGATATACTCTTTTGATAGCATAATCATGGTGGAGCTTGAGTGTCATATTGCTTGCATAGTTATTCTATAAACATTGACCTATATATTGGTCTATGGATGATGTATGCCTCCTACATGACTAGGAAAATACTTTAGATGCCTCATAAATTATATTTTCTTCCTTCATCATGCCAATTTTACCCAATGTAGTGCACATGGCCAAGTACATTGAGGTCTATAACTTTATACCTTCATACCTGTCATGGAGGTTGTTTACCTATATGAATCTTATCTGAGTTCCTTCAAGGCCCTCCTCCCTTACCAAACTCATTTTGAATATGAAAACACTCTAAAAGTTTGTCCTTAATCTCAAAATATATTTCTTATGTCTATTATGTACAATTTTGATCTTGTACATGCCAAGAAGGGGAAATGGTGGTGTTCAAGAGACCTTAGGGGACTTAAAGATGGTTTCATGATTGAAATATTACATTTGAATGGGTTTTGAGATGAAATTTCACCATCAAGTCATTTATGTGATTTATATATTATTTTAGGTGTCCACCATCTTAAGGATGATTCATAGAGTATGGATGTCCAACCTTGCTACAAAGGTCATGAATGCTTAAAGCATTGTCCTTCCCTCCTAACTTGAATAGGTTGGATTCCCATGTAAAGACTCCATGGAGATATAAGTATTATAAGTTAGTTTTATGGTTGGTTATAGGCATTTTTTAGTCCCATCCTTATTAACAATCATTCATATATTTTATCCCCCCATTGCCATTCAACAGGTTGCATGACATGAGAGAACAGGATAACTGATTGGTTTTAGCAAATGAATCAAAATCCCTTGAAAACTATTGGTCTTAAAATTTCCTATACAGATAATGAGGGTTTAGAATTTCCTTATATTCTTTTTGAATGTTCATATATGATAGGCTTTCAACTCTCAAACAAATTCCATGAGTGGCTAGCCCCCTAAGTGCAATTTCTATGGTCAAAATCATAGACCCCCAATTTGCTCCTATTGTATAGAATAATCATGAACCTGAGAGGTCCAATACGGTCACTAATGAGCTTGAAGTGGAAGAGAAACAATTTTGGGCCCATACCAAGATGAAACACTATGATTTTTTGACCATTCAACATATCTAAACTCACCCTACAAGGACATACTCCTAACTGTACTGATCTATAAATTATGGATCTATACTATTGAGAAAGTACCTGCAAAGTGCCAATTTATTATAAATCCCCATATTTTGGCCCTAAAATGTAGTTTACTAATGTTTTGGAGGAGAAATAGGAGGGAAACATAGTGTTTGACTTAGTTTTATGACTTGGGGGAGGTGATAGGTCATAAATTAGCATGTGTGGGCCCATATTGGAGTAATTAAGCATTGATCAAGGCAATGGTAGATCTAGTTAAGGTATGAAAACTTTCCATGATGGTTTAATGGGACTCATGAGGTATTTTGGAGGTATATGATTGATTTCGTTATTAATTAAGGTGAAAATAACATCCTTTTATGGTCAAAACCATTGATTGACTCAAGTACATCACTCTAAAAGGGTTTATCAACTAGATCACATTGTGAATGCATATGGAATGCCTTAAAAATCAATGAAATCTTAATTAAATCAGATGATCTTATATAAAATGAATATTGAAAGCTCAAAATTGATCATACTTCTAATGATTTTGCATGACTAATGTACTCTTAGACCTTTGTCAAACTGCCTCCTCCAACATTGGCTTCATTACTGCATCTCCCTTATGTTGATGATCCTTCAAGATGTCTAGGGCCCAGCTAAACACTTTTGACACCATGACACTACCTAACTCAAGCTTCACATAAGGTATAAAGACATATAAAGAATACTAAGGCAATTTTTAACTGTGCCTAGATAATGAAATACCTAGACATGCCTTAAGAACTCATAACATGAATAACAACCAATTGTCAAATATGGAATATGACTCTATGTTATAGGGTTGGCTAATTTATAGGTCTAGATCATTAAATTGACCAATAATAACATTGGACTTGGTTAGATGGATGATATCTATGACCATCCTTAGTGTGAGGAATAGGTTTCATTTTATCCATTTTAAGTTTTCTAAAGACTAAGATGAGAAAAATAAAAAGTGAGAGGTAAGAATGATAGAAAATATCCAACATAATATGAAAAAAAATTAAAATAATCATGATAATAAAAAAATTATAAATTTCTAAGGCAAGTTAGGGTTTTCACAAGAAGACACAGACATCAGGTTCAACAAATGTTTAACCTTTTTTAGTGATAGCTTGAGGGTGTTGAATTTTCAAGTCTCATTTGTCTCTAAATCACCTTACGTGATAAGAACTAGATTTTTAGGCCAAACCCAATTGATCAAGATCTAATAGTACCTTCATGTGGATCACCTTAGACCAAAATTAGGTATTTGATGATTAGTTAGAGTTTCCAATACTTTTGTATATTTAAATAAGGCCTGTTAAGCATACATGAAGTCATGATGTCATATTACCCCTTGTTGAGGCCTATTTGATAACTAGAGGCATAGAAAGTGCTTTGTAATGTGAAACATATCAAAAAGGTACTATATCATTTCATTAAGTCATGAAAAAGGCTAGAACATTACAAAAGGGACATAAAGGTCATTTCAAAGTTATAAACTCCTTTAAAAGATATTAAAATCCATACATGTTGGTCAAAGAGTATCTTTGACTTAGTTTCCCCCTTAATTATTCCTCCTTGTGGATTATTTCAAGATTCTAACATGAGAAATGTTCAATCAATACCATGATCAGGTTTGTTGCACCTTTCCAAGCTCTTATTCAAGAAAACCAAAGTAGTTTTTATTATTTTAAAGGTGTTTCATACAAGTTTCATGAAGATTTCTCAGTCGTTCACTCTCTCTTGCTTTTAAATATTCCTATTCAAGATTTATCTAGGTCTTCAAGTATTAATATGATCTCATTTGCATGTTCAAGGCATAACCATTATTCCTAACTAATCAAGTTCTAATGCAAAGGCTTCAAGCATGTTTCTAAGCCATATATCATAAGGGCAAGTAGTGGTTTCTTATTTGATCTTGCGTATGAAGCATAGTGAAAGTAGATATGAGTGTATAAAAAAAATTTAAAGGTCTATACAATGAAATTATATAGTGTTTCATATATTTACAAGGTTCTTAATAAGTCTACACTGTAAGAAACTAAGTTTTCATGAGACAAAAACTTGAAAAAAAACATGACTATAGGCTTATAAGAGCCTTTGTCCAAGTTTATGAGAAATAAATAGGGGTTTATAAGGTTGGGTAGAGTCTATATAATGTATAAAGTAGATTTTAAAACACACACAAGGATATTAATAAAGAATATCAAGGGTTTTTAGGGTGTTTTAGGTTGTATAACAAGCTAAAAAGAAGAGCACAAGTCTATAGGAGGTTTTTTTTGGTGTTATCAAATATATAAAACAAAGAATAAGGGTTGAAAAAGATTAAATGGGTCTTAAATATAATAAATTATGAGTTTTAGGTATTTGAGGGGGGGAAATGAGGTCTACAAGCTAAAAACATTAGATTTACAAGTTAAAAACTAGTCAAGGTTCTATAATGTCTTTATTCATGCATGGTGTTTGGAAAATTTTAGAGGATTCCTAGAAAGTATCAACACACATATTGATAGTATATGTAATTCATGATGAGGTATAAATCACATGTATCTCTTAAAAAACTTTCAAACCCTGTAGGTAGTCTAAAAGACTACTAAAACCCTAAACCCATTATGATGCATTTTGATAGTTTTTGAATAGATAAGGCATAAGGTTGCATACTTCTTGAAATCATAACACAAGGGTAATATAAATATTTTAGGTAGTATTCATGTTTCCATGGATTATTATACAAGTTTTATCTCAAAATAAGGCTCTCATGATAAAAAAAACATGGCTTTAAGTCTGTTGGAGGTCTGTAGGGGTATTATTAGAAATATCGAGTAAGAAAAATAGGATTTTAGACCTCTTAAAGTCATCAAACTAAGGTAATATCAAGTTTTTAGGTTTTTAGACATATATAAGGCTATAAAATAAGGTTGTGTACCTGTATGTAGGGTTAAAATAGAGGTTTCAGGAATGACCCAAAAACACTAATAAGTCTACAACATGTTTCCAACGATATCATACTCTGTGATGTCAAAACAAAGTGTTCACAAGATAAGAAACTAGTTTTCAAGTCTATAAGTAGGTTTGTAACCATGTTTCAAAGGTTTCATAGGATCTATAAGGGTTTTGAGTCAAAAACAAAAGTAATAAACATGAAGGTTATAATGTAAGATCAAAAGACAGATTTTAGATTTTCAAGCATGATCCAAGACCCCACTAATAAGTCTACACTAAAATTCCTAAACCATTTCCTTGAATTTGTAAACACATTTATCATGCCAAAAATAGTTTTTTTAACCTTTCAATATGGGCATGATACTTATAGCATGATCTAAACATGATATATATATCAACAAGTCTATAAATAGAGTTTTGGAAGGTCTCTATAAGGATGTAATACTAATAATGATTATAATGTTATTGTCTTAATTGATCAAGAATAAGACATGATCTCAAAACCTAGATAGTAGGTATCTTCATAGTTTAAAACCCACTCCTGACCAATACAACTATTGAAAACATCCTCCAAGTAGTAGGAAATAAGAATTTGAGATCTCAAATAGGGCAATGCAAGTCTCTTAAACCACCTCAAGCATCCACATAGCATGAAAGTATCTAAAAAAGTTTCCAAGGAATGAAATAAAATTTATTAACACTAATAGATGGTTTAAGTTGTTTGAGAGGGTGAAAAAAACATGGAAACCAATTATAAACATGATCCTAAAGAAGTGCATCATCCTCAAGTTTATTGGCATCTATGAGAAACATGTGCAAATACTCTAAAGGGGTGAGTTATGTTAGTTTAAGACCTATTTTGGTATAGGAGCCTTAGTAAGCAATATAATCATTGAGAATAAGTCAAGATCAAATATATTCTCTCCAACCATCACATGTTCAAGAGTAAAGTGGTGAGTTCATATCTTTTTTAACAGTTTCTTAAGTAAGATGACCATGTCATAAATCAAGTATTTTAAAAACAACTATTTTAAGAGATAAATGGAGTGAAGATAAGATGGTTTACCCTCCACTACACCAACCAACCAATAAAGGCTATGTCAAATAATTCCAAGGCATTCAAGGAGATTAATGCATTCAACATAGTCCCTTCTCCTACAAATGCCTAAACCAATGGAGGTAGTTGGAAAAGTTAATGTCTTTTTTATCTTGATCACTTGTATATTCTATATATGATTATAAAAATGATTTTAAAAGGATCCCTGTACTTTGGTGTAACAAAATTATACTCTTTTGAAGATTATTCACATGATTTTGGACATAAAATCAACCTCGCAATCAAAATGCTTGTTCAAATGGGGTTCTTAATCAAGTTTCAATGGTTCAAATTGAATCATTACTTCAAGAACAATAAGTGGAATCAACTCCAAAATTGGAATAAGTCCCAACATAAGTTACAAGTTAATATACTTTATTTAATTGGAAATAAAGTGAATTTTTTGGTGTAAATTAGAATGAAGTAGCAAATAAAGGGAGCAATCTAGTTGCATACAATTCAAGGTCTAAAATGAGAGCAATGAAAAGAGATACATATTCCACTTTTCAAACACCATAATATGGTGTAAAATAAGGTACAACTACTAAATATTATAATTAAAAATCAAACTAGGTTTTTAGGAGGGACAACCATTCCAAAAATAAGCCCCCAATTAGTCAACAATCAAAATAAGATGCTACTACTACTAAGGTTCAATAAAAGGTTGGTAATATTCATTTTAGTATATTAAAACAAATTAAAATATATAATTTGAATGTGACTATGTGTGAATGATGTAGAACATACACCAAGTCTATCTCTCTATGCACTTCTTGAGTAATGATTTAACAATTCTTGCTAAGGTTCACTTCTTAGACAATGATCATGCAATGCCACTAAAATTCTCTTGTCAAAATTCTAGTTTCTATGTTCTTCAACATTCTTATAATTTTTTCATCAACCCTCTCTATCCACTCATCAACTCACCTACTCTTTTCCAAGTTTTAATTCATCCTTTACTCAACCTTACGCATTCCTTACATAGTCCTATTAGCCCTATTTTTGGGCTTTATTTGATTTTTATAGTCTTTAACCTCACTATTTTTAAATATGACCCTTGTTTTGGATACCATTTTATATTATCTATCTTTCCTCAAAGTTTCATAATCAAAATTAGTCTCTAAGTCACTTTGCTTGACTTATTTTGCTCATTATTTCCTCTAATTAGGTCTCCTAGGGTTCTTTTTACAAACAACCTTTAGAGTCTATACACATAGGTACGATCAAACAAAAAAACTTCAAAATATTTTCACAAATACTATTCCTAATATATTCACCAAATTTCATCTAAATTAATTGGTAAAATCTCTTTGTTCTTTCAAAACCCTAGGTCAATGTTTTTCTCAACCTTGTCTCAGCCGAGAGCATACGAAATCCACTAATGAAAAAATGAAAGTATTTCAAGAAAATGTGAGAGTTTTATAGGGTCTTTCTATCCCTTTTTCAACCTATCCAAACATTATATTCACTCTTCCAACCCACTATCTTTGAATTCTACCTCTAAACATACATTACTGTGTGATAAAATATCACCTAGGACTGTATTTTGTATAAATGAAATGAACACTCTTACCAAAAAATACCAAAATTATGGAATATTAATTACATTAAATAAACTTACCTATATTCCCCAAAATCACTTTATCAATTATTTTAGGATAACTCCTTTGTAAAGAAACACACTTACAGTCCAATCAATAATATTTTTCATACGGATCAAGGTTTGTTTTGAGAAAATACAAGAACAACAAGGATATATTCTATATTTATTATAAGTAACCATCCAAAACAATAACTTAATCCTTGAAAAATTTAATTCAACTTCTATATCAATGTTTATACCCATTAACCATGTAAACTCAATGTACAAGAAATAGCATATTATCAACCAAAATAGAGTATGAAACTGTATTCAAGATTAGGGTTCCTTTTCCTTATGTATTGGAACAAGTATTCACTATGATAACATTCCATTATCCATAAAACACATTTTAAAACTATTAATACTATCATTCATGAATCAACGAGACACATAAGGTTGTAAACAATAATCCTTTCCAACCCAATAGGGGTATGTATAAAGAACCTAGAAAACACAGGGGTTCTTTATGTATTTTATCTCTTCAAAGTCTTAAATCAAGATAAACATGAAATAACTTTTCATCACACTTAAAAAACAATTATTATATCATTCTTTCCTTAATCAAAACACATGCATTTAGCAATTGACCTCAACAAGGTCTACATATATTCATTTAAACAACAGAGTTTTTCAAAAACATCATAACCTTCCCCATAACAAGATTTATAATACATTCCCATTCATCTAATTCGAATGGAATCTCTATCTACTCTCTAAAAAATTAATATTTTATCCCTATCAATATTCATAACTGAATCTTGTTTCCTTTTCCCACATAGATGTGTTGTAGTTACATTACATTTTCTTGATTTTGCACCATATGACATATCTAACGATATAATAATAAAATCATGAGCATTTATGAACCTCTTACCATGAATAAACACTTATACAAACTTATCATATATTTCCACCTTCACAAGTTGCAAAAAATTCCTCTAAAGGCTTAACAAGAATTTAAATTCCCTAAAAGGATTTTTTAGTGAGAAAACTATAATTCAAGTTTTATGCACCATAAGATAACCTAGACTCCACACAAAGACTACCTATGAACTAAACAACTATAGGACACTTAATAGACTAACTTAAGCCAAAAATGGATCATTTTTGGGGTCCTTATAGGATTCCCTTACATCAGGGAAGCACTCCCAATCTTTCACAAATGGATTTTTTACAAGAGGCTTTGAATAATTTATATCACAAAAATGAACCAATAAAAGGTAAATTAGCTGCTCCTATAAGTTTATGATAGCCAAAAGAAGGAGAAACAAGTAATACCAACAAGCCACCTCCTATATACATCTCCCTAATCATTGGCAAGCATCTTGTGTATAGTTGTATGATATATTTTGGAGCCAATAGTTTTTTTATGCCTAAGAAAATTGTTATTTTTTTAGGCACAAAGTACACACCAATCACCAAGGGGGTTATCCAACTAGATGGAACTATTTTTTATATAGTAGGAATCAATACAAATATGAACTTTACCCTTCATTCATGTCCAAGACTTTCCATCTTGTAAGATATTTAATTTATTGATCTCCCTCTCTATTTTTTCATATGCCTTTCTAGAGACTTTACTACATAAAATGGGTGATATTTATATTTGTATTGGTCACATATGATTCTTAGGACTAGATATGGGATAAAGGTAACCATCAAAGCTAAACCTATCTCTAAATATCATATTGAGCCACATATTCCTAGGAATTGTACCATGTATGACCTAGTGGAAGATGGTGTTCTTCATGAGGTTGTTACATCCTTCAAGAAAGTTCCAAACATTTTGATTGATGATTGGGAAAAATAATGGTATTATTTTGATCCATATGACCATATGGAAGAAATAGGATTGGGTACTTATTACATATTAAGGAATATTTTGTTATACCTAACCTTATGAAGTCACAAGAAGATCTTAAAAGAGAATTGTAGATTTAATTTGATGGCTCAAGAAGTAAGAATGGTGTTGGTGTTGGTGTCATGATGGTCTTTCCTAAAAAAGATAGATACTTATTTTCATTTAGGATTCAATTAATCTATATTAATAATATATTTGAATATATAACATAGATTTAAGGTCTCCAATTACTATAAAATAGGGGACTTAAATTTTTATAGTTTTTTGGAGATATTAAAATCATCATACACCAGGTTATAGCTCAAAATAATACCAAGAAAAACTTGTTAAAAGCCTACAAACAAATATTATGGCACTTAGTTGAAGACTTTAATTTTTTTAACACCCAATTGGTATTGAGAGTGTAAAATAAAAATGCTAATAGGGTGGAAATAGTTGGTTCTCAATATAATATTCTTTAATGCATCATTAAATATTTTAATTAACTTGTTAAGTTTGTGGTTAGACCAATAGTTCTAGATAATAAAACTAGTTGGCAAAGTGTTTGATAGTATTATCAATTTCCTACAAGAAGAGGAAGAATTTCTTCTAGAAATCTATCAAAGTTTCAAGAGTAGTACAAAAACCAGATCATCCAGCTAAATACCAATAAGTTGTTAAAAAGATTGGACACCTTGGACAGCATCTTTAACTCTGATGATCAACTCAAGAATAAAAGGATGAATATGAATACCAAAGAGAAAAACTATGAACAAGTGTCCATCTCAAATGACAAGCTCTTCAAGATTGGAAAGGTATGTACTAAGTCATAAAAACAAGCTTTTATTAAACTTTGTAGAGAGTATGATATTGTATTATGATGGAGTTATAAATATATTAGAGGCTTTGACCCAAGATTAACACAACATACCATTGACTTGGATCCTAATGTAAAGCCCATTAGGAAAAAATAAGGTCAATAAATCCTAAGATTGAACCCTAAAGAAAGAACTAGCCAAGATCATAGAGGCAATTATCATTTTCCCAATCAAACATTCCTCTTGGGTGGTTAATCTAGTTCCAGTAAGGATGAAGAATGGGGAGATTAGACTATGTGTAGAATTTACAGACCTAAATAGAGCATATCTCAAGGACCATTATCCTCTTCCATCCATGGAAAAAATATTTCAAATAGTAGCTGGAGTTGAAATGTTTTCTCTCTTAGATGGTTATTCAGGTTATAACCAAATTCTTGTTCAAGAATTAGATCACTTTAAAATAACCTTTACAACCAAATCAAAGGATTATGCTTATAAAAAAAGCACTTTGGGTTGACCAATGCTGATGTAAATTTCCAAATGATAATGGATATGACAATTAAAGGTCTCATTAATGACATTATATTAGTTTATTTAGATGACATAACCATTTTTCTAAAGCATGAAAGGAACATTTGAATTATCTAAGCAAAGTCTTTAGCAGATATAGGGAATTTAGAGTGTCTCTTAAAACTAAAAAGTGTGTGTTTTTTATTCATGAGGGCAAACTATTAGGATATATAGTCTCAAAGTATGGTCTTACTATTGATCTAGAGAAAGTGAACCTCATTTTTTATTTCTCTCCCAAGCCATAAAAATTGTCTATAAAGCATCTTAAGAGGAATAAACTATTTGAGGATATTCATATCAAACTTTTCCACCTTGGTCAAGCCTCTTATCTCCATGCTAAAAAAGAATATTAATTTTAGTTGTTCAAAAGAAGGTAAGGATAATTTTGAAAGTATCACGCAAGAAATTTCTAAAGATCCTACTCTTGTGAATCCTAAATATTACAAAGACTTCATTTTTTATATCTTTAGAGGAAGTAAGAGCATTTTAGCTATCCTAAGTCAATAAAAAAGTGATCAAGTGTAGCATACAATAGAATTTTTTAGTTAAGAACTCAAAGATTATGAATTGATGTATAATTTTGTTGAGAAATAAGTCTTTGTTTTTGTAAGATATCTTAATAAATATAGGCACATGTTTTCTAATAATAGAATTCAGCTAATGGTGCTTCATATAAATGTGAAAGAGTTTAATTTGAGTAAGTTTTTTAATGAGAAGAGAGATGGATTACTAAGGTCATGGAATATGATGTGCATATCAAAATCACCAAGATTGTGAGGGGTAAAAGATTATTTGAGAAAATTATATTAGACTTAGAAGTTGATAAGAAGATAATAAACATGCTAAAATAAGACCAACCAACTAAACTTTCCCCTTCAAGTAGCTGCATTCAAGATGTGATTATTTTCTTACAAATAGGTGAGTATTCTCAAGGCCTTGAAAACTCAAAGAGGAGGCATTTTAGACTGTAATCCATTCCCTTTATCCTTATTGATAGAGTTTTACCTATAAAATACATGAGAACTGGTTATTACTACCCTGATTTATTGAGAGATGCCCACAAGAGGGTGAGAAATTGTTAAGAGTGTGCCTACTTCACACAAAAAAAAGGTTAGTTTCCCTTCCTCCTCACCTATTTGAACAAATTAATTATTTGTTTAGTGTGGTTTAGATTTTTTTGGTATGATAAATCCTCCATCTAGTGATAGTCATAAATGGGTTTTGACAAGCCACATATTACTTCTCTAGATGGATGGAAGTAGTTATACTTAAGGGAATTACTAAAGATTCCATAATATATTTCCTTGAAGGGATAGTTATAAGGTTTGGTGTTCCATTTAATATTATTTATAACAATTCTAAATCTTTTGTAATTCACTCAAATTAATGAATGGATAGTAAATCATGAGACCTATCTTAAAACTTGTTCAAACTATTACCCTCAAGGAAATGGTCTATCTAAGTTTAAAACAAGAAATTTAAAATGATCATTAAAAAGATAATAGAGGATAATTAAAGATGGCATACCAAACTCAAGACCACCCTTTGGGATGATAGAATCAAACATGAGAGAGACATTGGGAATTCTCCCTTCATGTTGGTGTATGTGAGAGAGACAAAATTTCCATTATCATTGGAGTTACCTTATCTTGAGCTTGAAAAATAGCTAGATATGTTGGATAAAAATGTAACAAAAGTAATATTTGCTTAAATGATGGATCTAAAACAGTTAAGAAACTAATAAATGCATACTCTTGAAGATCAAAAAAATTTAACCATATATCAACTCAAAAGTGTTCAAGAGTATGCATTGCTTATGTTTAATCTTTGAACCATAATCATCTTGATATATTTGTCATATTGGTGACCCTTTAGATGTGTATAAAATTCAATGTGAGATACTTTATGTTATCTTAATTGTGGTATTATTCATATTATATATTTTTATTATTATGTGGACTCGATGGATATATATTTGACTATATGGGATTATCACTAAGTACCTCGGGTAGATAATTTAGTAGACCTTATTTGTATGCAAGATTACTTAGAATGATTCTTGTCAGTGAAAGAAATATCTATGTGAGTGTTTAAGGATATTTATGAGATTTTTAAGAGGAATTATGGAATGTGGTTTCATCTTTGAGATGGGGATGGACACATGTAATTATCTTATTGGTCATTATTTTTTATAGTCTTCTCTTTATAAAGAGCTTCTTTTTGACTTTGGGTTTTTCATGCATCTTGGATTTTGGATTTTAAGGGAAAAAACTTGAAGAGAAATTGGGAGCTTGGACGAAGGCTTGGAAGATTGTCAAGGGAATCTTTATTTTTTGAGGTAGATCATTTTAGTGTTACTTGAAAATGTTTATGGTTGAATTCTTATTTCCTCTTCTTGATTCTCTCAAATGAATCATTATTTTAAATTTTGAATGAACAATTACTTATTATTGTATTTGGTTTTGAATCCCTATTTTAATAATTTTTTATTTTCATATGTTATCATTTTAATATTGCCTTCTTTATTTATTGTATGTATGTGTTATGGTAATTTGAGGAGCACCCTAGCCACCCATGTGGGAGTTAGAATAAGTTCTAGTAATTAGGGAATGAGGAAGTGGAATCTTATTATCAGCTTATTGGAAAAGCCCAAATCTTTCTTTGGTGGCATAATTCAATCTATGATAAGTGTAACTTTGATTTGGATTTGAAAAGCCTTTATGAATCTTTATGAAAAAGTACCCTCTACTCTTTCCCAGATTGAAGGCTTGGATCCTTCCTTATGTTTTATTTTCTTTTGTGTTTGAAATCCTAATTGTCTTTGTTACTTATTTATAACAACAACCTTTGTCTTCTTGAACCTTCTATCCTTGTGAATATGTGTTGAGACATGCCTCTTTCCCTTGGGCTTAGTGAAGGCTATGCATGAACCTCACTTGGTGATAAAGACATGTAATTATGCCTATGAGGTGGGTGATAAAGCACCCTAATTTGGTATAGTATATAATATTTATGAGTGGATTGGGATTGATCTACCCATGTGTAGGTTTTCTACTTGGATCTTGGATCTTGATTTCTTAGAACTTTATTTATTTTTATGGATTAATTTTTAACTTGTAAAATTTATCACATGGTTTTAAGATCTGATTCCATAATGACTCTTGTTATGGAGTAAGATTATGAATAAATTTATAATGGCTATCAACCTTATGTCCCTTGATGGGCTATTGTCAGTGGTTATAAATGGAAACAATGCTTTTAATTCATGTTGTTTTAAGATTCTTACTCTTTATCATACTATAATCTTGTTGTATCTTTTTATATTATTATCTTTCAAGAATGTTTCTACTCGATTTGTTAGTATGTAAATGGGTACTATTAAAAATATATAAATTTATGTGTGTTATTATGCATCTCTTACAAGAGTTTCACTTGAGTTTTCCAAAGGAAGAAGATTCAATTATTATGAGATGTGTGTATTATAGAAGTTATGTGAGCCATGTCTGATTTAGGAGTGAAAATAAAATTGTTCTTGCTATGAGTACAAGGAAAAATCTATTTCTATCTCTTTCCTTTCTCACACTCTCTCATAACATTTTATATTGTTCAAAATCATATTTAGGTAGTGGATTTTTTCTAGTTGGAAGTTATGGTTATGATTTACTAAAAAAGTGTTAGAGTGTTTATTTACCTTAGCTCATGTTCCCTTAAGTATTTAGTTATTTCCACCCACTTATGTATGGATATTTCATTTATCTTATTTTAGATATTATGAAATATTACATATTTATCTCTTAGATATTATGGGGATAATTTATAATTGTTTATATCCTTTAGGGATACTTATCTATTAATCCTAGGTTTGATCACTTAGATTGATCTCTTAGTTATGATTGATCACTTACCTTGATCACTTAGCTTTATTTCTTAATTATGATTGACCAATTATTTTTCTCTATTGGTTAGGATTGATCTTCCTTGTCTAAATATGAAAGGTTTATCGTTTATAACAATATAGAATAGGTGAGGATTTATCATTGTATGATATATTTTTTCATAATAGATTGAGATATTGTTTGAGCAATGTATCAATGGATTTTATTATGGTAATGGTTTCTAGATTTAACCCTAGGTGAGAGTTTTTTAAAATATTTCATGGTATTAGAGCGGTCTCTAATAATCATTACTCAACTCCTTAGCTTCTCCTCTCTCAAAATTTGGTATTCTTCATCCTTACTAAGTATGTTCTTCTCTTGCATCCTCTTTGGATGGTCTTGAGAATCAAAAAGGTGTGAAAGAAATTTTAATTTTTTTGTATTTTTTAGTGCATGTAAATTTTGGAGATTATAGCAGTACATCAAAGCTCACCAATTCATCTATATTATCTAAA
Organism: Torreya grandis; assembly: GCA_037957365.1. Lineage (NCBI taxonomy): Eukaryota > Viridiplantae > Streptophyta > Pinopsida > Cupressales > Taxaceae > Torreya > Torreya grandis. The sequence goes on from JARHVA010001677.1 coordinate 2,506,378, forward strand.
AAATACATAATCACCTCTAATTTCATCTTAGATATATATCAGAGGTAAGATCTACAAGTTTTTTGCAAATCCATTTTTTTGTTAAGAATAACTATTCTTTCTCATATTATGAAAAAAATCTAGATTATCTCTTAGAAAAGTTTCTAGATTTTATGCACCTTATTTTATCTTTTCTAGAACATTTTGAAATTTTTAATTTCATTAAGAATTGTAAAAGTTAAAGTTTTATTGATCACTACTATTCTAAAAAATATACATGTTTTATCTAATTGTGAGAAAACTATAAATGATCATTCCAAATTATTTTTAAGTTTTGTGTGCCTTGTTTTCAAGTTTTTAGAATATTTTTAAATTTTTAATTTCATAAAAATGTAAAATTTATCACTTTTTACTGAGTAGTACTATTCATAAAAAAAATCCTTATGGAGATATTTTTTAAAAGAACTTTTTATTATTTTTAATAAAAATAATATATTGAGATGATTTTTTGATTATTTTTAATTAAAAATAATATTTTGTATTTGGGAGACATAAAGAGATATTTTAGTTATTTATTGCTTGGACAAATACTTTTTTGTATCCCATTTGTTGAAAACTAGATGTTGAGGTCCAGTTTGATAGGTGGCCAAACCCCCTAACAAGTAAACAAAATTTCTCTTTCAATGATTTCACCCTCTTGGTTTTAATATATCATGGATGCATTATCGACTGACCCTGATATCTCATTTTTCATTTTCTTTATGTGGACACTTATTTTTGGCCACTTTTGTATTTAAACCAATTACCAGATTGATTTTTAGAAAATGATATAATTTAAACCTAAAAGTCACTGGATTACCCAAATTCATTCATGTAAGGGATATAATTTCCCAGAATCATGTTGGGGGATCCTCATTTAGGGTATTACCCTGAATGCACTAATAACTTAGATTAGATTCAACCCTAGTCAAATTATGACCTAGCAAATTGACATTCTTGACATATTTATCTATTAATGCAAAAAATTAAAATAATTCCTAAATGCCAAAAACCCTAAGCATGATTAATTAAAAAGAAAAATTAAATTATTCACTTAAGTAAAAATTCCAAGTTCAATTAGGGAATTACATTTTATAAAAAAAGATTTTTCCAATAATGATGAGGTTAAAGTGAATGGAATTAACAATATATTTTATTAATTCTTAAAATTAAAATAAAAGGTGAGTCATAATCTCATAAATATATTCTATGAGTTGTTAAGCCTTCATAATTACTTTGACCCAACCTAGGGTTAATATAAACTTGACCAAGGTTAATCTAGACACAACTAAGGTTAAAAATAAACCTAACCACCCTAGGGTTAGAGTTAGTTTTAAGACCTAAATATAATTTCCCTCACTCTATCCAAAGAATATTTTATGTGTAAGGTTATTCCATAGGAATGATTTCAATAAACCCTCAAGCAATATTATAATGCCAAATTGATTCAATAAGATTGAAACCAAGCTAAGCCAAGAAAAACAAATCCATATGTGGTCTTAGAGAAGTGATTCCAATATGGAAAATGTATCGATCAAAGTCTCTATTATCCACAAGCCAAGCAAGAACGTCCTCTATGCCAACAAGTGGAAACTAGTTTTGGTAAGGGAGGTAACATAGTTTTATATTTTTATCTTCTATTTGTAGTTTTATTCATTGTGTTAAGCTCACCCCAGTACTTAGGCAAGAATATCTTAGTTTCTATTGCATTTTTTTATTTTAATTCTCTTTTGATTCACTAATAAGAATATAATGATATTTCAACTCTTCATATTCCTAATGATACATAATGACATATCCAATGGGATCACACACCCCCCATGGACCAAATGAATGATGTGGAAACTTAAAAATATAACTCACATCTACAAGTTTTTAGTTTTATGATCAAAATTCATGTCATTTTATTTAGTCACTAATTGATGACTTCACTTTGCTAAATAGTGACTTTGCCTATTTTATCCTCTATTTTATGATAATTTATTTTGTAGAAAATAACAAATTCACATTGATGAATTCAAAAAAAATAATGGCATTGATCTATGGTGAAATTGGTGAGATTAACATGTGTTAAATTGACCTCTATATATATGAAGGCATCGATAAACATAAATAATGACTTTAATCCTTTATATCAACAAATTTTATAGGTATATTTAATTATGGTTTAGATGACTTTACCTTATTTTTAGACATATCTAGTGACTTTGTCTAGACTAATTGATGAATTCACTACTAATTAATAACAACTTTGTCAGAAACCATTTTTGTTTATTTTGTTCCATAGAGAAATTGATGACTTTACAAAAATCAGTGACTTCGCTCTATGTAAACAAAGCCTAAGAGTTGAAAGTGAAAAGTTATTTGTTGGTTACATTTTTGCAATGAAATCAAGATAACCCCCTAAAAAAAATTTATGAGCCTATGTGGAGAAAGAGAGGTTTAAAACACATAAAAATATCATACACACTCACATTTTAGTGCTTAAAATTTACCTAACACAACTTATCTTTTTACAATTCAATTTTTACAAGAGAAAACAATGCCAAGGGGGCCAAAACTTCAATCACATATTAATGGGTGATTTTAAAATGAGTATCCATCTTAGATTAGAGATCTTAATATAGTTTTTCTTTTTATTTGTTCTTTATTTATTAGTTAGTTTCCAATTTCTTAAATTAATTTCTTTTAGCAAAATGAACTTTGCATGTATGTTTTCCCCTCATCCCCTTTATGAAACTCGAGTGATCAAAAGTGCCTTATTTATTTAGATTACAATGGAAGAAACATCACATATGCTCTCCCAAAGATATGAGTGATTTGGGTGACCTAGAAATGACCTCTAAATTTCTTATAAAATTTGATTTGTTTATTTTTCTGTATTGACTTGTGGGTGGGAGTTCATTGCCTTCTCATAAGTTATTTATGGGTGTATTGACTTGGGATTTCATCTCCTAGAATCGTACCAACCCCACTCCATGGTGGGGTATATAAATTAGGCACATAATATTATGATTGAATATTGGATGAGTGGTTAGCCTAATAATTCTAATGAAAACATAAATTAGTTTATGCTAAACATTAAACTTCACTAATAAGTACACATTTGAAGTCAATGTGCAAAGGACTATACCTTTTCATAGTAAGTTAGCAAGTTTGAGTCCAATTTATGTGATTCAACCTTGTGTTATCCATAACTGGGAACATTTAGATCATTTAAAAACTTATGGATTTTATATCAACCCCACTTTTTCACAAAATATCTTGCAAAATTTTAAGTGCTTCACAATATAAGTTTTTTCCAAATATCAATGCTTGAGAGATAGAGGGGTGCTTCAAAACTCTACCTACATGTAATCTTTAATTTTTGGATTAACACTTAATTTATTTTGATCATTGGTATATTAGTGTAAATTTTAATGGAAACCACACACACCTTGTCTATTTTATGGATAGTAAGTTCACTTAGTGATTTTTAAATTTATTTTACTATCATGTGTCTTTCAGGTCTAAAATGGTTTGTTTATCAAAATTGAAATAAGTCAAAACCTTCACGACACACCACTTTGAACCAAGAGTTGTTACACTACCAATTTTGTTCCAAACATTTACCTTAGAGTTTTCTATTAAAAAAATTACTTTTTATAACACTCATTTTAAGGATCATTGTTATGCTATCGATTTTACTCCAAAACATTTACCTTGTTTGAAAACCAAGTTCAAAACCATTCAAATGTTTGTTTCCAGAATATACTGTTACACTACCCATTTGAGTATAGTCATATTTACCTTTATAAAATATGAATATTTTATATTAAATATTAAATTCAATCTTTTAAAGTTCATATCTTAAACTAATCAGGTTTATGACAAAGCCTTTTCCAATTTGGGCTTAGGTGGTTTACCTCTTACATTTGGAAATGCAACTTGGATTAGTTTCTCATTTAGTTTAGAGACCTTTGTCGAGACTTAGATATATTTTTTTTCATGTACCTATTTTATAGTTCCTTTGTTATAAGTTTGATAATGTCCTTGTTTCATTTTCCAAGAAGTCTTTGGTGAGCTAATTACCAAGTTTCTTTAGCCAATTATCAAGTTTTTCTAAGGCAACTGCCTTATAAATTAGATTATTTTATGAGCTAATTACCAAGTTATTTCTAATCTAATTACCAAGTTTTATAATTCAATTACTTTAAATTTCTTATTTAGATAGACCTATTTTAAAAGTCTAACTTTATGATGTTTGAACAAAAACCTAGCACCTTTCTTTTTTTTGTTAAACCTAGATCACGATCATTTTATCTTGCCTAAATTCCTTTTCCATAAACTAATTTCACCTATTAGTTTTTCCTTTGAATTAGAAATAAAATATATGTTTCACCTTTGGACCTCTTATTAATAGATAAAGGTTGTTTGCTTTAGACCTTGGTTGTTTGCCACATTTAAACCTTTTTTCTGAGAGACCTAGTCATAAATCTGAACATGCCTCACTATACACATAGTGGGACCATGTATAATCCAGATGATGAGTAATTTTTCACTAGTGACCCATTTTTTCAAGAACATTATGGTGATAATTTAGTGTATGAGACAAATACATATACCTCTTATAATACCCCATATATAGAATAAGGGCAGGGCCCACTAACATAGTACCTAGTCAATATACCTTATTATCCATGATAAAGGTAAGAATAAATAACACAATATCTTGATAATATAACACCTATCACTAAAAAAAGCCAACAACAACCCTACTATGTTATAATAATAATAATTTATGACCCATACTTGTTTGATCATCACTTTCTAGAAAATAAATATTAAATTCTAGTTAGGGTGGTAGAAGTAGGAACCAAATTCTTGACAGACTTTCCACATTAAAGTCTATATAGTTTGATTATAATACCTAAGAATTTTCCTCATGACCAATAGTTTGAATAAGCTTCAACTATCTACAATCAAGCTCTATTACAAATACCTAAATAGGGCCTAAATGCACTTTCAAAAGGGAAAGGTCCAATGGTTGACCAATTAGAATAAGTACACCAAGAATAACAAGCATATCTTAACCTATCTCATATATACAATGCCATGGATATTTTAAACATGCCACTAATATAGTTATCTCTCCTAACAGGACCATAAATAGAATTTCCAAGCTATGTAAATTAGAACATATACCTTTTTATCTAAAGCATGTTGATAGGAGACACTATAATGTCCCAATTATGATAGAAGAAATTGTAGGTCCTATGGAAGACCTCGCATAAAATATAGATGATAGTACATAAGTGAATTACAATCTTAACCCAAGTGGGTTTAATAACCCACAAGGCAACACATAAAAGGTTCCTCTTACCAATACCGTGTCTTAGAAAAATAAATGGTAGGTACATTTGGTTCTCAAATGCAGAAAGTAACTTCCACTCCTCAACTAGTAGCTTCTTAAAACATGTAATAGGTGGCAACTACACAAAAACCAACCAACATACCACCTCAATAAGTGTTGATCTCTACACAACCTCAATAGGTGAAAACTAATGTTCTACCAATACAAGAACAAACTAATATACCACAATAATCACAAATGTTTCCTAATCAATAACATGTCTTCATTCGTCAAAAAATAGTGTTAGTTGGTTAACAACAAATTCCAAACCCACAATAAATTCCCAATAAACATGTGTTTACCAAATAATAAGGTCATTAATGTATAATAAATACCAAGTGCTAGTAAATAATTTCCTTTCACCTAATGGGTACCTCATATATAATAGGGATATAACTTAAAACACCTTAAATAATAGGGTTTGATCTACCAATGGGTACACTTTATATAGTAGGGTTTGATGAGTAGACATAAAGTTTTTGCCCAAACCAAACAATACTATTATATTCCACATATCCAAATTCCTTTAATGCAACTATAGTTCACAAACCAAAGCCATGTTACTAACCCTAACTAGAATTTTTATCAATAATAATGTATAATGTACCAAAAGTATAATCCTAATGCAGTTATACATAGTCTTAGTCAATTGACCAATCAAATGAACATTCCCTAATATGTCATTCCTTCATACCCTATTCAAGGTAATCCACCTTTGAATACACAACCCCAACCATAATAAGCCATGCCATCCAACTTCTTAGCCCAAGATCTATAGGAAATAAAGGGCACAATTCAATCCATTCAAACTAGGAAGTAAAAAAATAAGTTTAAAGTAGATGGTATATGCTCGTATCCATTCAATATGTATTACCTAAAAATAGATTTTCCTTTAGGTTATGAGCCACCTAAATTTGATAAATATAAGGGTAAAGGTAACCCAAAAGATAATTTACAATAATTGTGTGTTTCTTTCCAACCAGTGGCCTACAATGATATTTTTTTCTTATCCTCTTTCCAAAAAGTTTAGCTAGACAAGCTTTGTAATGGCTTCTTAAAGTATCAAAGAATTTTATGCCAAATCTTGATGACCTTTAAAAGAAGTTTCCACAACATTTATCAAATAATATAGACAATGAGATTATAGTGATGTATTTGGACCAAGCCAAATAGATAAATGGTGAAAGCTTTGTTGCTTATTTGTAATGGTGGAAAACACTTGTTAACTAGTTCACTCCACTATATTTGGCCAAAGTTTACATAGTGAGATATCCTATCATCTTTAGCTATAATTTGGTCACACTTTTGAAGAGGTTATTGAGAAATGAATATAAATTGAAAAGGCCCTTGTTAACAAAGGGATTATTAAATTATCTTATGTCAATCATAACTAGATCCAAAACCAAAATCAAGTCCAATAGCATAACCAAAGCCATAATGTAAACTAAAACCCCATCCAAATACCAACCTCAATGCTAGATCTAGATAATACTTTGGAAATACTAAAATCTTATAATCATAAAAAGAATATTTTTGGTAATGGGTTCACTAAATCATGACATGTCCAAATGGTGAAAACACTAGTTTTTCATTTACCTCCACCCATTCAGCAACCACTACCTCCATTCATTCATCCTATACCTCCACAAAAAATTCCATAAAATCCTTCACAGTTGCAAAAACCTTCTCCAAGGAGAAAACCACCCATAGCCAGAACATTCATTGACCTTAGATAACCCATTAAGTTCATATTTTTCAAGTTGGTTCAAGCTAATATGAATAGTTGGCCTATGCCAAAGCCTTTTCATGAAGGAATTCTTTTCCTCGACTGGTACAAAGAGCATGAATTTTATGAGTAACATCATGTTAAGGGGTATTATGTACACCATTGCATATAACAAAGTCATATGTTTGAGAACATGCTTGAGAAGCGAGAGATAGATTAGGTTACCCAAGCCCCTACATTTAACCTTAACTTGGGTATCTATCAAAAACCCTTTCCTCAACACAACCAACAACAACAATAATAGTGGCAAAGAACACCACTATAATAATAAAAATATTAAAAATAATAATAATAATAATAATAATAATAATAATAATAAAATGGTCAGAATCAAGGTCAAATTGATCAATCAAACCAAGTGTTGATGCCTAAATGTGTACCAAATGTGCATAGAGTGTTTAAGAAACACTTCTTATTTTAGAATTCTAGGAATTCAATGCATGAGTTACAGGTTGTGATAATCTCATTATCTATTGGTGGAATAGAGGTAGAACAAGTATCTATTTCATAATATTTATATTATTTGGTGGTTGATATCCACCATGGCGAAATAGTAGATCTATATGAAATATGTAGTAACTATGCTAAGAACAGTGAATTATGACTAAGAACTAATCTAATAAAAAATTTAGGATGGATATTTATAATGATAATTAAACTAAGGTGATCCAATTAAGAAAGAAGCAAAAATAAGAGTAAGGTAGAAAGAAAGATGTTGCAATTCTTGTTTCAGACATTATGACAAAGTTCAAATATCATCTGAACATGCATTTAACCAATATATGAAGTAAAATAAATTAATCCCAAATCACAATATAAATTAGGAAAACTCATAAGAAAGGTATGAAATAATGTAAATAGGAACTAGGCTCACTTTAAAGATTCATTCCTACAAGAAAACAATGTTATCCCAAATGCAAAAGAAGTGCAACAAATGAAATAAGCCTAATAAATTTCAACTAATCTAGCATTGACATAAATTAGTAGCTATGCATCCAAGATAAAAATACAAAATCCATAAGAACCATTCAAATTTGAAATTAGAACTAGATAACTGAGAGAGAAACCATATAACACTTTACACAAGTTAACACTAGATAATCTTTGTAGAATTCCCTGCATATATTAATTTCTCAAAACAAAGTAATTTGGTTTTAATAACTCCCTCCATAATTTTTCAAATGATAATGATCATTTTATAATATTCAAAGAAACATGGTGGTTAGTGGTATCAAATTACATTTCAATATGTGTATAGGATAGTTATCCTTTCTATTACATTATAGAAAAAATGATCTTTTCTACTGAACTAACCTATAGATAATGTGCACTTATAAATTACACATGTCTATACAAAAAGAATATCCTATTTCAAAATATAATATAATGATGGTTACAAAAAGAACATTCTTATTTCACCTAATCTTGGGATCCACTGATTGTCACAAGATCTTTTTGGTTCCTTGATGTTCTTGGCCTAGTATAGGCATGGTCCCATCTTCAAGCTACTCAAGTATAATAGTGATCCTATAGCATAATTAGTTCAAATTGTGAGTTTAGATCCCAAAATTTTACAATACCCAATCTGTATGTCTCTAATTTGGCCCATTTCCCTCACATAGCCTTGATGTGGCAATTCCATGGCATCTTGGGTCATCCTATTTACCACTATCCAAAACTGACTATTGCCTTTCAAAATTTGGATCCAAGTCTACTATGTTAAAATTGATGTCCTCACGACTATCATTTGACATCCATAGGGACATCTTTGATAGTCACATAATCATCAGTTTTAACCACATGATCAAGGTTCATATGCTATGTTAAAATTGGCATCCTCACGACCATCATTTGATGTCCATGAGAATGTATTTAATAGTCACGTAACCATCAATTTCAACATATTTATGGGGATAGTCTACCAATCCTACCACTTATCATCTTTTGGTTCACTTTGTATTCTGCATATGCAACATGTCAACTACTCAATGCTTCTAGGCTCTTTATATTGGGCTCCATGGTTATGCCATGTGGTAGTCCTACATTAACTCAAAGCTTTGTTTGAAAATATTTGACTTGATACACTTCATTCATCAGGATATGTACACTAGAATGCATACCACTGATATGGAAAAGGTGTTTGATGTTTTTTGGGGGTCTATTGTTTTTCATCATTAATCATGCATCATTCAATCTAGGTCCTCTGCTCAAATGTGTACCATAGATTAGGATCCAAGTAGTTGAATGTGATTGATCCCTACATTTTATAAAAGATTAAGTTACGCTTTGAGACATAGGATAAAAGCATTAAGCTAAGTTTGAAACTAATTATACATGACCCCATAAATTTGAAAAGGACTCAACATAAAGACTTTGGACCATGGTGATAAACATAGAACAAAAGGGACCTCAAAAAAATGACTTAGCATAAGGTTTTAACCTAGCGTTTCATTTTATAAATAAATATGATGGAACTTTGGGATAAGGCCTTAGGCTTAGTAATAAAGGTGACCTTCCATAGGATTTTTAGCCTAAGATTTGGTTATGTTGAAAAACAAGACCAAGCCTTAGGATAAAAATTAAACTAAGACCATGGTATTATAAAAAAATTCCTGCTTAAACTTTTAAAAAAGGCTCCTGGCAACTTTAAATTTGAATCAAAAGGTCTAGGTAAAGCATTAGTCTAGGGTTTCAAAAACATAAATTTATTTAATCAATTATAGACCAAGGTTTCATAAAAGATTAATCTAACATTGAAGCATAAAATCCTAAGTATGTTTATTTCCAAATGGGATCCGTTAAACCTGTAGCCTAAAACTCAAATATCCAATGTTATCAGTTTAGATAAGATTAAAGTAGAACCATAAATAAATGAGTCAGTTAGACCATGGTGTGGATGATCTTTAAATAAAAATAATATGAAATTATGCTAATGATACTATGAATAAGTGGATTTTAATAATTAAGGAATAAATTTGTACAATTTGACACAAGGGTCCTTATTTTTTAGAAATGGGGGTATGTTGACCTTAACAAATTGTGACTTCTGGGGGAAATATAGTAATATGTTAGAATTCAGAGACTCTAGTTTAGACTAATAATTAAGCTACTTATTCCATTTGATCAAGCACCATTATTAAGATCAATTCATGGTTATAAAAAATATTTCACATGTAAAATTAGGATCAAATATCAAAACTCAATCATATTATGTGTGTGCTTTGATTCCTCTTACTGATTACCAAAGGACTTAGAGAATAACTTTCAAGTTCATGACTTTAATCACTAGCATTAACTTTTAGCATGTTTGAATATTCATTAAGAACCATGATTTAGCTCAAGTAAGGCTTGGGCATTAATCTGTGACCAGTCAAGCATCCATAGCCCCAACAGAGATGCCTTTGGCTCCACTCATGTCCTTACTCTATTTTCATCAATTTTTTCATATCCCTGATAGAGATTACCAAAATCACCTCTGCTTAGAAAGTTATTTGAATTTTATCATAAGGATCTTATTTTTTGGATTTTTCCAAGTCATTTTGGCCTTCTATCAAAGGACAGGAACTAGGTTAGCTAGGTTTATGGATTTGGTCAAGTGTTTGATTTTTAGGCAATCATATTTGGTTGTAAACTTTATTCTAGACAATTAATGTTTTTTTAAGTGCAAGCATGACTATGCTTCAATTATTTGAGATTTCATCCTAAATGTGCAATCCTTCTTAAAAAAAATATTATATTAGAACAAGGTTTAAAATTTTAATGAACAATTAACTTATCTATCAGTCTTTGAAAGTTTCTCTAAACTATAACATTAGGCTCACATTTCAATCAATCCATGATCAACCAATGTTGAGAAGTCATACTTGCATTTTTAAACTATGAAGCTCTTGAGTAGTCTAGATAAAACTTGAGTTGAGAATTATCCAAAATGACTTATTAGAAGGAACAAAGCACAAAAAACAAACAAATATATACAGACACTATATACAAACAAGGGATAGGAAGGAATAAAGCAAGAAATAGAGAATAGTAAAAAAAATAAACTAAGTCCTATACTAACTACATAAAGTACTTACCTCTTGGATCAAATGGAAAATTATTTAGTCTAATAAAGAACCTTGAAGCATGATAACTTCTATTCAATGGTATCTTCTTGTGGATAGGAGCACTTGTATGCTTGTGTCTTCTAGATGATGTAGTTTTCCCTCCTTCTAGCTCCAATGAAGCTCCTCTTGTTGATGCCTAAATGTGTACCATAGGTGCCCAGAGTGTTTAAGAAACACTTCTTATTTGAGAATTATAGGAATTTAGTCCATGAGTTGTGGGTTGTGATAATCCTATTATTTGTTGGTGGAATAGAGGTAGAATAAGTGACTATTTCATAATATTTATATTATTTGGTGGTTGGAAGCCACCTTGGCTAAATAGCAGATCTATATGAAATATGTTGAAAATATGATAAGAATAGTGAATTATGATCCAAAAAAAACTTAAGAACTAATCTAGGATGCATATTTACATTTATAATTAAATTAAGGTATTCTTGTTGAAAAATAAGCAAAAGGAAGAGTAGGGCAAAAAGAAAGATGTTGGTTTTGTTTTAGAAATTATGACAAAGTTCAAATATCATCTAAACATGAATTTAACTAATGTATGAATTGAAACAACTTAAGCCAAAATCATAACATACATCAGGAAAGCTCCTAGATAATGTATGAAATAATGTAAATATGAACCAAGATCACTTTAAATATTCACTCCTACAAAAAAACATCATTAGCCCAAATGAAAAAGAAGTGTAGAAAACAAAATAAGCCTAAGAACTTTCAACTAGTCTGGAATTGGCACAAATTAGCATCTTTACATCCAAGATACAAATCTATAATCCATAATAACCATTCAAATTGAAATTAAAACGAGACAACTAAGAGAGAAACCATATATAACTTTACACAAGCTAATACTAGACAACCTTTATAAAATTCCATGTTTATATTAATTTATTAAAGTTTAAATAGTAATTTGGTTATAAGAACTCTCACCCTCTTTTTACAAATGATAATGTTCCTTTTATAAGATTCAAGGAAGCATGTCAGTCAATGATATCAAGTTACATTTGAACATATGTATAGGATAGTTATCCTTTCTATTACATTCTAGAACAAATGATCTTTTCTATTGAACTGACCTATAGATAATGTGCCCTTATAAATTACACATGTCTATACAAAAATAATTTCATATTTCATAATATAATATAATGATGATTATAAAAAAAACATTCTTATTTCACCTAACCTTGGGATCCACTAGTTGATACAAGATATTTATGGTTGCTTGATGCCCTTATCCTAGTATAGGCATGGTCCCATCTTAAAGATGCTTGAGGATAACCATTCTATAATTACATAGTCAGTTAAACATTATGAGCTTAGATCCCAACCCTTTACAAAACTTGGTCTATAGGTATCTGATTTGGCCCATTACACTCACATAGCCTTGATGTGGCAATGCCATGGCATCCTAGGTCATTCTATTCACCACTACCCAAAAATGACCATTGCCTTTTAAAATTTGGATCCTAGTTTACTATGTTAAAATTCATGTCCTCATGACTATCATTGGACATAAGTGGGGATGTCTTTGACATTTTCATGACCATCAATTTTAACCATAAAATCAAGGCTCATTCTTATGTTAAAATTCACATCCTCATGACTATCATTTCATGTCTATGGTAATGTCTTTGATGGATGCACGATCATCAATTTTAACATAGTTATGGGTATTGTCTACCAAGCCTTCCACTTGTAATATTCTGGTTCACTTTGAATTATGCTTGTGTCACATGTTGATTGCTCAATGATTCTAGGCTCTTTGTACTAGGCTTCACAATTATTCCAAGTGTTGGTCCTGAATTAACTCATAGCTTTGTTTGAAAACATTTGACTTGATATGATTTGTTTATCAAGATTTGTATGCTAGAATGCATACCATTGATCTAAAAAATTTGTTTGATGTTTAGTTGGGGTCCACTATTTTTCATCATTGATCATGCTTAGTTCGATCTAGGTTTTCTACTTAAATGCATATCATAGATTGGAATCTGAGTAGTTGAATGTGATTGGTCCCTACATTTTATAAAAGATTAAGTTATGCTTTGAGACTTGGGATAAAAGGATTAAGCTAATTTTTAAACAAATTATATGGGACCCAGTGAATTTAAAATGGTGTCAACATAAAGACTTTGGACCATGGTGATAAACATAGAACAAAAGGGACCTCACCAAAATGACTTAGCATAAGGTTTTAATCTAGGGTTTCATTATATAAATAAATATAATAGAAATTTGGGATAAGGAATTAGGCTAAGTAATAAAAGAGACCCTACATAGGACTTTTAGCCTAAGATTTGGTTGTGTTGAAAAACATGACCAAGCCTTAGGATAAAAATTAAACTAAGACCATGGTATTATAAAACTTTTCCTTCTTAAACAATAAAAAATAGGCTCCTACCAACTTTAAATTTGAATCAAAAGGTCCAGATAAATCATTAGACTAGGGTTTCAAAAACATGAATTTAATTAATCAATTATAGACCAAGGTTTAATAAAAGATTAATTTAATATTGAAGCTTAAAACCCTAAGTATGTTTATTCCTAAATGGGTTCCATTAAACCTGCAGCCTAAAACTCAAATATCCAATGTTAGCACTTTAGATAAGATTAAAGTAGAACCATAAACAAATGACTCAGTCTAATCATGGTGTGGATGATATTTAATTAAAAATAATATAAATCGTGTTAATTATATTATGACTAAGTAGATTTTAATCTTTAAAGATTAAATATGTAAAACTTGACACAAAGGTCCCTATTTTTTAGAAATGCGGGTATGTTGACCTCAACAAATGGCAACTTCTAGGGGAAATATACCACTATGTTAGAATTCAGAAACTCTATTTTAAACTAATAATTAAGCTAATTATTCCATTTGATCTAGCACCATTATTAATATTAGTTCATGGATAGAACAAATATTACACATGCAGGATTAGGATCAAACTTCAAAACCTAGTCATATTGTGTGTCTGCTTTAATTTCACTTATTGATTGCCAAAGGATTTAGAGGATAACTCCTAGGTTCATAACATTAATCACTAACATTGACATTTATCATGTTTGAATATTTATTAAGAACCATGATTTAGCTCAAGAAAGGTTTGGACATTGATCTGTTACTAGCCAAGTGTCCATATCATTGATAGAGATGCCTTTAGCGCCACTCAAGGCCTTGCTCTACTGCCAGTCAGGCATCCATAGCTTTTATGGAGATCACCAGAATCAAATCTACTTAGAAAGTTATCTAAATTTTTTAATAAGGATCTTATTTTTTGGATTTTTCCAAGTCATTTTGTATTTATAGCAAAGGTTGGGAACCAGGTTAGTTAGGTTTAAGGATTTGATCAAGTGTTTGATTTTTAGGCAATCATCTTTGGCTGTAAACTTTGTCCTAGGAAATTAATTTTTTTAAAGTGCAACCATGATTATGATTCAATGATTTAATATTTCATCTAACGTGTAATCCTTCTTAAAATAAATCTTAGATTATAACAAGGTTTGAAATATTAAGGAACAATTAACTTATCTTTTAATCTTTGTTAGTTTCTCTAAACTATAATATCAAGCTCACATTTCAATCAATCCATGATCAACCAATGTTGAGAAGTCATACATGAATTTCTAAACTATGAATCTATTAATAAATTTAGATAAAAACTGAGTTGAGAATTGTCCTAAAGGACTTATTAGAATCAAGGAACAAAACACAAAAATCAAACAAATATATACAGACACTATATACAAAAAAGGGATAAGAAGGAAAAAATCAAGAAAAAAAGAACAAGAAAGAAACTAAACTAAGTCCTACACTAATTGTACAAAGTACTTACCTCCTAGATCAAATGGAAAATTATTTAATCTACTACATAACTTTGAATCATGATTACTTCCAATCAATGGTATCTTCTTGTGGATATGAACACTTGTATGCTTGTGTCTTCTAGATGATGTAGCTTTCCCTCCTTCTATCACCAATGAAGCTCCTCCTATTGATGCCTAACTATGTACCATAGGTGCCTAGGGTGTTTAAGAAACACTTCTCATTTTAGAATTCTATAAATTTAGTGCATGAGTTGTGGGTTATGATAATATTGTTATATTTTGGTGGAATAGAGGTAGAACAAGTGACTATTTCACAATATTTATATAATTTGATGGTTGGGAGCCACCATGGCTAAATAATAGATCTATATGAAATATGTATTAAATATGCTAACAACAATGAAGTATGATAAACAACTAATTTAGGATGGATATTTACAATGATAATTAAACTAAGGTGGTCTAGTTAAAAAATAAGCAAAAGGAAGGGTAGGGAAGAAAGAAAGATGTTGTCAATCTTGTTTCAGACATTATGACAGTTTAAATATCATCTAAACATGTATTTAACCAATGTATGAAGTGAAATATGTTAATCCCAAATTAAAACATACATCAATAAAACTCCTAAAGAAGGTATGAAATAATGAAAATAAGAACCAGGCTCACTTTAAAGATTCACTCCTATAAGTAAACAACATTAGCCCAAATGCAAAAGAAGTGAAATAAATGATATAATATTAAGAAATTTCAACTAATCTAGAATTGGAAAAAATTATCAGCTCTGCATCCAAAATATAAATCCAAAATCCCTAAGAACCATTTAAATTTGAAATTAAAACTAGACAATTGAGAGAGAAACCATATAGAACTTTACACAAGATAATACTGGACAATCTTTGCCAAAATTCCTGATATTAATTTTTCAAAGTTTAAAAATAAATTTGGTTCTAAGAACTTCCTCCCTCCTTTTATAAATTATAATAATCATTTTATAATATGCAAGGAATCATGTCATTCAGTGCTATCAAGTTACATTTGAACATGTGTAAAGGATAGTTGTCCTTTCTGTTACATTCTAGAACAAATTATATTTTATACTAAACTAACTTATAGATAATGTGCCCTTATAAATTGCATATGTCTATACAAAAATAATATCCTATTTTAGAATATAATATAATGATGGTTACAAAAAGAACTTTCTTATTTTACCTAACCTTGGGATCTACTGGCTGCTATAAGATCTTTATGGTTCTTTATTACTCTTGGCCTAATACAAACATGGTCCCATCTTCAAGTTGTTTAAGGATAACAATGCTCCAATGGCATAGTTACTTAAAAATTGTGATCTTATATCCAAACCCTTTATAATACCCAGTATGTAGGTCTCTATTTTATCCCATTACACTCACATATCCTTGGCATCTTGAGTCATTCTATTCATCACTATCCAAAAATGATTATTTCCTTTAAAATATGGATCCAAGTTTACTATGTTGAAATTGGCATCCTTAAAACCATCATTTGATGTCCATGGGGATGTCTTTGATGGTCATGTGACCATCAATTTTAGCCACATGATCAAGGCTCATTACTATTTAAAAATTGATGTCCTCACAACCATCATTTGATGTCTATAGGAATGTCTTTCATGGTCGCATGACCTTAAATTTTAACATAGTTATGGGGACTATTTTCAAAGTCTACCACTTATCATCTTCTAGTTCATTCTACATTTTGTGTATGCCACATGTCAACTACTCAATGCTTTAAGGCTCTCTATACTAGGCTCTATGGTTATGTCATTTGGTGATCCTACATTAACTCAAAGATTTGTTTGAAAATATTTGACTTGATATTCTCCATTCATCAGGATCTATATGTTATAACATGTACTACTAATCAGAAAAGGTGTTTGATGTTTAATTGGGGCTTACTACTTTTCATCATTGATCATGATCTATTTGATTTGGGTCTTCCACTTAAATATGTGTCATAGATTTGGATCCAAGTAGTTGAATGTGATTAGTCCCTACATTTTATAAACTAAGTTAGGCTTCAAGACTTAGGATAAAAATATGAAGCAAAGTTCAAAACAAATTATACGGGACCCCATGAATTTAAAAGGGACTCATCATAAAGACTTTGGACCATGGTGATAAACATAGAGCAAAAGAGACCTTTCATAAATAACTTATCATAAGGGTTTAACCTAGGGTTTCATTGTATAAATAAATATGATGGAATTTTAGGATAAGGCCTTAGGCTAAGTAATAAAAGTGACCCTGCATAGGATTTTTAGCCTAAGATTTGGTTATGTTGAAAAACATGACCAAGCCTTAGGATAAAAATTAAACTAAGACCATGGTATTGTAAATTTGTTCCTACTTAAAATTAAATAAAAGGCTCCCACCAAATTTGAATTTGAATCAAAAGGTCTAGGTAAAGCATTAGTCTAGGGTTTCAAATACATGAGTTTAATTAATCAATTATAAACCAAGGTTTAATAAAATATCAATTTAACATTGAAGGATAAAACCCTAAGTATGTTTACTCCCAAATGGGCTCCATTAAACTTTCAACTTGAAGCTCAAATATCCAATGTTGTCACTTTAGATAATATTAAAGTAGAACCATGAATAAATAAGTCAGCTAGACCATGGTGTGGATGATCTTCAAATAAAAATAATATGCAATCATGCTAATAATACTCTGACCAAGTGAATTTTAATCTTCAAGGAACAAATTTTCACAATTGAACACAAGAGCCCTTATTGTTCAAAAATGGGGGTATGTTGACCTCAACACCAAAGAAGCCATCATGAGGTTGCATATACTTATAAAAATAGCATAGGACATGTCATAGGGGTTTATGTTTCTACCATTACCATTAACCCTCGACCAAATTCCAGTTAACCTAGACTAGTGCCTAAAAATACCTACTAATGTCGATAATCCTTGTTTGGACCATGTTAGCATCCAAGCTCATCAATTCCAAGGGATTACCATTCCAAGCACATTTACTTCTTTATCTAGTTATAGAGGCCCAGTACCTGATCAAGAATATGCAATCATAACTCAATGAGCTAAGGTTATTATGAAAGACCACAACCAAATTATATGAAAGAACCCATCCAAACCTCCATACCAATAAAGATCAATCTAATTACCAATACCAAAGATAAAACCTATGATATCATGAAACAACTATAAACTACACCTACACAAAAATCCATCATGGATTTGTTGTGCAAATCTAGCATTCACAAGAGTATACTAAATGAATACCTAAGCCGATCCATTTTACCTAATGACATTATGCCTGATAAATTTTAAGCTATGGTAATAAATTTGGCCCCTAGTGAATGACTCACCTTTGATCAAAGTAATATGTCATCCTTGGACTCATTTAATAACAACCCTTTATACATTGAGGTCAAACATATGGTTAAATGTGTCTTTATAGACAATGGTTTGGGCTCAAACATTATCTCTAAAGTTGGTGAAGCATCTTGGATACACAGTGGTCGATGTTCAGCCAAATATCATTGTCATCAAAGCATATGATAATGAGGAATGAAAATCATAAGGAACAATCAATTTACTAGTGGTCTTTGGGCCTTTGACCCATTACACCCTTTTCTATGTTCTCAACCTAGAGTTATCATTCAACTTGATCTTGGACTGATCATCGATTCATGAAATTTGGGACATGCCTTTCATGCTCAATTAATGTATTAATTTTCCCCATTTAGGAATGGAATTAACTATACTAGCTTATCTCTAACCTTACCAATTTTACAAACATCTTGAGGTGAAATACAAGAGTTAATTTTAAGATTTTTTCATGAATCCTATGCCTAAAATTGATTGAGGAAAATTTGATCAAGCAAAATTCATTGAATCTAGACCTAAAACCAATTACATTGAACCTGAAAGCCTAGTTTTAACTTTATCTACACCTCCATTAGAGATAACCAACCATTTTTACATATCGAACAAAGTTATAGGAGAGTGCATTACTCATGAGTCCTTTAATATATCCAAATTGTCTTAAAACCCAAAAGCCTATAGGAGACCCAAATCAAAGACTTATCACTTGGAATGGCATGCTAAGGGAAAATCTCATCTCAACCAACCCATTATTTTTAAACTTGCCTTTGGCCTAAAACATGACCCTTTAGTTGATAATGATTCATGGATCTATAATGATAATCTAGTTGATTGTTACTTACCAAGTATCTTATCCCTAACCAGATTACGGATAACCAAACTTATGAAGGTACAGGCCTGAGGGAAAATCAACAAGGAACAAATGAGCCAATTTCCATAACCAAGTACAAACAAACTCATCGTATTGGATTTAAATTATTTTTGGGTGACCCCACATATCTTATTTGAGTTTTTACACTAGTGAAGATGATGTTGGAAATGATGTAGGGTCTTAAAACATCTATGATGAACTTACCAATACCAATTTATTTAAACCTTATGTCATATGTACCATTAATCTTATTTTTCACTCTTTATCACTCAACCTTTATCACCCCCAACTGATAGACTAGAACTAATAAGATTCAATAATATCACTTGATGAGTTTTAGAAAGATGAGGTCATTTGTGACTTTTTAGGTTTGAAGGATCATATTCCTTTAAGAGACCATAAATGGGGTTTCTCTATTAGATTTGATTTTGTTACCTATTTAAAAGAGTGGATGAACTTACCTAACCAAAATCAAAATCAAAATCAAAAATTGAGGTCTAAAAGTGAAAACTTCTTTGAGGCACTTTTAGAAAAGGGAAAAAGTAAAGAAAAAGGCAAGCCTCTTGGTGAAAAATATTTATAGCACCATTAAAAAGGATGTTCACCCCACTTCACATGAAGCTTAGGAGACCACTAGTCCAAAGTTTATGTATGGATCCAAAATTATTATTGAAGAGCAATAAAATTTTGAGAAAATCATATAAGAGGGTCTAGAGGTATTTTTTACATAACCTTTACCATCCTTGGAAGATTCAAATTCATATTATATAATTGACATCAATGGACCAATCTAGTCAGAAGACTTTGCCATTACAAACCAATTTACCTCTTTCCTAACTCTTTTAGAAGATAATTATACACTGTTTTTGAAGGACACTTCTGAGGTTAACATTGGGAATCTAGAGGACCCAAAATGGATTAAATTAGGCATGTTCTTCATTGAGGAAGAATGTGAAGTTTTTACAACCCTTCTGAGGGAATTTGTTGATATATTTGCATGGGCTTATTCATATATGCCAAGTTTAAAACCCACCTTAGTTTTACACCATATTGTTGTATACCTTGATTATAAATGAGTTAAGTAGAAGCTGATAAAAGTGCATCCTTGTATTGATAGATTAGTCAAGAAAGAGTTGGGTAAACTCTTAGATGTGAGATGCCTTTGATTGATTGATTGATTATTGTAAATGGATTTAGAACATAGTACTAGTCAACAAGATGCTAGAGGGTATTAGATTGTCTAATGATTATTGGTATATTAACAAGGCCTTTCTAAAGGATTACTTTCCTTTGCCAAACATTGACATGATTTTTGACTCCATATTTGGATATGAAATGCTTTCCCTTATGGATGATTTTTTGAGATATAACCAAATCAGAATTGCACCAAAATACCAACACAAGACAACATTCACCATTCTATGGGGAATGTTTTATTATTAGGTGGTTCCATTTAGACTAGAGAATAAAGGAGAAACATACCAATAGCCCATGATATTAATTTTCCATGATACGATGCATGAAATTGTCAAGGATTATGTTGATGACATCTTTGGTAAATATAAGACCCAAACCAACCATCTAATTATACTGTAGAGTAATTTTTACAATACGTTGCTTTCAAATTTTCAGTTAAGCAACGTAAATTTGGTTCTTCGAGCAAAGCCGCAGAGTTTTGGAGCAGAGGATGGGTTCATTTTGCCCAAGTGTTGAAATGCAGTGGAAGCTGCCAAGTGTCTTCCTCAAAGCACAGTCCCTTTTTGCCTCTCTTGCTCTTTTCATTTCAATTTTGGCCTAAGTATTGGATTCAAGTGGAAGTGGCCATTTGTCGGCCTCTGGGAGATGAAGATGTACAGTTGCCGACTTTTGAGGACCTCATTTTAGCTTTCTAGAGAACCAAAAATTGTCCCAAGTACCCAGTAGCAGTTAAGGAGAATGCACCACGTGTCAACATCTGCGTATCGTAAGAGGCATCCGTGTTTTCTATTTTGACAAAAAATTCCAACAAGCTAAACGACAGAGAGAGTAGAAAGCGCCAGGTGGCAGTTGCAGAGGCCCTGAATGACCTTTTGAAGAAGCGATGGAAGCCACCACGTGTCGACCGCCAAGAGCCCTTTGTTTCAATGCCTAGGTCCATGCTTTCCATTCAATGCATAAAGGCATCATTCATTTTGCTAGGTATCAAAGTGCAACAAAGGCTGCCAAGTGTCACCTTTCAGGTCCCTCTCTACTCCATCCCCAAAATAGCGGAAGGCACCACATACTCCAAGCAGGAGAAGCGAAAGATGCCACGTATCTTTCCAGGAGTAGCAGAGGTCCCCACGTATCAACTTCTAAGATACCACCTTCGAGCCTACTCGCTGAATAAAGATTGTGGTGGGTCCCAGATGATATTTTAAAGAAAGAAAAAGCAGCCAGTTGTCATCCTCCAGTGCCTTCTAGGTGATCAAGAGGATTTTCAAAAAATTCACAAAGGGTCCTCGCCCATTACAAACAGAACAGAGTGCCCGTCTACCTGTTACAGTGAAAATGGAGGGAAATTAGATGAGAGTTAATTCAAGTAGATGGAGTAGTGCATCGGGTAGTTTTTTTGGGGGCTTGTAAGCATTGAAGATGCCATCCATTTGTCCCCTACCAGTGGAGGCAGAATAGACAGTTGAGCGGCCCAATAGGTGATGAAATTTGAAATTTAGGCATTAAGAGAGGAACTAATCAGGAATCGCCATGCCGCAGTTAAGGGTAGCCATTCTTCTCCAGCATGGCTTTTTGAAGCATTAAATGTGCCAAAGTTCAAATTATTATTTTTCATTTACGTATCCGGGGCTATAAAAGAAGAAGAATTGTAAAATCTGAGGGGGGAATTCTCATAGTTTTAGACTTTCAGAGTTTTTGACCAATAATATCATTTGCTTTTGTTACCTTTCCTTGAGTTGAAAGGTTTATATGACTATGTGTGTTTTTGCATCTTTTGTATGACTAGAAGATTCAATAATAAAATTGAAGACTATGCCCTTGTTGATGTTATATGTGTCATTTGCAAAGTAGTCTATGCTATAGATTTTCTAGTGTTGTGATTGGAAATGTTATTTGCTTCTATCCCGCTTTTTGGATTCTGAAGTTCTACATAATTATGCATGAATTTTGCAACTCTAATGTGATTGGAAGATTCTATTAAGAAGATTAAACACTATGCCTTTGTTGACAATTCCTGTATCTCATCAAAAAACACCCCTGTTGTGAGCCTCTATTTTTGTTATTCCAATCTTTTACATTGATCATGCACTTGTCTACTCTTAAATTTAATAGAATCACATAATAGTTTCACTGTGCTCAGGTTAGGATTAGGATTACTCTCAGGCGCATTGCCATAGTTAGGTTTCAATTCCTACATTTTGCATTTTTGTTTAGTCTCCTATCCCTTTTCCCCAACACCAAATACAAAAGAAGAGACCAGCTTCTTTAAAATCTGGAGGTTGTTTTCAAGCCAAATTGTCCCATAGCTTGAAACTCCCATTGTTGTTGATTAAGATATAGCACAATTTTAAGACATCAACAGTTTTTCGCATGCCCGATGGGACCAATGTTGAAGTTTCTTTCAAGACCGCATGAACCAAAGAGCCACGAGGAGTCAGAGCTATGGAAAAGTCACCAAATCACAAATTGCTACAAATCTAAGTATTCTTTTGCCGCCTCTAGTAATTAGTCCAAGAATAAGGGTTAACCAATTCATACCGATACCAAATATGGAAGCCAATGTCCCCCCAAGAAATTATGCAAGATGGAACACTGGTAGCCCCTTACTTCTCCCAACACCTCTAGCTATTTAAGACCCTATTCCAGGAAATACTCTAAAGGCTCTACCCAAATTCAGTGGACAAGACTTAAAAACACCTGCGAAGCATCTTCAAGATGTATCAGATGTCTACACCATACATGGTGTCACAGAGCAAAATGTGGCCCTAAGGTTGTTAGCAGCGTCATTCAAAGGAAAGGCCTTAGAATGGTATTAGTCCTTGACCCCAAGTACCATTTCCACATGGGACCAGCTTGGAGATCTATTCTTTGAAAGATTTGCAGAAAAAGGTGACAAGTCTTATTTACTACAGCAGTTGATCACCATTCAGAGGGGACCACAAGAGGACATGACTAACTTCAACACCAGATTCAAAAAAACTTGGCATAGAATCCCTATCACAGATAAACCACCACCTGGTATGGCCATAGTATTCTATCTCAAAGCTTTAAATTCAGATATATCTATCATGATCCAGTCACTGGGAGGACACACTTTGCCAGCAACTTATGACCTTGCAGTCAGAGTTGAGAACCATTTAATCGATGTTAGAAAGTTACCTCCAAGGCCTCCCATGCCCATGTTCCCAAAAATCTCCTTGCCTTTACCTTAATAAATACCTAAAACTACAGCTCTACCTCTGACCATGTATCAATACCCTCAGCCTTCTGGGAAAGGACCTGTCCCTACTCCATCATCTAAGATGGATGATATCAAAAATCTCTTGAGATCATTTTCCAATGAGTTGATTAATATGAAGAGGCAGCATAATACTTTCCCCAAGCCTCCTTATCAAGGCTATCAAGGAAATAGGTTCTCATCTCAACCAAACCAATATCAAGGCCCTCCAAGGCAAACCAACCATCAACTAGCAAATCAATTAGTTGCAGTTCCCACACCCTCACAGACCCTTCCTCCCAACTCAAACAGGGAGATGGTTTCTAGCCAAAATAATTATGTGGATGATACTAATGCTTGGTGTTTCCCTTGTAACGATGCCCACACACCTAGAGATTTTCCTAGAGGTAATCTACAACAAAGAGTAGCTGAGCAGAGAAAAATGGATGGTCAATTTGCTAGTACCAGTAGCTATCAAGCCTACCAATCTCCCAGCATGCAAAATTTAGTGCTAGTGGCTCAGATGCAAGGAATGTCCTTGCAACAGGAGGAAGAAATAGCCCCTGAACACGCTTTGTTCTCATGGGTTGAGGATGAAGAAGCAGTCTTCTTGAATGAAGCGTCTACCTCCCAAAGGCCAGTAGTGCAGTCTGATTACTAAAATAGATCGAAGAAGAGAAGGGTAGAGCAACTAGAAATTGCAAATGGTCGAGACAAGAATAATCCTCCATCTTAGGGGCAAGGGAATGTTGTTGTCAGATAGGAAGTGTCTCGACTGATGCAAGATCAAGGGATTCCTACCCAGATTCAAGAAAGAACAAGGTATCCCTATTACCAAAAAACTCAGTCTTTGAGACCTATCAATATTGTGGACCAATTAAAGAAAACTCTGACACAAGTATCTATATGGGATATTTTGGCTATCCCTGAGCAAAAGACATTACTGTAAGAAGCCCTGTAAGGGCCATCAATACCCAAAGGTACCACATCCAAGGAAGGACCTACAGGAAAGGGAAAGCTTAAAGATATGGTTCCTCTAATGACAACAACCTTCATGAACAATGCAGTACAAGTAAGTAAATCCAAGCCAGAGCCTTTCTATTTGACTCTGATAGTTAGAAAGAAACTCCTGCATAATGCATTGATAGATTTAGGAGCTAGTACAATTGTGATGCCCAAGCAAATAGCTGATGCTTTGCAAATAAAATATGAACCCCTTGCAAAGGGAGTTATGCAGCTAGACAGTAAAATAGTACAAACCATAGGGAGAATAAAGCAACTCCCCTTGCAGTTATTCACATGCCCCAACGTAATTGTCAACTAGGATATAGTTGTCATAGATATTCCTCCCATTTTTGGTTTATGTTTATCTTGAGACTTTACGGTGAAGATAGGTGGATATATGTCTCTTGACTGGTCTCACCTCATTCTGATAACCAGGTACGGTTCAAAGATGAAAATTTTGTCTGAACCACTGTCCAAAGACCACATCATCAACGAACCAACAAGAAGATTGGAAGCAGATCATGCCATGATGAATAAAGCAAAAAGAAATTTTGTTGAAGAACTAGGAGACTAGACTGAGCATGGTCAAAAAGAAGAAAATAGCTAGTTGTTAGCTATGATGCAGAGCGACCCGTATGGGAACTATGACTCTACTGGTTTGGGCACGTATGTCATTTTTGATGAGGATCAGGTGATCCCAAATGTTATAAGAGAAGAGGCACCTAATGCTCAAGATGTAGAGCTCTGGACTTTGAATTTTGATGGGGCCAGAAGTAAGCATGGT
The DNA here is from genome assembly GCA_037957365.1 of Torreya grandis. Lineage (NCBI taxonomy): Eukaryota > Viridiplantae > Streptophyta > Pinopsida > Cupressales > Taxaceae > Torreya > Torreya grandis. The sequence goes on from JARHVA010001677.1 coordinate 2,531,981, forward strand.
GCTGGAGCAGGGATTTGTCTTACTGCTCCAAATGGTGATAAAATTTTAAGGGCTATCCGATTCCAATTTGCTTGCACTAATAATGATGTAGAATATGAATCTTTAGTACATGGGCTCTTGTTAGCCCATAAAAAGGGAATAAATAACCTAAAAGTAAAAGGAGATTCAGAGCTAGTAGTAAAGCAAATATGGGAAAAGGCAGCAGCCAAGAATGTGAGAATGAGGTCCTATAGGCATAAGATTTGGGATTTGATAGAAAATTTTGATGCCTCCAATATTGAAATAATTCCCCGAAGTCAAAACACTGAGGCCAATAGGATGGCTCAAATTGGCTCACAGTTCGACCTAGCAACTGGCCTATTGGTTAACAATGAGTCAGTAAAAGTTATAGTGAGGTTAGCCATCCCAGACAATGATGAGAACTGGCAAGTGTTTGAGAACAATGCTTAGGTAGTCTCTTTCTTGCAGTAATCAGATGAGTTTGTAGATCAGTTGCAAACTAAAATTGAAGAGGCATATGGTGATCAGATTATCCAATTAAGGACCAATAAGCTCCCCAAAAGATTGATCACCTGAGAAAATTTGTTCAACCTAGAAGATGTAAGCCTGGGAAAGAAAAGGTTCCAGATAGATAAGGAAGACTATTCTGAAGTGGAGGTGAGCGATGGGAAAAGACTAAAGGTCAGAAATTATGCAACTCTAGAAGAAAAGGAAAGATTGATCAAGTTGTGCCAAAAGTATGACAGAGTCATAGCCTGGAGCTATGAAGACCTTCACAGATACAACAGAGACATTATCCAGCATACCATAGAATTGACTGAGGGATCCAAACCCATCAGATAGAAATAGAGACTAGTAAATCCAAGGATAGAGCCACTAATGGTAGATGAGTTGTAGAAACTTCTAGATTCCAAAATAATATTTCCAATCAAACACTCAACTTGGGTATCAAATCTAGTCCCAGTTAGAAAAAAGAATGGAGATGTAAGGATATGTGCAGATTTTAGAGATATTAATAGAGCATCTCTGAAGGACCACTATCCCTTACCCTCCATGGAACAAATTTTGCAAACTATGGCTGGATCAGAGAGGTTTTCTCTACTTGATGGTTTCTCTGGGTATAATCAGATCTGGCTCGCTGAGGAAGACCAGTATAAAATTGCTTTCACTACCAAATGGGGGACATTTGCCTACGCGAAGATGCCATTCGGCTTATCAAATGCAGGAGCCACCTTTCAATAGGTGATGGACATAGACTTTGGTGAACTTATCAACAAGGTCATCCTTGTCTATCTAGATGACCTCACTATTTTCTCAAAAAATGCTGATGATCATTTTGATCATTTGGAGTCTGTCTTCAAGAAGTGTCAAGATTTCAAGATATCTTTAAATCCCAAGAAATGTATTTTTTTTGTACCTCAGGGTAAACTGTTGGGGCACATAGTATCTAAGGAAGGAGTTTCTATATATCTTGAGAGGATCACAGCTATAATGGACTTACCCCTTCTAGCAAATAAAAAGGCAGTCCAATCCTTTTTAGGGAAAATCAATTTTGTCAGTAAATTCATATCTAATTTTGCAGGCTTGGTTAGACCAATGACACTCTTACTTAAAAAAGGGCCCGATCTTCAAGTGGAAAACAAAAGTAAAGCAAGATTTTGAGTGGATCAATAAGGCTATCTCGATAGCCCCAGTGCTCAAGAACCCAATTTTTTCCAAGCCCTTCGTGTTGTATGTCTATGGAGGGGAATCAAGTATTGCTATTGTCTTGACTCAAAAAAATGACAGACTGGAGGGGGGCACCCAATAGCCTTTTTCTCAAGAAATCTTAGAGATTATGATACCAGGTATAATTTTGTGGAAAGACAAGCCTATGCCATGGTGAAAGCCCTCAAGAAATTTAGGCATCTGATATCAGGGAACAAAATTCTGATACTTGTAGCTCACTCTAGTGTCAGGGAATACATCATGGAAGGGGAAATTACTGAGAAAAGAGCCAATTGGATCACCAAGATCCTTGAATATGATGTAGAGGTCAGACCCACCAAGCTGGTTAGAGGCAAGGGACTGTGCCAATATATAACTCAAGAGCTTGAAAAGTTGTTACCTGAGGGAGCAAATTTAGAAGAGGAGCTAGAAATGGTGCTAAAGTTACAAGAAATTGATCAAGAATGTTGGGTCACAGACAAGATTCAATTTATGAAAAATGGGATTTACCTAAGAGAACTCCCTCAAAACAAGAGGAGGTATTACAGGATACATGGAGTTCATTTTGTCTTAATTGAACAAGTCCTTTTCAAAAGAAATTCTGATGGGAAATTGTTAAGATGTGTAGAACAAGCTGAAGCCAAAAGGATACTACACAAAATGCATTATGGAACATCAGGAGGACATTTTTCTGCAAAGACCACATCCATAAAGATAAGTGAGGCAAGATATTTTTGGCCTACTTTGTTTGCAGATTGTTATCAACTGGTTAGAAAATGTCAATCCTACCAGTATTATACGGGGATGTAGAGGAATGTAGCCATACCCCTTAGTCCAATATTTATGGATGAACCTTTTTCTCAGTGGGGTCTTGACTTCATTGGGATGATAAATCTAGTGTCTAGCATGGGTCACAAATGGATACTAACTGCTACGAACTATTTCACCAAATGGATCGAGGCAGTCCCACTTAAGGAAGCAACAGAGAATGTGATCCTAGATTTTCTAGGAGGTATCACTACTCGCTTTGGGGCTCCTCACACAATCATTTCAGATAATGCTAAAGCATTCTTGGGGTCTAAGGTATTAGACTTTGCCCTGAGACATGGAATATATCTAAAAACCTCATCTAACTATTACCCTCAAGGTAATGGTCTGGCAGAGTCAACCAACAAGAACCTAATAAGACTCATCAAAAGAGTGGGGGTGAATCATCATAAAGAGTGGCACAAAGTGCTTAATCTAGCACTATGGGCTGATAGGATCACACCCAAGCAGGTGATCAAAATGTCTCTATATGAATTGGTGTATGGAAAATCTGCCATGATTGCCCTAAGTTTGGAAATCCTTGCTCTTCAGTTGATTAAGCAAATCGAGATTGAAGAAAATGGCCCCATGCAGGTCAGACTCACAAAACTTTTGGAAGTTCAGGAAAGGAGGGACATGGCTCATGATTCATTGATCAAGCACCAGGGAATGATTAAAAATTATTTTGATAAAAGAAATTCAAATCCTAATTTTGAAGAGGGCTCGATTATTCTAAAATGGGATGCAAGGGCTACCAAACTGGGTCAGCATACCAAATTTGAAGCATTATGGACTGGTCCATATAGGATTCGTGCATGCAAGCAAGAGAATTCTTTTGAGCTAGAGTCGATGGAAGGGGAACCTGAAGAGATTCTTGTAAATAAAATCTGTTTAAAACATTTCAATTGACTTAGGTCTCTCATGTATTATAGTTAAATAGAGTCCCCTTCTTGTTTTCTCATTGTTTTCCCTGCTTTGCTTTTAATAGGTGATTTAAACATTTGTTGATGCCTCTTTGAAGCTGTAATTTTCATAATTTTGATCGACTGAGAGGTGGATTTTATTTTTGAGCAAGCTTAAAATTCCTAAGGGTCACCAGTAACTATAGAGTAATTTTTACTCTACGTTGCTTTCAAATTTTTAGTCGAGCACTACAATTTTGGTTCTTCAAGCGAAGCCGTAGAGTTTTAGAGAAGAGGACGGGTTTGTTTTTCCCAAGTGTTGAAATGCAACAGAAGCTACCAAGTGTCATCCTCAGAGCACGGTCTCTTTTTGCCTCTCTTTCTCTTTTCATTTCAATTTTGGCCTAAGTATTGGATTCAAGCAAAAGTGGCCACGTGTCAGCCTCTGGGAGACAAAGATGTACAGCTGGCGACTTTTGAGGACCTCATTTTAGCTTTCTAGAGAACCATGAATCATGCCATGTACCCAGTAGTAGTTAAGGGGAATGCACCACGTGTCAACATCTGCGTATCGTAAGAGGCATCCATGTTTTCTATTTTGACAAAAACTTCCAACAAGCTAAGTGACAGAGAGAGCATAAAGTGCCAGGTGGCAGTTGCAGATGCCCTAAATGACCTTTTAAAGAAGCGACAGAAGCCACCACATGTCGACCACCAAGAGCTCTTTGTTTCAATGCTTGGGTCCATGCTTTCCATTCAATACATAAAGGCATCATTCATTTTGCTAGGTATCGAAGTGCAACGGAGGCTGCCATGTGTAACCTTTTGGGTCCTTCTCTACTCCATCCCCAAAATAGTGGAAGGCACCACATACTCTAAGAAAGAGAAGCAGAAGATGCCACGTATCTTTCCAGGAGCAGCAGAGGTCACCACGTATCAACTTTCAAGAGACCACCTTCGAGCCTAATCACCGAATGAAGATTGTGGTGGGTCCCAGATGATATTTTAAAGAAAGCAGAAGCAGCCAGTTGTCATCCTTCGGTGCCTTTTAGGTGATCAAGAGGTTTTTTATAAAATTGACAAAGGGTCCTCTCCCATTACAAACAAAACAGAGTGCCCGTCTACCTGTTACAGCGAAAATGGAGGGAAATTTGGCGAGAGTTAATTTGAATAGATGGAGTAGTGAATTGGGTAGTTTTTTTTGGGGCTTGCAAGCATTGAAGATGCCATCTGTTTGTCCCCTACCAGTGGAGGCAAAATAGATAGTTGAGCAGCCCATTAGGTGATGAAATTTGAAATTCAAGCATGAAGAGAGGAACTAATCAGGAATCGCCATGCCGTAGTTAAGGGCAATCGTTCTTCTCCAGCATGGCTTTTCAAAGCATTAAATGCACCAAAGTTCAAATTATTATTTTTTATTTACGTATCTAGGGCTATAAAAGAAGAAGAATTGTAAAATCTAAGGAAGGGGGGAATTCTCATAGTTTTAGACTTTCAGAGTTTTTGACCAATAATATCATTTGCTTTTGTTACATTTCCCTGAGTTGAAAGGTTTATATGACTATGTGTGTTTTTGCATCTTTTGTATGACTGGAAGATTCAATAATAAAATTGAACATTATGCCCTTGTTGATGTTATCTGTGTCATTTGCAAAGTAGTCTATGCTATATATTTTCTAGTGTTGTGATTGGAAATGTTATTTGCTTCTGTCCCATTTTTTGGAGTCTAAAGTTCTACATAACTGTGTGTGACTTCTATGCCTCTAATGTGATTGTAAGATTCTATTAAGAAGATTGAACACTATGCATTTGTTGAAAATTCCTGTATCTCAGCAAAAAACTCCCTTGTTGTGAGCCTCTATTTTTGTTATTCCAATCTTTTACATTGATCATGCACTTGTCTGCTCTTAAATGTAATAGAATCACATAATAGTTTCACTGTACTCAAGTTAGGATTAGGATTACTCTCAGGCACATCACCATAGTTAGGTTTCAATTCTTTCATTTTGTGTTTTTGTTTAGTCTCTTATCCCTTTTCCCCAACACCCAATACAAAAGAAGAGACCAGCTTCTTTAAAATCTGGAGGTTGTTTTCAAGTCGCATTGTCCCACAGCTTGAAACTTCCCATTGTTGTTGATTAAGATCTAGTTCAGTTTTAATACATCAACATATACTTTGGATAATTTTCAAGAGACCTTGAGATTAAAACATTAGGATCAACCCTAAAAAGTGTGTATTTAGTGTAACTTCTGGCAAGTTTTTAGGATTCCTTGTCTCTCTTATGGGCATTAAAGTTGATCCTGCCAAGGTTTAGGCCTCTACCGAGATGTTTCCACCTTCTACCTTAAATCAACTCCATAGTTTATAGGTCAAAATACAATAAATTTAAATACTTTATTTCACATTTGGCTGAAAAATGCCATCCTTTTACACACTTGCTAAAAAAAGGCACCACTTTCTCATGAAATAAATATTACCAAAAAGTATTTGACCATCCCAAATAATAATTGGCCAATCCACCTATTTTACTAATGCCTATGTCAAACAAGATTTTTCCACTTTACCTATCTACTACTAAAAATAACTTAGGGTTATTTTTGGCACAACACGATGAACAGGGTAAAAAGCATGTCATCTACTACCTCGACTAAACACTAGTCATGTATGAACATAATTATACACCAATCGAGAAAGCCTATTTAGATATAGTTTTTGTAGCCCAAAATTTGCATCACTACATGTTTAAAAATAAGACTATTGTAACTGCTAGAGTAGATCATTCAAGTATCTACTATCTAAAATATCATTACAGGGTTATATGGTGAAGTTGATCATGATCTTGAGCAAATTTGAAATCAAGTATGTCAATCAAAAATCCATTAAGGGATGGGTACTTAAAGATGAACTTATAGAAGCTCCTCTTTCAGATATTCAACCTCTTATATTTGGGTTTCTAGATGAATCCATCATGACCACAGTAGAAATACCTCTTAAAGTAGAATAATGGACAATGTACTTTGATGGTTCCTTCATAACACATGGATCAGGTGCCAACAATCATTTATCATGCCATAAGGGGGTTTTATTCCTAAGTTCCTTCACATTAGTTTTCCATGTACTAATAATATTATTTAATATGAATCACTCATCATAAAGATTTACCAAGAAGTACTATGGAATATCCAACATTTATTAGTTCATGGTTATTCAAAACTTATAATAAACTAGGTTATAGACCAATACTAGATGAAGAGCGAGAACTTGGTACCTTATAAAGGTATTTAAATGGATACGTAGGGCCAATAATAGAATAACTAATGCCATGGCTACAATTGGGTCTATGATTTAGGTTATGGATAGAGATAGAGGCTATCAATTTATTATAGAGCATCTCCTATCATAGATACACAAACAAGCAAATATCGAGATGGTTTGTGATATTATTGGTCCCATGTATACTTGGTATTTTTAAGTATATGATCACCTCTATAATGAAATCATTTCCATAGACCTTTCCTACAAGAAACAAAAATCCTTCATCCATAAAGCCTCATCTTATACCCTACTTGAACCTACCTTATATTGTCGAAGCTATGATGGAACCTTATTTCTTTATTTATCTTTGGTAGAATCTAGATTAGTATTGAGGGAATTTCATGGAGTGTGTATGTCCCACCCTAATGGGGCCATATTTTCCAATAAATTACTGCATACTAGTTATTATTGTCTGCATATGGAAATTAATATTTTTGCCTATGTGAAGAAGTGTGTGATGTGTCAAAAGCATGCTAATTTAATCCATGATCCAACCAAAATGCTTAAACCACTGACAACACCATGGCCATTCTCAATGTGGGGACTCAACCTCGTAGTCAATATAAATCCTACATCCTCAGATGGCCACAAGCATGTCCTTACTACTATAGAATATTTCACTATGTGGGTGGAAACCATTCCCCTCACTTAACTAATAAGTATATTTCCAAATTCATATTTTACCGCCTCATTTACCTTTATGATATCCCCTCTAACATTATATCTAATAATGGTGGTTCATTTAAAAACAAATAGGTAAAAACCCATTATGCCCAATACCATATCAAACAACACTTTTCCACCACCTATTACCTATAAGGCAATGGACAAGCTGAGGCATGTAACAAAATCATTATGAATATCCTCAATAAGTTTGTTAATGACTCTAGTCACAATTGGCAATTGTAGTTGTATAATGCCCTCTAGACCTATCATACCACTTTCTATACTCCAATAAGAACTACCCCATATTCCATTATTTATGGTACTAAGGCCATTCTCCCTATCAAGGTTGAGTTTGCTTCTCTCTAAATTTCACTGCAACACATCATTGATGATGAGGACTATATAGTAGCTCATTTTCAAGAGATAGAATTGCTAGATGGAAAGCACATTACCACCTTGAATAACTTTAAAGTGTACCAAAATAGATTATGTGGTCAATACAATCGATGCATAAAGCATAGACAATTTGAGCTAGGTGATTTGGTATAAAATCAAATTTAAAAAACATCAATGTCGAGACCAAAGAGAAAGGAAAGTTTCAACCTAACTGGTTAGGGACTTATGTGGTTATTGATAACTATAGTTCTAGAGTATATAGACTAACCACATCATAAGGGGATGAAATTGACAAATTTATGAACATAATATACCTCAAACATTTTTATGCTTGAGGAACTTGAATTATTGTCTATAAATATTATTTAATTTATGCCACACTATATTATTCTTCGTATCATACCTTGTGCCTTTCCCACCATGCCTTAGCCTATTTCTAGCCAGTTATTTTTACCTAACCCTATCATTTTGATTTGGGTTTGATTCATTTATACTTCAGGCACTTTTAATGTTTGATATCAAATGGAGTTTCAATAGTTGATTCAAATTCAAACTCTTTAATAGAATTATATGAAATCAAATGACAGTGGTCTAAGCAATTGCATCCTTCATTCACTATTACATTCTATTTCATTATTATTTATACTAATTATAACCTCCTTTAGGAAAATTAGTATTACCAACCCTTTCCATTGTTTTTTAATTATAACCACCTTTGGAAAAATTAGGAAAAACCCCTTTACCATGCATTACTGCATCACTTTATCATCACAGTACCATACTTTACCATTGGCTATTCCTAAATTTGTTGTTAATTAGTCAGATGCCTCACTATTGGGGGAACTATAGTGGATTGAGGTCCATTTAGACTATGTATATAGCACTCAGTGTTATTTGAGGTCTTTTCATACACCCTTGTTTAAATGTTCTCACCATTTTGTGAGTAATTCAAGTTAAGCCACTCTCAAAATTTTACAAGTAATCATACGTTTGAATTCTCTCACCATTTTATGATCACATGAAGCCATGCTCTTGTAATTTTGTGAGTTAACCCATTTCATGTCTCATAATTTTCCATTGAGTTGAGATACCTAAAATACTCCAAAAACATTCAAAATAGTTTTAAAACCCCTAAACATTTGTAAAGACCTAGGAAAATTCTAAAAATCACAAAATCATAAAAAATGGATTAGAATTTATATGCAAGATACAAAGACTTAAAAAAATTTGGGATGGACTATATTACCTATCCAACTTCATTTCTAGATCACTTTGCCATTTTCCTCTCATTTTTTGGAGAACCAAATAGGCTTAAGGTCCACATGAACTATGTATGCAACACTTGTATACAAGGGGTATCTTAGGTTATCTTGACCACTTCACCAAATTTTCTTCACTTTATTACCATTTTGAACTTCATATCATCTTTTTAACCCTAAATATTGTGGGTTTCATAGTTATTTCACTATTAATCACTTATCCTTTAGTTTTCCCATCCTTTTTCTTTAACACTCTTTCAATGTTACAAGCAACCTCAGCTAATGCTATAATTATTTTATGAGTAACCTTAGTGAACACTCTCACCCTTTTACAAGAAACCTTAGCCAACACTTTCACCATTTTATGAGCAACATCATCCAATGCTTTCACCAATTTGTGAGAAACCTTATCCAACACTCTCACCATTATTTAAGCTCATTCTCATTATAAGACACATATATAGTAAACACTATGAATTACCAACTTAGTTCATTAGTGGATGTTGGTCTCTTATCTTTTAGTATTGTTTTAGCCTAAACCATGCTCTTGCACTTGTGCAAAATTACTATGTTTGACATTTTCATGGTTGTGAGTGTCACCCCCTCTTTATGTTATGTACTCATATATTTATGAGATCATTCTTATATTCATCTATAATAATATTCTTTTTGTTATCAACACTTTTTTTCTATCCCATATCCTAGGAGAACTACATTTGGCCTAAAGTTCATGATGGAACTTATGTCCATGGAACTATGTAGGTATAATCCACTTGCTTAGTACATCTATAGTCATCTCCACTACCCCTTCCTATTTATTAGATTCCCCCTATTTGTTTTTATGTCATTATCCCCTACATCCTAAGGGGAATGTTTGTCATCTTGTTTATGTCATTGTCCCCTATAGTCTAAGGGAAATGTCTGTCATTTTGTTTTTGTGTCTTTTTCCCTTATAGCTTAGGAGAAATGTTTACCATCTTATTTGTGTCATTGCTCCCTATATCCTAGGGTCAAACTTTTGTCGTTGTCCTCTAGAGCCTAGGGGAAACCTTGTTCCATTTATTTTTATATTATTTTACCTATGCCATTACTACCTAGCCTAGGGGTAACAATGTTACCAAGCATAACACCTATATTACACATGCATAAATAATCTATTTCCTTGTGTTATATTATTTCTAACATTCATTACTAGTTTTCTCATAAATTTTCATTTTTTTATCTTAGAATAGTTTGTTTACTAAACTCTTATTTTCCTTAGTTTTATTTATTTATTTTATTTGTATAGTTTGTTTCATTTGTTTGTTTAGTTATTGTTTGTTTGTTTGTTTTAGCTAATAGTTGCCTTGTTTCTTTGATTAATGTCTTTTTCGATTGCCATAAGTCTATTACATTTTATTTACACTTGAGTCTTGATTAGCCATATATTATACTTAGGTTATGAATGTTTGTATATATTCTTACAGTTGGTTTATTTGTTTTATATTTACATTAGGGATTTGATTGTTCATATCTTATTCTTAGGTTATTTTTATTTGCATTTAAACTAAGTTTTCCATACTTAGGATATATATTTTTATTGTGGTTATTCATAGCTATGATGCATAATATCACAAGCTACAATAAACATCAGGCCAATAGAATTATTGATCAATGTAGTGGGAAGTGCTTCTCTGATATCGCTAACTAGTCAAATCCCAAACATAGCCACAACTAATGAATAACAAGAACACGATGATTTATTATGTTCTAATACAGAAGTGCAACATATAATCCATAAAAAATAATATATAATCCATAAAAAATAAGAATATATATAATCCATAAAAAATAATTAGATAAGAGTAATGCAACATATCATATACATGGAAAAATAGTAAATAAATGAGCATACATGTTTAAAAGCAAATAAACATCCACAATGATAAATATGAGCTAAGCACAAAATCAACATGGTAATAACATGAGAATCACATATATCAAAATAATAATAGTCCATGTACACATGCCTCTAAGGACCCAATATGAATGTCAATGTATCTTGAAATAATGTCATATACATCAATAATATATACACATGGTGTAAAAAATATAGTAATATGCCAAAGAGCCATAACAATCAACTCTGACTTCGTGTATCCATAGGCCCAGTAGTAGGAGGTGGCCCCAATGGTCCTGGTGGAATAGGTGGTCATGGATGCTACACATACTAACTTGAGGCTATTCTACCATGGATCTTAGTCTTAAACTAACCTAATCTACTACCACCCTTTTGTGTATCCCATACCTCAAATATAGTTATCTATTGATCTCAAGGGATGGTGGTCTCATATGCTTGACAATAGTAAGATGCTTTATCCTTAGCTTCAAGTTTCTCTAGTATCATCTACAAAAACTCTACCTGAGTGCTAGATTTTTTATCCTCATCCCACTCATGTTAGAGCCTATAAACATATTTCAAGGCTTGATCTATATTTTTAATAGCCTAGTCTTGCTCTACCTGAAGATATGCCTATATTTGAACCATTTTTTTCCACCTCTACCTTTAACCAAGTAATATCCAATTAAAGGTAAATAATGTCCTCATCTCAAGTATCCAGTATAGATTGTAATTCTACCACTCTCCACTCAAAACCCACAATCTCACTTACCCATGCCATAATATCCTCCTCCATCATATCCTTGTCCCTACTTTTCCTAGCCATACATAATGGCCATGCCTAACATGGATCAACAAATGTACCTACTATACCTATCATGCTAGGATCCAACACCATCACGGCCTAAGTGTCATCCCTTCTACCATACCCATCATCATTGTCCCCTCATCTAATATTATGATATCTATTATTTCTATTAGTGGCCTTGTTACTAATCTCAACCTCAGCCTCGTTAATGTCTATTGACATCTAACCACTTACCTAACCACTTGATTGACATAGAATAATAAGTCTATAAAGGAACACCTATACCCACTACTATATATAGTCTGGTGTGGCCCTTGCATCTAATGAACCCCCTACATAAGCCCATGCCATCTATGGAACATAATGATAACTAGCCATAGCTATACTAATTTGAATGATTGATGTGTCATGAATGATATCTCTATTCACATACAAAAACCACCTACAATCCTCTAGCACATCTTGAACCATGTCAAACTATCAAATCATCATGTTAGGTTAATAGTCATCTATGATGTCTAATTACTTGACTATAAATAAACATCTAGATGTCACAAATGTTATGAACTAAGCATCTCAAGGCCACTAAAGATGATAAAGAAGATAAGGCCACTAGATGAAGAATTAAGGTTTTAGCTCATCAAACATACACTAGTATAAGTAGATCTCCTTGTGATGTCCTTTGTGCCCTACACTAGTCTATACCCAACCATATTCTAATAGATCCTATGAGTCTTTGACCCATCTCTAGCCTATAGGGTACTTTATAGAGATGTGTTCTCATCCCCAGACCATGACTATATTGAATTTTATAATTCTCTATCTCCTTGATAGACCACCATACGTAAATCCTTATATAGTTGGGCCAATACTATCGACCCCAATGTAAGTATACTAACCTCATCCATCATAATACATATCACTTGTTCAAGGACCGTATTAAAGAATCAATCAATATTATTAGGTATAAAATATGCCATTGATAATAAACATCAATATAATAACCTTTCTATCAATTAGTTTTGGTGGTGAAGGGTCCTCAAGGGCTAAGTCATTAGGTTACAAATATGTATAAGTCTCCAACAAGTCAATATCAACCTTCCCACACACTATGGAAATCTATTTAAAGATAACCAATTCATCTAGCACTACCTACTATTGTGTTGGATCTAACCATAATAGCCTATGACCTCTCATCAGTAGCTTGAGAATCTACCCGGTATCTTCAAGAGTAATAGTGGCCTCCTCAGTTAGCAATTGAAAGGTCAAGGTCTCAAAATGCCATCACTCTACCAAGGCACTTAGGTATGCTCAATCTACATGAGTCAAATTAATCTACACCATATAATATAAATCTAAGGCCCATAAGAATGTAACCATATCCAAATTCAAAATCTCTAGTGTCTATAAATAGTGGGAATGTCACTCCTGTGCTATCAATATTATGAACCGATTCTGCAATCATAGATATATTAGTAACTAGCTATATCTATGCTATTATCTAGCCTATGCCTACCCTTCCAAGCTTATTTACCCCTCTATCCTAGTGGTTGGACTCCTTTTGGGTCCTTTAGGTCATTTATTCTACCTTTTATCATGACATAACCATTTTTACCAAATGGTGAAGTTATTATTTGGCATTTTCTACCATTTTTGGGCAAAATCATCATTTTTCATTTTTTACAAAAATGGCAACTTCACCTAAAAAAGGAAAAAAAATCCTATTTGGTGATTTCCATTATTTTTCAGTGTTTCCACAATTTTTATAAATAATGACTTTATATGATGTCACTGATTTTCATTGTAAAGCTATCATTTTCCCTTCTATAAAAATAATGACTTTGCAATTTTTCAACCTAAATTGAGTAAAAAATATGACATAAGTGTAATAAATGGCTAGGGTTAGATCATTTATCAAAGGCCCATCATGTGGAGGTCATTCATACCCCCTCATTCCATTATTAACATGTTATCCTCCTCCATGTTCCATTTCTCTCATATAACTCTTGTGAAAACTAGAACTCAAATTTTTCAAAGGGCTAGAGTGAAAATGAATCAATTTTCACCCCTTGGGTTGAATATATAGCTTAAATCATGTACTCACACTTGAGATAGAATCATGTTGTTATAGAAGCTTCATTTGCCAAGTTGCCTAGATGTGACAAATTATTTTTTCGATCGATCGATGATCTATTTTTCCCTCCTAGGCAAACTCATTTTCAATCATGCTAATGATTATAATCACCTTTGCGAAAATAATTATTTTTTCTCTACCTACCCTATAGGGTAACATACTTATGCCAATGATTAAATCTCTTTTGGGTAAATTAGTTTCTCAACCTCCATTACTGATTATAATTGTCTTTGGGCAATTTAGTGTTTCTTCCTATATTTATACTAGATCATGTCATTTTATTCATTTCAAAGGAATGTTTGATGTCCTTATTTTCCACCCAACCCCTTGAGGGGGAATCTAGGGATAATCAATCACCCTTTTGGGTGTGAACATTTCATATTAATAGCTTTTGCATTCTTTGAAAGTGTGTTATTGTGCCTATGTCTTGTAATGCCTTCTCAACAGGGGTAAACTATAGACATTTATTTTTATCTACTTTCATGTCTAAACTAATTACCAAATTAATTTCTATAAAATGACATAATATAATATTAGAAGTCATTATATTGTCCAAATTCATCTGCATAAGGGATATAATTACATATAATCATGTCAGGGCATTCTCATTTAGGGTATTACCTTGTATGCATCAATAACCTAGCTTAGATTCAACCCTAGTCAAATTATGAATTAAAAATAGACATTCTTGGCCTACTGATCTATTAATCCAAAACATTAAAACAATTCCTAAATGCCAAAAACCCTAAGTAGGTTTAATTAAAGAAATTAATTTCATTAGTTACTTAAGTTAAAATTCCAAGTTCAATTAGGGAATTACATTTTCTAAAAAATAATTTTTTCAATAAATATGAGGTCAAAGTCAAGGTATTTAATAATATATTTTATTAATTACTAAAATTAAAATAAAAGGTGAGTCATAATCTCATAAATATATTCTATGATTTTTTAATCAGTGTTAATATCTTTTATGAGTTGTTAAGCCTTCATTATTACTTTGACCCAACCTAGGGTTAATCTAAACTTGACCAAGGTTAATCTAGACACAACCAAGGTGAAACTAAACCTAATCACCCTAGGCTTAGAGTTATTTTCAATACCTATAAATATAGGTGATCTCACACTCTTCAAAGAAGCCTTTATGTGTAAGGTTATTCTATAGGAATACTTTCAAGAAACCCTCAAGCAATGTTATAATGCCAAATTGATTCAAGAAGTTTCACACCAATCAAAGCCAATCAAATCCATATGTGGTCTTAGATAACTATTACAAAGATATAAATTTAATAAAATTCTATCAATAATATCCTATATGCCAACAAGTGAACACTAGTTTAAACAAGGCAGGTAACATAGTTTTTTGTTTCTATCTTCTATTTATAGTTTTGTTCATTTGTTAAACTCACCGAAGTACTTAGGAAATAATAACTTAGTTTCCATTGCATTTTTATTTTGAATTCTCATTTGATTCACTAACAAGAAACTAATGATATTTTGGTTCTTCTAATTCCTAATAATACTCTTTATATTTTTTGAATACTATAGGGTGAGATTCATTTTAGATTCCCTCACAAAAATACTTTATTGCACTTATGCTCATTTATCTATACACTTTCAGATGTATTTTTGGTAGAATATGATGTATTGCATTGTTTGAGTATGTTTTTTTATCCCACTTGTGTTTTTGGCCTACATTACTCCCTTATTTTTGGATAAACTCTCATGATTTTTGATGACTTCTTCAGCAGGTCAATAGTCTCCTTATTTGGAGCTATTCTGGTGGATACAATGTCTTCCTTATTTTTATTTAGTATTTTTGTGTATGGGATATATTGTGCTTACACTAAATTATAAAGGGACATGTGGGGTTTTCTGTTACATCCTATTCTAACCTCATGTGTTTATACCTTTTTTTGTGTACCCTTTACTATTTCAGTTCCTAGTATCTCTCATTACCACTAGGGACATCTACTTGAGATATTTTATCTACATTTTATATATTTATCCTTTGTACATGTGTATATTATTTAGGAACTTTGTTTGTCCAAACCCATATGAGGATTTTTATGTCTTAATAGCATTCTTGGTGAATTTTTTTGTAGTGACACCTATTTGGCATCCTTACCAGTCTTTGTGCTCACTTCTCACCATTTACAGTTCACTTTTTTAGAGACTTTCATTTCCATCTTCTCCTAGTTTGGCATTGAGGGTGGGTGTTTAGAAAAAACCTCCCTATGTTCATCATTTTATTCATTATTCTAAAGTGTAGTGTTTTTATTTACTGATCCTCATATTTTTCACTATTCCTACTTCAATTTGATAGTTACAATGATTTGATATCCATTTATTCTGGCAAGATGGATTAGCATCCATAGGGAACTTTTCTTCACATTGCATCATTTTTTATATGAGTACCTCATCAGGTCTTGTTTCTAGGACACATTTCCTTCCTTAATTTATCTCTTTTTTTAGGGGGGCTCTTTTTCCTATGAGTTTTCTCCCTTTCTCTACTTTATGAGAGATTGATTCATGGATATATTTTATATGATTACCTGATCAGGATTTATTACCAAGACTCATACTATCGCTATGCCACTTTATTTTTAGCCCATATATTTACTTGAGAGGGGGTGTTAGAGTATGTTATTTACTTAGCTAAATATAATCCATGTATATCCACTATAACCATGATTTAATTATGTGAATAAAGAAAAATTAGAAATCCTAAGAAGGAATAATGAAACCCTAAATAATAATGACCTAAGCTCTTCCACACTAAAAAAGGTTAGGTTAAATATAATTTTTTTATATACACTATTTGTAAACTATATCGCATCTTAGTCTTGTAAACTTATAAAATACATATCATGGATGTACCTTCAGCTTATAGACCTTATCACTACCAAAAGGATCAAATACACTATCTCCATGTGCTTATCAATTATCTCTTAGTCTAACCAATGTTATTATGATGACTCAAACCTTCTATCATGCTCATAATGTTACAAACCTATGTATCATATATCTTTATAGGTTTTAGACCTATACCTATTTTCCATCTACCTAGACAATTATGTCCTATCTAGACACCTATGTCGACATAAGTACCCTACCCTAACACAAGTTTTGAGTTCCCTAAATTCATCTAATTTATAAATTAATGGTATTCATATAATTGGCCTAATTTATTTAATGTGATATATTCTCCAAAGGTATTGGTATGAATACAATATCAACCCTTATTCATTCCTCACCTAGTAACTTCTTACCTACTCATAAGGCAACTTATCGAAAGCACTCAATTGAGCAAAGTTTACCTATTTTCTCCCATTTTCATATTCGTTATAGGGATAACACATATACAGTTCTAAAGTACTAAAGGATCATTCTATGAGCCACATTTTCTAAGTTACAAGCTATGTCACTCTATATACTTACTTATCTCACATTATATTACACACACAAGATAACTCATAAGGGAGAACTACATAATTCTAAGGCCCTTTTCATAGTATTAGTTATGTAGACAACACTCACTGATAAAGGGCTCTTTGGGGTAGGTTGACATCATGTACCTAATAATCCATTTTTTCCATAGCCACTATGAAGATAGAGAACTAGGTTTATACTATTTGACAAGGAGAGATAATCTATGACCTTGATCTAAATGAAC
Organism: Torreya grandis; assembly: GCA_037957365.1. Lineage (NCBI taxonomy): Eukaryota > Viridiplantae > Streptophyta > Pinopsida > Cupressales > Taxaceae > Torreya > Torreya grandis. The sequence continues at coordinate 2,549,528 of JARHVA010001677.1, forward strand.
TAGATCAAAGGCAACACAAAACCAAGAATCATCTAGGTGGTCACATCTAGTTCTAGTAGGTATTTTATATTGGACACATATATCTGAGCCAAACAGAAGTATTGACACAATCATCTTAGGTCGATAAAATTGTATACAACTACAAAGGTATAATTTCTAAAATTAGGTGATTGATCGAAGATCTAGATCTTATTGACTTTCTTCATGTTCTATATCAAGATCTTTATTAGCATCAAAACCAACTAAGTTTCTTGTTTTCATTATTATTTCAACATCTATCATTATTTTAATTTTTATTCTTAACATATCTCATCATAATAAATTTAGTATATGTTTATCTAAGTTTTATAATTAATTGGCCTACTTTAGAGATAGTCTACCATCTTTGTGCCTTGGGTCATCTCTACCCATTTAACCATAAATCCTCAATCTAGATATTTATTCCAATCATTATTCCTTGAAACTACTATTGACACATCTTAAATGTAAAACCTTAATAGGTCAACCTAATTTATGGTTTCAATGCTTGTATATAACCAAGATATGGGAATACCTTATTTTGTGACATCTCAAATATAAAACCTACAAGACTAAGAGGTGTCAGATATTATCAAAATAACAAAACTTTTACAAACTAAGGTTAAAAATATTGAACGAAACTCTAAGAAATAACCTTATGATATTAACTCACAAGAGGTTTTTCATAATCCTCTTTCACTAGAGATATCTTTACACCCCTTAAAAACTACTTTTTTTGCACATAAGTTCACATTTTATGATGACAAGGGTGATCGTAAATACCATCTTTGATATTTTTATATGGTATACCTCAATTATTCCTCTAATGATAAAATTTTGACCAAATTATTTCTAAGGAGCTTAAAATACTATGATTTACCAACCTAATCAATAAATGCATTCAAAGCCCTTATATCACAGTTTTTGGCACACTTCTCTACTAAAATTACTGAAAAGGTATCCTATGCCTAGATTGAAAAAATTAAACAAGGAACCAATGAATAAATAAATGAATATATCTTGATGTAAAAGATAATTTTATCTAAAATGACCAATCCTATGGCAGATAAAGAGCTTCAAGACATCTTCAAGCAAAGTTTGATTTCTCATTTACATGAGTCTATTATTTTCAAAAAATTTAAATATTTTGATGACTCATGCCTCATTATTCAATGTCATGAAATGAAACTTATCTTATTGAACAAAATTAATCATGTAGTAAACACATTGATTACATCTACATCCAATACTAAGTTTAATATCAAACTAAATTATAAGGTCAAACTTCCTAAGCCTAAAAAAGATACAACTACCATGGTTAAAGTAGTGTCATATAAGCCTAATCAAATTGTCTTATCTAATGCACCATGGAGATAGTTTACATGCTTACCTAAGCTTCCCATAGTTTATTGAGTGACATCTTATATCTTTCCCTTATCCTATAGAGGTTGATATGAGTAGACGCCAACCCAAAAGGTATGATACAAATGTTTATTGTGACTATCACCAAGGCCTTGAGCATTATGTGAATAGATGTTTTACATTAAAGCATAAGATACAATACCTCATCGATGATCAAAATATTACATTTGATAATCCTCAAAAGGAATCAAGTTCACAATTTGGTTGGTCAAGTAGAAAATATTTAACAACCCTTTGTAAGACCATTCTAAGAAAGATTTCAAAATAAAAATGGAATATAACTCACATCCTCCTCCATCACATTATGGGTACCCATTAGATGGGATTATTCTTACTTATACATGGAATTCATCTCCTATAGTTTAGATACCCTCCATTACTTTTGATAATAGTGATATTAGGGATGGTGACTCAAATATTCATTCATTAGTCATTCAAGCATACTTTAATCACTAGCCTATACATAGTGTTATGATTAATAATAGTGTAAGAAATCATGTTTATATCATGACATTACTTATGTATTTTGGTTATACAAATCATGATTTACATCCTCTGACCAGATCAGTTAGAGCATGTGATGGGAACTCATAGCAGGTTCTGAGTGAGATTGACTTGATTTTGTAGGTGCATCTCACATACATGGTTACTACCTTCTCATTTATACCTTCCATAATTGTCTTTGATATGTTATTGGGATGACCTTGTATACATAGAATTTGATTAGTACCTTATACATTTCATGGGTGTGTTAAATACATTTATGTCAATTAAGTAATTATAGTTTTTGGAATTCTATATGAACATCTAAATGAATAAGAAAATTTTATACCCAGATAATTAGTTATCAACCTGTTTAACCCTAAAATAATCTAGGTAATCTTATTATTATCCATTTATTTTATTAAATGGACATATAAAAATTAAATGGCACAAGTGTGATAATTAGATCTATAATAGGTCAATTAGATGTTAAACTCGGATATAGGCATATGTTGAATTAATAAAACTAAGATAGTTTAACTATGAAAAGTACAACTAATCTATGTATGTAAATTACAAATAAGTAATATAGTTAATTGGTTATCATGTTAACACTATGCTATATAATGAACAAGTAGAAAATAATCTAAGAGGATATCTTACAATATTCATCAGATTCTAGATCTAACACTTTTAGTGATCTAGAAACTAACGTCAACTTGGTATAATTATGTCAATGTTATTATCTAGGTTCAACATAAGTGTCCTAAATGGAATACCTATTATAAAAGGATGTGACCACATAGATACTTCTAGGTTTTGATTTGGCTTCACTCTAGTGTATTTAAATCTAGGTCATGGAATGTTGTTCCTTATGAAATGGAAAAACCCTAGTTCTCCATCTTTATAATGACCTTGGGGGAAAATGGGTTACTGGACACATAGTGTCAATCTAACCCAAAATTCCTTGTTGTTAGTGGGAACTACCTACATATATAATACTCTAAAATAGGGTATCAAACTCATATATTTCTCCCCTACATTTTGGCTTGTGTGTGAATTATGAAATATGTGGAAAGCAAGTACAATAGTGACCTAGCTTGTAACTTGTAAAATTAGGATCTTGGGATACTAATTTAGTACTTTTAACCTATACATGTGTTGTACCTATGATTGGTATAGAAACAAGCAAGCTTTGTTCAATTGAATTCTTGATATAGTACTTTTGATAAGTTACCTTGGTCTCTTTGGTCAATTTCTAGATGAGGAATGAATGAGGGTTGATATTATATGTATATCAATCCCTTTGGAGTAATAACTCACATTAAATAACTTAGTTTGACCATTAGTATACATTTAATTTAAAAATTAGATGACTTTAAGGTACTAGACACTTGTATCAGGTTAAGACAATAATGTTGATGCTAGTGTCTATCCCAGATGTTAGTGTTCAAGAAGTAAGGAAACATTTATAGGGTCATAACTTGTAGAGGTAGAAGATAAGGACATTTTAATCAATATGGGAAAGAGAGAAGGTCTATGTCATCAACATAATACTATTTGGACTAAGAGATAGGCCAAGGGGTAAAAGATAGAGTAAATGCGAGACTTGTAGAAGTAGGAAAGGTCAAGAACTAAGATGAATAGTCAAGGTTTGAGTTTTCTAAGTGTAAAATATTGATGTGATATATAATCATAACATAGTGTCTACAATTTCCTCCTTAATTTAGTAATGAAATTTTTATTTTAAAGGAAAGGAATGCATACCTAGGTGTGTATGCATACCTTGTCTTTATGTGTGCCCAAATTGAGTGATTTATTGGTGACTGGACTATACCCAAGAGCATGTTATATTGTATAATCCTGAATTTTAAAGTACTTTAAATATATTTAAATTCAAATAGCAAAGTTTAGTGGTATGCCTATGTATTGATGTAACCACTTTGCCTATTGACAAGTTGATTTAAAAAATATGTATCATTGTAAGTCTCTAAAACTAAGATTATGAAAAATATAGATAAATCTTGAAAGTCTATATATCCAAGGAGATAGAAAGAGAGATTGGAAGGCACATTCCCCCAACCTTAGAGCAAAGGTGAGTTGCCACCTAGCAATTAAGATTAGCTCAACTGTGTAACACAATGATACTTATAACCTGGTAAGCTTGGATGATATAATCAAGTCCAACCTAAAAACTTGAAAAGATTGAGTGATTTAATCATCTCAACCATACCAAAAAATGAACCAACTACTATAGTAGATTGGCTCAATAAAGTCTATAAAAGTTTGTAGGGTATCAGTATAAAAATGTATGTAATGTGATAACAGTCCATAAAAGAGTTTTGAAATCTGAAATTGATTTATATTTTGAAATATAAGACATAAATTACATAGAAAATGCACCTTAGATATGTCTCATGTTAAAACTATGTATAAAAAAGGTACCAAGGTATAGAATTCTAATACAACTATGAATCTAGATCATATAACTATGTGTTTTAACCAATTCAGAAAACTATTAAAATGTGGAGTACATGCTTCCAAACTATGCCCCCACTATATATGGATAAATATAAATACCAATATAGTGAGCATGTTTCTAGAACATACCCCCATTGTAAAATAGAGATTTTGAATACTAAATAGGTGTGGAGAACATGCTTCCAACACCCACTGGATCTAAGAACTATGAATATGTGAAATCCATGCCCTTATGACATGCCCCCACTAAATATGAAAACTATTTCAAGTGTGGAAAGCATGCCTCTATGACATTCCCCCACTAATATTCCCCCTTTTTAGGTGATTGAAAGATAGCTACTGGTAGTTACGTCACCTCAAAAAGATAAGACAATTGTATAATATAACTGTAACCATGTAGCATATAGAAGTAACATGTCTAGGTAGATATAGCATTCAAGTGCATAAAACTAACATGATCACATGTAAGCCTAATATGTATGATAAATATCATGGTAAAGTCTAGATAGTAACAGTACAAGCTCAATAGTCAAATAAGCCCACACATAAGATCACTCAAAAGTAAGTCAAAAGGAAATGGTCTAAGGAGATTGCAAACAAAGGGCACGTTCAAAATCCACATAATCGAAGAGACATGGCTTAGTCAAATGACCATAAAATGTAATAATGCCATATTTAAATATCCATATAACAAACAATGTCAGATTAAAATGTCAATGAAAGCCTATATTGGAATGAGGGCCACAATTAAAGGAGCATATTTAAATGCTCAAAAAAGAAAGATAATATCAAGGCAAGACACTCAAGGAAGTGCATAAAGGAAAGCATAAGCAACCAGCATAAACATGTCATACTATCCCATTTCTTAAAATGTGTTACTAAAAAAAATAAAGTGTATACCATATCAAGTACCATGTGTAAGATATAATCATAGACAAATGCATGTTTAAGTGCATATGTAATCACAAGAATAATTATAAAATGTGATACTCACACCATATAACATGTGTGTATCAAGATTAAATAAGTGAATGCCCCTAATGTCTGCATGACATGAGTAGAGGGAAGGCCCAATATCTAAAATAGGAATAAATCATGTATTTGTGTATGTTTGTATCACACTCAAGTAGAAGTGTGATACACATGTGTATGTAGGAGTAAATTATTATGTCATCCATCAACATGGAAATAACATATAGATGCCACACTCAAGTAGAAGTTTGATACACATGTGTGTATGTAGAGTAATTGATTGTAACATCCATCAACATGGAACTAACATGTAGATGCCAAGGAGCCAGTAGAACATATAAGTATTGAAAAAGTTTTTGGATTTTGAATGTTTTTTATTTTTTTCATATTTTTTGAATTTTTAAAGAGGAAATATCATCCTATTGTTGTCACAGTGGATTTCACCTGGGGCAAGGAGGTCGAGCTCCTACCTTTCCACACGCAACAATGGAAACTCTCCTCTCGCCTGTGGGACTGGCGAAGCTAGAGGGGAGAGTCTCTAGATGAGGGCTAGTTCCCTCTGATGTATCTTTTAGGCCCTAATTTCTCCTATTGCTAACAAATCAAAATAAAAAAAGGGGGGGATGAAAAGGGAGAGAGAGATGCTGAAAACAAAACCTAAGCCTAAAATTGAAATGGTGATACACCAGAAAAGTGATGACCCACCCAGCTTGAATATACACTTTTCACCAAGAAAAAATGCCCATACACTTCATCTAAAGTGGGAAGATCTTCTAAAATAGTCAGCTAGGGGTCTGTGAAAACACAGGGAGGAAGAAACTACCAGAGTTGTCCTCAGACACACTTATGGCAGCCTATTCACAGGCAACTACATTCCCCTGTAGCCACTTTTGGCAGACCCACAGAAAGGAGATTTCACAATGTACTGGACATGCTGTGATCGATTCTATGAAAAGAATGAAAGAAAATGACTTAACACAAGAGAATAAAATAGACATATACTTTAAATTTCAAGTCCAAATGGAGGTAAAAATGCTAAGTCCTGATTCAAGGTAAAATCTGGTAGCGCTCTGCCTTACAAGCCCAAGAGATTTTTGGTCAGAGATTTGCCTTAAGGCTAAGAGAGTGGATCCTTCTCAAAGAGAATTTTTTATAATATACAAAAAGAGGAAGAGAACTTGTGCTTCCTGGGAAATATTTTGGCACTCTTTTTTGCAATCTGGCCATATGCATTTTGAGCCTTGGATGAGGAAACCGCCTAAAGATAATGTTGTCAGCTCCTGTCAGGATTCAAAATTATGAGCCACACCATTTGCCTACTCATCAATGCATATTGAAGATAAAATAGGTCATGTAATTCACTATTTGTGCCTCTAGATGATCACATGGTAGGTACTATGTCAACCACTCGAATAACTCATTGAATCGACACTTTCCTACACCACTTGGATCGCTTTGTCTGCTTCCACACTTGCCATTTTGCCTCCTTTATCTCCTTCGTCCCTTGAGCATCTACTTCTGACACGTGTCATAGTCTACTACTTTGAAACTTAGGAGACACTTTGAAATGTAGATGTTGACACATAGCAGCTTTCACTGAGCTGATAATGGGACGTGGTAGCATTCGCTTAACTCAGAGGGTCCTTCGAGAGTCAGGAAAAAGTTGACATGTGGCCCCTTTTGCTTACTCTTTCCACTTAACTTAGTGGCTTTGGAAGTAATTTTATGAGGTTTTTGTGGAAGGCGACACTGGCCGTTTCCATAGAACCTTTAGCTACCTTAGAAAACTTTCAGGACCTTTTTTGGTTCTCACAGATGCTGACACTTGGCAGCTTCTGTTGTGCATTTAGCAACTCATTCAAGCCCACCACAGTCTTCTCTTTGAATAATGAATCAAAAGGAGAAGCCCACAGATGTTGACACTTGGCAACTTTTGCTTCATTTTGAGAGAGGCTTATCTTTGAAGCTTAAAAGAAACCTGAAGCCTCAGATGTAGACACTTATCGCACTCTACTAAGATAGGCGAGGACACATGGTAGTATCTACTTAACTCTTTTCCTTTGATGATTCCTCTGCTACAAAATTTAATGTTCATGGGCCTATCACAGCTTGAAAACCAATGGCTAGTCTATCTTTTTAAAGTTGATGGCTTCTAGGATGTCACTATCCTTGGCAAATTCTTGCAGGCTTTTCCTACAGATTTCTTTCTCATGGACTTCCTCTGTGGACAATTTTCTCGCAGACAAAAAATCTATGAGAATTATCTTAGTCTTTTGTCCCTTTGTCTTCGAGTTCTTTGGCTTTAGTTTTCCTCTGAATTCCTTTGGACTTTTTGTCTTAAAGAATTCCTTCAGACAAAAAGTCTGAAGGAATTCAATGCCTTTAGTCCTTTTCACGCCCTTGGAAATCCTTCAGCTATCTTTGAAATGCCCCCTGCCCTCTGCAAGGGCTTTTGGACCTAGAACTACCCTTTGCAAGGGCACTTTCCCTTCAGCTTTGGGATGCTCATTTGAACCAAGCCATTGAACCAACCCATTGAACCAAAAATGGTTCAATAGTTTAGCAATTCAACACTACGTGCCAAATGTTTATTAAACCAAGCCTTTGAACCTTTCTCACTTGAACCAAGTGATTGAACCAACGCATTGAACCAAATGATGAACCCACCAATTGAATTAAGGCCAATTGAACCAAGTGATTGAACCAGGTGTTGAACTAATGCATTGAACCAAGCTAAAGTGTTGAACCTACTAATTGAACCAAGGCATTGAACCTGCTGATGAACCAAGGCCGATTGACCCAAGGCATTAAATTGGTTAAATGGTTCAATGATGCTAACTTTCTTCATGATATTCTTTAGACAAGATCCTGAAGAAGCCTTGTAAAACCTAGCACTCTTTTAATTGATTCTTCATGCACCAAAAGACTAACCTATAGAGTCTGTAGAAAAACTTCTCCTATAGAGTCCATAGAATTGGACCTACAGAGTCTATAAAAATGGATAGATTCATGCAAAATTAAAAAATGAAATGGCCTAGAATAGCAGGGATACAAGGGGACCAATTTTTGGCCTGTTGGGCAAAAAATGGTCAACAAATTAGCAACTCCCAGGGGAAGCATGCCTATTATGCTTAGAGACCAATTGCCTTGTAGTCCATTGGGCACAGAGTCAAAAGGCAGCTTTGAAGAAAGTTAGCAATAGGCCCAAAAGATCCAAGAATCAAACATGAAGCTTTTTATCCCACACACAAAGGAAAACACACACAAGGATAAAAACACTACTTGTGCAAACTGCACGTAGGGAAAATAGGAAAAGAAACTGAAAACAAACTACTATGTACAACTAACCAGGTGTATTTGCTTCCCTCTTGGATCAAAGGGAAAACTTCTTAAGTCCCCTCCCTGGAAAGGAAACTTATGGTGCCAAACAAGTGGCTGAATGAAAAGGAGATTTGGTGACCTACTCCTCTTGCCTGCCACCTAGATTGGTTGGTATCCGAGTGGATCAGATTCAAACATGCTTCCAACATATATGTACTCTATTTATTCCTAGAAGCTTGTTGAATGTTGATCCTTCATGTTGGTGTATCTCATTGAGAAATCAATCCCTGTGAGCTCATCACCATAAGCCCCTTTATATGCATCATTAACTGGCATGTCCTCTTCTACCTCATGCTTGGGTTTCATGGTATGACCATCCTCCTTGATGATTTCAAAGAAGGTATCTTCAGATTCACCAACCTCTTGAAAGGATAAATCTAAAATCTTGTAGCCTATTTGCATACTTATTTGAGTCCTAATGCTACCTTCTCCACTCTTATCTATCTCAGAGCCCCCTTGAAGAATAGTGTAGCCTGCCCCAATGACTTCAAATGAATCATTCAAAACATGAACAGGAGATCATCCATGCTCTTCCATGTCACCTAAGTTGAGCTCCTCCTCATTTGTACTCATGAAGTCTCCCTGTTCAGTCATAGACTGAGCATACTCCTCTTCACTTGCTTCTTTCAAGACAGGTTCCTCCTTGAGAAGGGGAAAAATGGAAAGTTGACGAATGAACTCATGTGGAAGAGGAGACAGTCCTTGAGCTAGAATCAAATGATTCTCCTCTTTCCATTTGGTTAGCACTTCATCTATATCAGGCATGTCCTGATAGCTTTATTGGAGGTGTGTGGATGTAGTGTGTTCAAACATGGATTATGTTATTTGGTCTGAAACATCCATCACACATTCATTGAGAAAACTTGCTCTGGACTCCAACTCTATAATCCACCTATCTATATCTACCTGGAAGATCCTTTCTTGGAGGTCACAACCATCATCAGGAGTACGAGTAGCCTCATATTCTTTAAGGTTTTGAGTAAAACCTTTCTCCTCCTCTTCCATTTTACCCCAAGATTCCACTGTTTGTTTCCAACTCATGATCTTGGGATTGGAAACTTGCTCCTATGAATAGGCAGCAACTTTATCCTCTTCAAGGTCCTGAGCTATTTCATGATGTTCCTTCTTTTAGCTTGGAATTTGGAGCTCATGTTGAAAGACTTGAGGAGGTTGGGGAGGATTTTGGAGGGTCAGCTCATGTACAGGAAGAGCTATCTGAAAAGAGGCGTGCTAAAAAGCTAGGTGTACAAGATTAGAGGCAAGATCGATTAATGCATTGGATGAGTCAGAATGAGCAAGTGTCATCTAATAGAAAGGATTTGGCACACAAGAAAGATTTTTATCTAGAATAGGAGGGGGCAGACTTTGGGCCAAAATTCCTTGATTTTCGTCCCTCCACTTTACCAACACTTCATCAATATTGGAATTAGCTTGTGGATTGGTGGAAGGGGTGTCTTTTGGTGTTGGCTCCTCTACAAGGTCTGAGAACTCCACCTCTCTTTCTCCAAGAAGTCTCATCTTAGTATCTAATTCCTGAATCTAGCTAGATTATCTTCATTTTGTACCTCTTGGAGCTCATAAAAATCATTATAGAGATGGGGAGTGCATGAAGGTTGACATGAAATGCAAGAAGCTTCTCGAGGAAGGGTGGGAGGGACTTGAAAAGGACTAACCTCATTTTGTACCTCATACTCTTGGACAATGTCTTTCTCCTCCTTGTTGTCCCATGACTCAACCACTTTATTCCAGCTCAAGACATTTAGACTGGGCATCTCTTTATAGGGTGATGGGCCCACAATATGAGAGGGTAGTGAGGATTTAGATTCCACTTCCCTTACTGCCAAAATGGACTGATGCATCTAAAGATTTTCTAATTTGATCTGTCTATCAAGATTAGCCTAAAACACAAGATTTAATATTTTAGAACTCTCCTCAACATGATTGGGGAGAGGACTTTGACAGGCTTGACTTGGCTCATAAGCAGGGGCTATGTATGCCTAATATGATACATGGGGCAATGAGTATGCAGGTTGATAAACTTGGTAAGGCTGCCTCTCATAAATACTCAACTTCTCTTTCAAAGATGCAATCATACCACTCACATCCAGCATCTCACTTGTAAGCCTTTGCCAATTGGCTCTTTCAATAGGAGCCCATTCACTCTTAACCTGATCTAGTGCATTTCTCACTTGGTGGATGACATGATTAGGAATTTTTTGGCCACATCCCCTTCTAGTGTCAAGATCTATTACATACTTTTCGTATTCTAGTAGTGCTCATTTGAAGGTGGAAATGGGTTGATTGGCAAAGAGACTGGGCCGAGTAGGAGGAGTGACACATTGAGAAGACTGGGCATAACACTAATATATCTTATGACAAGGTTGAGACTAGTCATATTGAACTTGATAAGGATCAACATAAGGCTGGTAAGGATCATAGCCAGACTGGCCAAGGAAAATAGGGTCCATGGCTCTGAACAACGGAATTATACATGCCAAAATATTATTTCTTGATGGCACCAAAACTACTTAACTAGTGTATTTAACTCAGATTCACCATTGGTGTTGATGCAAAAAGCCTCCAAAAGTTGGTTGGCTGAAGAATACACCAAAAAATCTTCAACTTTTTGTACACAACTTGTGTTAGCTAGTCCCACCGAGCGTGCCAAAAACTATTGGTGTAGTGGATTGCACTCGAGGTAAGGAGACCGAGCTCCTACCTTTCCACACACAATAATGGAAACTCCCCTCTCACCTGTGGGACTAGTGAAGCTGGAGGGGAGAGTCTCTAGATGAGGGATACCTCCCTCTGATGTATCTTTTAGGCCCTGATTTCTCCTAAAGCTAACAAATAAAAATTAAAAAGGGGGGGGGATGAAAAGGGAGAGAGAGATGCTGGAAATAGAACCTAAGCCTAAAAGTGAAAAGGTGATACACCATAAAAGTGATGACCATCCCAGGTCAAATTTACACTTTTCACCAGGAAGAAATGCCCATACACTTCATCTGAGGCGGGAAGTTCTTCTGCAATAGTCATCTAGGGGTCTGTGAAAACACAAGGAGGAAGAAACTACTAGAGGCATCCTTAGACACACTTATGGTAGCCTATTCACAGGCACCTACATTCCCTTGTAGACACTTCTGATAGACCTACAAAAAGGAGATTTCATAATGTACTAGACGTGCTGTGATCAATTTTGTGAAAATCATGAAAGACAATGACTTAACACAAGAGAAGAAAATAGACATATACTTTAAAGTGCAAGTCCAGATGGAGGTAAAAATGCTAAGTCCTAATTCAAGGTAAAATCTGGCAGCACTCTGCCTTACAAGCCTGAGAGATTTTTGGGCAGAGTTTTGCCTTAAGGCTAAGAGAGTGGATCCTTCTCATAGAAAGAGGAAGAGAACTTGTGCTTCTTGGGAAATATTTTGGCACTCTTTTTTGTAGTCTAGCCATGTGCATTCTAAGCCTTGGGATGAGGAAGTCGCCTGAAGATAATGTTATGTCAGCTCCTGTCAAGATTTGAAATTATGAGCCACACTATTTTCCTACTCATTAATGCATATTGAGGAAAAAATAGGTCACACTATTCACTATTTGTGCCTCTTGATGATCGCATGGTAGGTACTATGTCAACCACTAGAATAACTCCTTAAATCGACACTTTCTTGCACCACTTAGATCGCTTCATCTAATTCTGTGCTTGGCCATTTTGCCACCTCTATCTCATTTGTCCCTTGAGCTATCTTTTGCTACTCCTTTGGCTCTTTGACTGAGAGTGCATCCACTTCTAACATGTGTTGCAGTCTGCTACTTTGAAACTTAGGAGACACTTTGAAACATAGACGTTGACACATGGCAGCTTTTGTTGAGTTGATAATGGGATGTGGCAGCATTCGCTTAACTCAAAGGGTCCTTCGAGAGTCAGGCAAAAGTTGACACGTGGCCACTTCTACTTACTCTTTCCACTTAACTTAGTGGCTTTGGAAGAAATTTTTTGAGGTATCTGTGAAAGGCGACATGTGGCCATTTCCATAGAACCTTTAGCTACCTTAGAAAACTTTTGGGACCTTTTTTGGTTCTCACAGACACTGACATGTGGTAGCTTCTGCTATGCATTTAATAACTCATTCAGGCCCACCACAATCTTCTCTTTAAATAATGAAGCAAAAGGAGAAGCCCATAGACATTGACACTTGGTAGCTTCTACTACATTTTGAGAGAGACTTATCTTTGAAGCTTAGACGAAACCTGAAGCCTCAGATGTAGACACTTATCGCACTCCACTGAGACAAGTGAGGACACATGGCAGCATCCACTTAACTCTTTTCCTTTGATGATTCCTCTGCTATGAAATTTGATGTTCATGAGCCTGTCATAGCTTGAAAACCAATGGTTAGTCTATCTTTCTAAAATTGATAGCTTTCAAGATGTCACTGTCCTTGGCAAATTCCTATGGGCTTTTTCTATGGATTTCCTTCCCATGGACTTCCTCCGCAGACAATTTTCCCACAGACAAAAAATCTGTGAGAATTGTCTTAGTATTTTATCCCTTTGTCTTTGGGTTCTTTGGCTATATTTTTCCTCTGAATTCCTTCAGACTTTTTATCTGAAGGAATTCCTTCAGATAGAAATTCTGAAGGAATTCCTTTGGATAAAAAGTTTGAAGGAATTCAAAGCCTTTAGTCCTTTTTACACCCTTGGAAGTCCTTTGGCTATATTTGAAATGCCCACTTCCCTCTGCAAGGGCTTTTAGACCCAAAATTTCCCTCTGTAAGGGCACCTACCCTTCAGATTTGGGATGCTCATTTGAACCAAGCCGTTGAACTGACCCATTGAACCAAAAATGGTTCAACGGTTCAACACTACGCACTGAGATTTTATTGAACCAAGCCTTTGAACCTTTCCCACCTGAACCAAGTGATTGAACCAACACATTGAACCAAAAAATGAACCCGCCAGTTGAACCAAGGCTGATTAAACCAAGCAATTGAACTAGGCATTGAACCAATGCATTGAACCAAGCCAAAGTGTTGAACCTACCGATTGAACCAAGGCATTGAACTTGCCGATGAACCAAGGCCGATTGAACCAAGGCATTAAACTGGTTCAATGGTTCAATGATTCCAACCTTCCTCATGATTTTCTTTAGACAAGATCTCAAAGAAGCCTTGTAAAACCCAACACTCTCTGAACTGATTCTTCATGCACCAAAAGACTAACCTGCAGAGTCCATAGAAAAACTTCTCCTACAAAGTCCATAGAATTGGACCTATAGAGTCCATAGAAATGGATAGATTCATGCAAAATTAAAAAATGAAATGGCCTAGAATAGCAGGGATAGAAGGGGACCGATGTTTGGCCTGTTGGGCAAAAAATGGTCAACACTTATGATGCCATCCAATATATGGTCATATATGTCTCCCCATTATAAACTTGGTGTAATAGTCTATTTACGTTGTTGAGGATCATGTGTAGTTAAAATATTTATCATTGTAGTATTAATGGTGCTTTGCATATGTAAAATAGGACTATGTGGTCATGAAGTAATAGTAGGAGTAATAAGAGTAAGGGTTCTTAGAAGCATGTTTAGGTGATATAGATAGATGAATATGGTGTGTAGTAGATGGATATTATGTGGAATCCACCATGTACCTCTAGTGAAATGGTCTCTAAAGTATTGGCCACCTTGTAAATGGGATTGCATATTACTTACCCTTTTACGGTGAATTATCCTTAAGAAGATTGATAGCTAGTTGTTTGGGTATAAGATTTTTCTTTTTCAATAAGATACTCATATGGAAATATGGAAACTATAATTACCCAATTGGTATGAATTTATTTTACACACCTATGCATTATAGATGGTAATAATCGAAGAGTGTGTATCCAAGGTCTTCCTAATAGCTTATCAAATATTCATATGGAAGGGATAACTAAAAAATTAGTAACCACATGTATAGGACCAACCTATAAAGGTGAATTGATCTCACCAAAAATATTTTTTTAGGTCCCATTGAAAGTTCTAATTGATTTAATATAGGCATGTAAATTATGATGAGTATAACCCAAGTGCATAATTAATGTCATGGTGAAAATAATTTCACTTGCACCATTAACAATCATAACATTGCATATAGGGTGTTTGTTAAGGTATGATAAAATGAATAGAGAATCAAGATCAAATTCATCATCCTTAATTTCACTATCATCAAAGGAAATAGAAGGTTTATGAACCATATGAGGTATATGTCATGTGTACATACCAATAATTCCATATAGCGGGTGTCTATAATGTGGTGGAGGAGGATGTGTGTTATATGCCGTTTACACTTGGTTCCTTCTTATAATTTTCTTGCAAAGGATTGCTAAATATTATATTTTTATGGTGATCACCATGTTGTCAGCCTAATTCATTTAGAGTATCCTTAAATATAGTTTTTGGTCATCAATAGGTCCTGAATCTTATGTTTCAAGGAAAAACATATTTTCATAGAATGCCTTGGTCCTTGATCATAGTTACAATAATAATTTGCATTATATATTTTTGGTATATGTCAACACATATCAACATCTATAGAATGAGGGAGAGATATAAGTTAACACTTGATTAATTGTAGGAGTAATGAGGTAGCAGATTTAGGCAAACATGTAAATTATCTCCTCATTGCATGAGATAAGATAAATTGATTAAGTTGTTGTGAAACTATGTTAACTTTAGTGGTTATTTCCTTTCTAGGATCAAGATGTTTTACTTGATAACTTGGTTAAATTTGGTACTAGATGTAGATTCAACTACTATGTTTGCCATATACTTAACTAATTCAATGAAATACGCTTCATTTCATGGTCCTGTACAACATGGCATAAGTCATCAAAAGATTTGAACTTCTTAAAAATAATGGACTCATGTAAAGGATCAGTCAAACTTTGCTTGAATATATCTTAAAACTCCTTATCTACCATAAGATTGATCATTTTATCTAGCATTTTCTTATATCTCAAGACATATTCATTGATAGGTTCATTAGTTCCTTGTTTGATTTTTGCAATTTGAGAATAGAAAACATTTTTGGAAATATTAATGGAAAAATGTGCTAAACTTTTATTTACAAGAGGCTTAAATTCTTTCACATATTGTATAGATGAATCATAGAACCACCTCAAAGCATAGTCTTTGAAGCTTCTTGAAAATAATTTGGTCAAAAAGTTTATCGCTAGAGGCATAATCAAGGTATGTTGCATAAAATGATCATGATAACCTTTACCATCATAAAATATAAACTTAGGGGAAACAAAACTAGTTGGAAAATGATGCAAAGATATCTCAAGTGCAATATGGTTATGAAACACATCTTACAAATCAATAGCACAAGGGGATTTTAAACCATTTTGTTCAATGAATCATGTATATTTTTGGGTAAAATTGTGTGAAGTGTTTTTTCTTGACATGTTTTGAATCACACATGTGATTCATCATCAGTAATAAAACATGATTTGGGATTGAAACTTGTCTTCCTTATAAAGAAAAACTAAGTGTAGCCTCAATGGATAGTAGTATTATGATAGTTTCAAAATATATAAAAGGTATTAATGTTTGTGACCATTTAAAGGAATAAATTTTTATTGTTAAGATATGTAGATGATACAAATGTGTGATGGCAACATGGTAGAGACACCTTCGAAGAATTCCACGCACATCTTAACAATTTACTACCTAGTATTCAATTCACTAAAGAAATAGAACATGAAGAGAACCTATATTTCCATGACATCACCATAACACATAAAAATTATGGTTCTTTATCACATAAAGTTTACAAAAAAAACACTCACATTGATCTTTACTTGGATGTCACCTCTCACCATCATGCAAGCCAAAAAGTAGGGATGGTGAAAACTCTTGCCATGAGAACCTTTATGGTCTATGATGATGATAATTTATAACAAGAATTAAACCATTTGAGAATAGTTTTTAATAAAAATGGTTACAATAAAAAAAAAATAACAAGAACTTATAAACAAGCTAGAGAAGATCACAATAGAAATTATAAAAATGATACCTCAAAATTAGGTCTAGTAACCTTCTTACCATACATTGAAGGGGTCTCCAACAAGATTGGTCATATCTTGAAACATCACAACATCTCTACCTCCTTCTTACCTCTAAATAGATTGAGAAATCACTAAAATAAATTAAATACCAAGTAGATCCTTTGTCTAAAAGTGGGTTTGCAAAATTTAATGTTCATGTGGCATCCCCTAAATTGGTGAAATAGGTAGATCCATCCAAAAAAGGGTCAAAGAACATGAATCAAACATAAGACTAGATAGATCAGACAAATTTGCCCTTGCAGAACACTCCCTTAAAATTAAGCATTCCATCTACATTGATCAAACTATAGTTATTGTTGTAGAAAACCATTTCCAAAAATAGAAATTAATGGCAAGTATATAAATTGGTAGACATACCCAGAATATTATTTGTGATGAAGGTATTCATATTCACTAAATATGGAGACCCATCCTTAACATGTTAAAAAGTAGTTCCCATAATAGATAAGGACCCTAGTTCTAGTGTGATGTTTCCACTTTGGTAGTGCAGGCACCTCATCTCATGCCATCTTAGATTCATTCTCCATGACATTTTATTATCACCTCTTGACCTTAGCATTGTTACTTTATTCTTTATCACTTTAGTCTTACTTTCAAATCGATTTTACGTCCTCATGAATATTGGATCTATCTTGGCATAAATCTCATGTTCCTTAGAGATGATATATATTAGTATTGAATTTTTTAACCATTGGTCACTAATCAAAAAAAAATTATTTCAATGGTAATAAACATTAATACCTTTTCTTTCTATTAAAACTCTCAAACTAATACTATCCATTGAGGCTACACTTAGTTATTCTTTATCAGGAAGACATGTTTCAATCCTAAATCATGTTTTATTCATGATGATGAATCATAGGTCATGATTTGAAATGTGTCGAGTAAGAATACTTTGCACAATTTTTACCCAAAAATATACATGATTCACTCTTATGGACTATGGAAACATCAAAAATCTTATTTTGTTCAATGTTTAAAACCTTGTCTTTCAAGGTCTTTATAACTTGAAGGAGTGTTTAAATGGTAGACCCAGTGAGATTTAGATTAGAAATTTGAGTAGTCATTATTGACCAAATTTGGTCTACATACCAAAAATATGCCTAGTCCAAGAGTTAAATGGAAAGAGTAGGATCCTGATTGAAGAGTGGTCCAATGATTCAATCCAAATAGGCTTCATGGTGAAACCAAGCAGTTCAAAGTCATGAAATAGGTTTGCACTAGCTTTAGATTTTCATAGTGTCTGAGCCTTCAAAGATCAATCAAAATTTCATGCATGAGTTCAGGAGGGCTTATAGACTTTGGAAAAGCTAAGTACAAAACTTTTTGGGCTAAGTCTTTAAGTGTAAATTCTTTCAGACCTTTTATTTGACTAAGTATTCATTCTTTTAGGAAAATTCTTTTAGACCTTTTTTGGCTAATTGTTAAAAAATTTTGAACAAAATCTCCAAAGCAAAATATGAAGACATATTTATTTTAGAGAAATTGTCTGCATCAAAAAGGGGCTAAGTGTCATTTCTTTTAGGAAAATTGTCTGAACAATTTTACTAAAGGGTCATTCTATAAGAAAGTGGTCCATTTTCAAAAGTCCCAAAAGGTTAATTGTGTCAAGAAATGGTCCTATACATTTTTATAAAGGGTATTTTCTTCAAACAAACTATCCCAAGACAAATTCCTAAAGGATATTTCTACAACAAAGTGATCTATAATATTTTTTTGAAGGATATTTTCTTAGGAAAATGGTCTAGTTCAAGGTTTTGAAAGGGGTCTTTCCAAGGAAGGTGTCCCAAACAAAATGTCCACTGACAGAAATTTCAAGTAGGCAATTTTTCATTGCTATATCTCATACGTGTGGATGAGCCAAGAATAATTGGTCACATGGATAAATTAATTTTTATACCTAGGACATATGCACCAATTTTTAACCCATCTACCAAACCACATCAAAAGATATTTAGGTCGAAAGTTACCATCTCAAAAAAATTTGCTAAATTTATATACTTAGCCATTTTTTATAGGAGTTAAAATAGAGCCAAGTGGGAAGTTTTTTGGCATTAGATCTTGCACATGTGATAGTTTCTAGAGAAAATGATCAAGGGGGTTTACTCAATTTGATCCCAATTTTCTACATGCCAAGTTTTAGGTCCTATATCAAAGTGTAGAAGAATATATACATGTGTAAAGTTGGGATCTCAGGTATTTTTGCTAAGTTTCCCATACTTAGAAAAATAAACTACACCATCACTAGGATGTCAAACAAGCATGAATGAACTAGTCAATTTTTTTTTTTTATCTTCACTCAGAAGCCTCACCCAACCAGTGGGTCAAATAGGTTTTTTCTTTTTGATATCATGAACATCTCTAATAAATTTGGCCCCTCTGTGATTCTTGAATTTCAAAATATAAATTTTTAAAATTGATCAAATAATGGGAGACATTCGTGTAGACATCAATTTTTAGACAAAGAAAAGGAAATCAATTTGAGCTTAAATTTAAAAATCATATGAACGTCAATGATGGTCACATGAACATCATTTGATAGGAGTGATAAAATTAATTTTAAGATCATGAAATAGTCATTAACTTTCAAAAAATATGTCCTAGCAGATCAATGCTTGGCATTTGATCGAGTATCCAAATCTTACGACAAGCAAAGGTTAAAGGGATCAGTGATTCCAAGGAGATAATGAGTTAAGGATAAGTGGCAAAAGCATGTTCAATTGGTATAATATCGATGGCTCATGGGAATCCATGCATAGAGAAAACAATGGAGTGATGAAAAGTCAATAAGTTAGTGTATCTATAAAGCCAATAAACATAAAGATAGTTGGGCCAATGTGGATGGTTTGATTTGGCAATCAATAGAAAATAAGCAAAAGTGAGCTTGGGTTATTTTTAATGAAAGTCAAAGAGGTTATTTTAGATCCAAAAAAAGCAAATTACAAGGAGTTGAGTTTGAAGGTGAGCCAAGGTTGAACTAGGGGCCACATTTCAAATACCAATCATCCTTAATTGAGTTCCATAAGGGTGAAATAGGTCATTTGTGCCTAATACAAAAACTAATTATTGTAAAGCAAAGTCAAATAGTGTGTAGATTTTCATAGATATTGTGACTATGTGAAAACCAATGGTTTAATATTAGCTTTCACCTATAATGGATATGTGTTTGATATAAAAGAAAATATAGATCATAAGGAGACATGTTTCACCTATCATCAGGGTCATTTTTCAATAAATAGATACAGTTTGCCACCTAAAGTAGATGTGGCATAATTCTACCACTTCCAAGACATGATCCTTATCAATAGATCATGTAGATAATGACATGGTTACAAGAAGATATTGGAAATTGGATAAGGGTAATGGACATTTAATTCTTTTACAAAATTTGTTCCTTATCGATAACATCATGAGTTAGTATCCTCAAGAGTGATAATCCATCAAAAGTGGTTCAGCCTTTTCCAATGCACAGCTCTCTTTCTCTCTCTTTCCCTTTTCTATAAATATAGGCTTTTAAGCCTTGAAATTGATCTCATCTATCCCTCTTTTTTGGTTTGTCTAGACTTTGCCAAAATTTGTATTGTGACACCTCTTTAGTGCAATAAAGACTTAATTCCATCCTTTTTAAAGCTAGATTGAAGTGTGTTCTATGAATTCATGCACTATTATTAAGTGAAATTATGTTCCTTTATTATGTTTTAGTTATTCTTGCCTTCAGGAAGTGCTTAGTAGATCTCACAGATCATTATAAGTGTAATTTATAGTTTATTATCTAGCCTAAAAGTGGATTTCAGCACTCTCTTGCTAATTTGGTGACAGATTAATGCCTTATTATGAAATATTTATGTGAGATTGATGTTATTTATTCCTAATAAGTGTCTCATAGTTGTTTTGTGTGAGTTGGAGTGATGAAATCATTGGTACATCACTACTTTTTACATGATTTTATAAGTTTTGTCAAATCTCTCTCTCTTTTCCAAGCAAATGCTAGTTTAAGTTAGTGTAGGTGATAGATCCAGAAGGAATATGGCATTTTATGGAGGTATAATCCATTATTAAGATACCCATAGCCTAGGATCAGTCCCATGTTAGACTATATTTAAGTAGGAAGATCTGAACAATCCCCTCCTTAGCTAGGGTACAAATCTATAACCCCAATAGTTTTGGAATGCCTAGTGGGACCCAGCTTCTTTAGTATAATTCAAGTTAGAATATTGAAAAGAAGAAATTTTAGTAGTAGGAGATATATACCATCATCAAGAATTAAAAATCCTTCAAATTGTAGAGCTCATAGCATCTTCTAGACAATGTTTTCATGCCAAGGGTTACAACAAGATCATCAAGTAAAGGTACTCCTTTTGAACATATTGAATTGCCTTCTACTTCGTATAAAAGATCAAGATTCAATAATACAAGACCTTATCTTCCAAATTAACATTCATCTTCTAGTCATTCTATTATTTTAGTCCAATATATTTTCCCCAAAAGCCAAATCCCTTTTGCCCAAATGGTTATCAAGAATCAAGTTTTTGCCCCATTTAATAGGGGTAGTCCCGTGAATTTAACCCAATATGATGAAGTTCTTTTGTCTAATCTAAAAATTATCCCTTTCATCTCTAGATAATGGGATAAAACTATTGCTATTAAGCATATCCAAGTTTTTGTCAATCTATGTTCTATTCATAATATTACTCAAGATAATATGGCTATCAGATTGCTTGTTGTTTCTTTCAAGGGAAAAAAATTGAAATGGTATAGGAGTCTTATTTTTACTTATATTTCTACTTGGGATGAGTTAGGTGTAGCCTTAGTCAGGTAATTTGAAGACAAGTGTGATCATCTATCTTTGGTTGAATAATTGACTACCATAAAAAGCTACTCCCATGAATTCATGTTTGATTTTAACCTCAGATTACAAAAGACATGGATTAGGATCCCTGTATTGGTTAGACCATCCCTAGATTATATATTTTTGTACTATCTTAATGCCCTTAATTTTGATATAAGTGTCATGATATAGTTTATGGGTGTTAATACCTTGCCAAATGCCCATGAAATTGTTATAAAATCAAAAAATAGCTTGATACAAGCTAGTAAACTTGATCCATGGCCTTTTAAGCCCATATTCCCATAATTAAAACCTATTCCTCCCCCTCAAGTTCCTCACATTCCATCTATAACCCATATTCCAACTCTAAAATTCTAAGTTGTAGCTCGTCCTAATCAATCTAGTGAGATTGGTGATCTAAAAAGC
Organism: Torreya grandis; assembly: GCA_037957365.1. Lineage (NCBI taxonomy): Eukaryota > Viridiplantae > Streptophyta > Pinopsida > Cupressales > Taxaceae > Torreya > Torreya grandis. Next base: position 2,571,654 of record JARHVA010001677.1, read on the forward strand.
ATGTTACAAGCTTTTGAAAATGAGATTGTTTCACTCAAGAGGTACCAGTACCAAGGTAGACCTTATCAATAGTAAAATAATTAGTCTTTAAATAACCAAAGACCTTATTATCAAGGTTTCAAGGATAATATGCAACTTTATCAAAATCAAGGAGACATAACCCAAACTAAGCCATATGTAACCCTTGATCTCAATGTACCTTCAAGTATAAAATCCATTATTCCTCATAATAACTTGATGTAAGATCTAGGTTGGTAGTCTTCCAATCTAAATGACATTCAGAATCAAGCCTTGGTATCACAAGAGATTACCATGCCATAAATAACACAATAAGAGTTTTCTCTTCAAGGTGGTCAATATCAAGATATGAATATAGAACTCCAAAGAGAAGCTCATCAAGTTATATGGCAGCCTAATTCTATCAATGTTAATTGGCATTTGGATTATCACATTACATTCGACCAAGTTGGTGAAACTAGCAACACAAATGGTCAAGTGGAAGCTCTAACTAGATCTAAAAAAAGAGAAGTTGAAGAAGCCATAGATGTGAGCAATACTTCTAGTGTTCCTAATTTTGTGTCAAATAATGTCAAATATAAATTTGGAATCCCTGTAGAATAGAAGATTCAGAATACAAAGGTAGAGAAATTTCCCAAAATACCCCTAACTAGAGAACAAAAAGTGGCTCCAAAATTCTAGCCAAAGGTTAGTGGAACATCTTTTAACATTATAGATCAGATAAAGAAATAAAATTTTAGTATTATCATGTAGGATTAACTTGTCATTCTATGGCAAAAGGACATGCATATTCAATAACTTTTAGATCTTAAGGTATCTAAGGAACCAACTGAGAAATAAGGAGTTATCTTGTCAATTCAAACTAGCAAATCAAGTAACCTGATCAGATGATATGTAAAATGACAAAGGTGGATAAATATAATTCCAAATCAAATAAAACCCCTCCCTTTTATCTCTTTTTAATAGTAGGTGATTTTTAAGTCCATAATTTTATGGTAGATAATGGATCTAGTAGCACTATCGTGCTTAAACAAATTGTAGACAAGTTTGGTCTTCTCTATAATTCAAATACCAAAGGACTATTAAAATTATATGGCTCACCAATAAATATAGTAGGAATAATAAAAGGCCTAAAAATAACATTACATTCTTGCCCTAATGTTGTCATTCAACAAGATATAATTGTAGTGGACCTACCTCCTTATTTTTCCATGTGCTTGTCAAGAGACTTTACTTCAAATATTAGAGGATATTTGTTAGTTGATTGGACATATTTAATGTTTAAAACTAGGTATGTTACTAAGGTGATAATACATTCTAAACCTATTCCAATATTTCATTTGGAGCCATATATTCCAAGCATGGTGAACACTAATTGTGTTATCTCAGATAATGTGCTAGAGAATAGTGAGGTGGAATTTGAATCATCTCTAGATGGAGTCCCATATATTTTCCTTAATGAATGGGCCTCTAATTTGAATGATCACTATCCCTAAAAATTAATTGAATAAGAGATACTTTGTGTTTAGTTTATTCATGAAAATGATGTGCCATTTACAACATTGATGAAAGATGATCAACCTGGTGATGGACTATGGCAGATATATTTTGATGGATCTAGGAACAAACATGGCACTAAAGATGGAATTATGTTAATTTCTCTAGTTAATTAAATTTATTTCTCTTCTCTCAAGTTTTATTTTGGTTTTTCCTATAATGTTATTGAGTGTGAAGCATTAGTTCATGGTTCACAATGGGCAAAAAAGATAAAGGTCAATTTCTTATAAGTCTATGGATATAGTGAACTGGTAGTTCACCAAGTGAGGGGAATTAATATATATAATAATCCACTTCTTAATTCCTATAAGCATAGAGTATGGCACCTAGTTGAATACTTTTAAGTGTTCAATATTCAGGTTGTATCAAGAAATTAGAATAAGCATGTTGACAGGCTAGATGCTATTAGATCATAGTTCAATATCCTAGATGACATAAAAAGGAAAAAATATTTAATCACACCTCAAGGTAGTTGTGAGACCTTATATCCTAGAAAACCATGACAATTAAAAATTATTTGAAGATGATATCTATAATGACATATTATTACAATAACAAGTTTAATTCTCCTTAATGAACTAAGACAAGAATTTGTAGTAGTATGATGACCAGATTGTACAATTATAGATTTAAAAAAGATGCCTAAAAGGCTGGTCACCCTTGAAAATATATCTAGTAGAGATGATGAATTGATAAAATATAAATTTACTCTATCAACCAAGGAATAATACTATACAAATGTAGAGATTGTAAATAGCAAGAGTTTAAGGCTAGGCAAAGTTTGCACATCTTCAAAGAAAGAAACTTTTATTAAGTTATGTTCAAGTTTTGTAGATGTCTTTACATGGTAGTACAGTGACCTTAAAGGATTTGATCCAAGTCTAGATCAACATACATTGAGTTAGAGTATAAGACTAGGCTAGTTAGACAAAGACAAAGGCCAATTAATCCAAAGCTTGAATCTTTAATTAGATCTGAGCTACATAAGCTCATTGAGTTAGCTATAATATTTATAATTACACACTCGACTTGGGTGGCAAATCTTGTTCTAGTATGGAATAAAAAAGGTGAAATAAGGTTATGTTTTGACTTCCATAACTTTAAAAAGGCCTCTCTGAAAAACCACTATCCATTTCCATCAATGGAGTAGATTTTATATCTAGTGGTAGGTATTAAAAGGTTCTCCTTATTGGATGGTTACAGTGGATATAACTAGATTTTGGTCAAAGAAGAAGACCAGTACAAAACAACCTTCACCACAAAGTGGGGGACATTTGCATATATAAATATGCCTTTTGGTTTATCCAATGCTAGAGCCGCTTTTCAGAAGGCTATGGACATAGCATTTTAGGGTCTCGTCAATAAGTTTATGGTTATTTATCTAGATGACATAAGAGTATTATCTAATAGTACAAATGAGCATATGATTAATTTTAGACAAGTGTTTGAAAGGAACAAGGAATTTGGATTGTCTTAGAATTCAAAACAGTGTGTTTTCTCTGTTCATGAAGGTAGGCTTCTTGGACATGTCATTTCAAAAAATGGTACAAGTATAGATCCTGATAGAATAGAATCAATTCTTACACTTTTCATTGCTTAAGCACAAGAAAGCCTTACAAAGCTTCCTAGGCAACTTCAACTTCATAAGAATATACATTTTAAATTTTTCTACTTTAGCTAGGCCACTCATACCCATGTTAAAGAAGGTTCAAAGTTTTAGTTGGTCTAAAGAAGGAGTAAGAAGCTTTGAAGAGATTAATAAAGTTATAGCTAGTGATCTTACACTCCTGAACCCTAAATCTAGAAAGGACTTATTCTTATACATCCATGCTAACATTGACACAATTTTAGGTATTCTCATGAAATATAATAAGGAGACTTTAGATCAACCAATAGCATTCTTCAGTCAAGGCTTAAAGAATATGAAACCAGGTATTCTTTTGTTGAGAAACATGTTATTTCAATCATAAGGTCTCTTAAAACATTTAGGTGCTTTCTATCCAATAATAAGATACATTTGATGGTTACACATCCAATTGTCAAATATTTTCTTCTAAATAAAGATATAAATTAAAACAGAGCTGGTTGGATAGCCAAATTCATGGAATAAGATGTTGAGATCAAGGTCACCAACTAGGTAAGAGGCAAAGGACTTTTTAAACATCTAGCCCAAGACTTATAAGATTCTAATGAACTGGTTATGATGTCAAATGATCAAAAAAATACAAGTGAATAGATCTCAGCTTTCATCTAGTTCCAAGATATGGTAAGGTATCTACATGATGGTGTTTATCCTTCTTATCTCACTCCTTCTAAGAGGAGATATTTTAGATTGCAGTCAATACCTTACCTCCTTATTGATAATGCATTATTTAAAAAGGATGTCAATGGTATACTATTAGGATGCATATAACTAGATCAAACACATAGGTTACTTGAGAATTTCCATGATGGACATGGTGGAGGACATTACTCAGCAAGGATCATAGCCCATAAGATCATGAGAGGTGGGTATCACTAAACAAGTTTATTTGGTGATTGCCATGCATGGATCAAGAAATGTAGATAGTGTGTCATGTTCATTGGAAAGGTGAATCTTGAAACCTTACCTCTCCATCCAATTTTAGTGAATCGACCCTTTTAATAATGGGAATTGGACTTTATTGTCTCATCAACCCCCTTCAAGCTTAGGACACAAATGGATCCTAACTGCCATAGATTATTTTACTAGATGGATAGAGGTAATAGCATTAAAATAAGCCAATGAAACTAGTGTTTTGGATTTCTATGAAGGTTTGCTTACCAAATTTGGGGTCCCTTCAACTATAATTTCCGATAATGTTATCACTTTTATAAGATCTAAGATCAGCCAGTGAGAAGTTCAACATAGTGTTTCCCTTAGTACTTTATCAAACTATTATCCATAAGGTAATGGATTTTTTAAATTAAATTAAAATAATTTGTTGAGGATCATCAAGAGGACTATTGAATATAATAAAATATCATGGAATATCAAATTGAAGTTAGCTCTATGGGCTGATAGGATAACCTATAAAAGGTGAATTGTCAATTCTCCATACAAGCTAATATACAGTAAGGAAGAAAGAATGCCTATTTTTCTTAAATTACCTACTTTGGAATTAATGAATTAGCTTGAAATTTTAGAGAATAAAATAATGGAAATAATATATATTGTTCTCATGGAGCTAGAGGACACAAGGCATCAGTCCATGTTGGCCATAGAGGCCCATCAAGCAATGACAAAGAAATATTTTGACAAAGAATCTAGTTCAAGAAGGAGATTTGGTCCTCAAGTGGGATGAGGAAAGAGTCAAGCTAGGATATCACACAAAATTTTATTCTCTCTAGAGTGCTCTGTATATAATCTCTAGTTGCAAGTCTCAAAATGCTTTTTAGCTCACAAGGATGAATGGTCAAGAGCTTCATATCCTAGTCAATGGGATACATCTCAATCACTAATATTAAATAAAGATAAGTCCACTGTACGTACTTTTATGTTCTTATTTTTATCTACGTGATTTTTAACACATTAGTTTCCTTTCTATTTTTTCCCAAAAAAGTGCTTCTATTTGCATAGTTGTTTAGTAGTTTAGTTGCCTTTACTTTTTAGGTTAGTTTCTCTTTCAAGTTTGTTTCTTTACCTATTATTGTAATTATTTGTCTTTAAAATCCAAAATATTGTCTTGAAATAATGTAAATGGTCCATGTATTATCTATACTAATCTAAGAGTCATTTATATGGTCTGAGTTCTCAAGCATAGTAGGCATGTTGCCTAGCCAACTCGCCAAAGATGTTGACCAAATTTGGTCTACATACCAAAAATATGCCTAGTCTAAGAGTTCATTAGAAGGAGTAGGATCCTGATTGAAGAGTAATCCAATGATTTAATTCAAATATGATTCATCTTGAAACCAAGTAGTTTAAGGTCATGTATGAAGTATGCACTAGCTTCTGATTTTCATAGTGTCTAAGCCTTTAAAGATCAAGCAACAGTTCAAGCATGAGTTTAAAAGGTCTTACAGACTTTGGAAAATCTAAGTAAAAATTATTTGGGCTAAGTCTTTAAGTGTAAATTCTTTCAAACCTATTATTTGACTAAGTGTTCATTCTTTTCGACCCTTTTTGGCTAACTATTAAATTCTTTCAGATAAAATGTTCAAAGCAAAAGACAAATACCTATTTCTTTCAGAGAAATTTCTTGCATCAAAAAGGGGCTAAGTGTCATTCCTTTCAGGAAAATTGTCCAAACAATTTTCCCAAAGGGTCATTCTATAGGAAAGTGGTCCAGTTTCAAAATTCTTAAAAGGTTAATTTTGTTAAGCAATGGTCCTATACATTTTTTCAAAGGGTATTTTCTTCAAGAAAATTGTCCCAAGAAAAAGTATCAAAGGATCTTTATGCAGTAATTTGCCCTATAACATTTTCTTGAAGGATATTTTCTTAGTGAACTAGTCCATTTCAATGTTTTTAAAGGGGTATTTTCAAAGGTGTCCCAAACAAAATATCTAGTGGTAGAAAGTCCAAGTAGGTAGTTTTTTGATGTTATATCTCACATGTGTGGATAAGTCAAGAAGAATTGGTCACATGGATCTATTCATTTTTGTACCTAGAACATATGCACTAAGTTTCATCCCATATTCCAAAGTGCATAAAAATATATTAAGGTCCAAATTTCCATCTCAAAAAAAATCTTCTAAATTTCTATACTTATAAGAGTTCAAACAGAGCCAAGTGGGTAGTTTTTTGGCATTAGATCTCACATGTATGATAGTTTCTAGAGAAAATGATCAAAAGGGTTTGCTTGATTTCATCCTAATTTTCTATGTGCCAAGTTTTAGGTCCTCCACAAAAGTGTAGAAGAAGATATACATGTCCAAATTTGGGCTCCCAGGAATTTTTGCTAAGTTTCCCATACTTAGACAAATAAACTAGACTATCGCCAAGATGTCATGCGAGCATGAATGAACCAATTAACTTGTATGGTTTTTATCTTCACTCAAAATCCTTGCCTAGCTAATGGATCAAATAGGTTTTTTATTTTTGATATCATGAACATCTCTAGTAAATTTAGCTCCTCCATGATTCTTGCGTTTCAAAATATAAATCTTCAAAATTGATCAAATAATGCGAGATGTTTGCACAGATGTCAAGTTTTAGATAGAGCAAAGGAAATCCATTTGAGCTTAAATTTTATGGTCACATGAACATTAATTATGGTCAAATGAATGTTAATTATGGTCACATGAACATCATTTGATGGGAGCAAGGATATGGATTTTAAGATCATGAAGTAACCATTAGATGTCAAATAGTGGGTCCCAACAGATCAATGGTTGGCATTTGATCAAGCATCTAGATCTAACAATGAGTGGAGGTCAAAGGGGTTAGTGAATCCAAGGATATAATGAGTTAAATACAAGTGGCATAGACATGTTTAGTTGGTAGAATAACTATTTCTTAGATAGATCAACGTAGTGAGGCAAAGTCAATAAGTCAGTGTATCTAAAGAGCCAATAAACATAAAGATCATTGGGAATGATGTGGATGATCCAAGTTGAAAATTGATATAAAATAAGAAAAAGTAAGCTTAGGGTATTTTAGACAAAATTTAAAGAGGTTATTTTGGACCCAGGAAAGGAAAAAATTAAGCATCCAATCTCAAAGGTGAGTCAAGGTTGAACTAGGGGCCACATTTCAAAGACCAAACATCATCAATGGAGCTCCATATGGGTGAAATAGGTTGTTTGGGCCTAATATAGAAACTAGTGATTGTAAATCAAAGTCAAATAGTTTTCATATTTTCATATAAATTATGATTGTGTGAAAACTAATGGTCTAAGATTGGTTTTCACTTATAGTGGACATATGTTTGATATAAGAGAAAATGTAGATCATAGGGAGACATGTCCCACCTATAATCATGGTCACTTTTCAATAAATAGATACAGTTGGCCACCCAAATTAGATGTGGTATAATTATACAATTTTTAAGACATGATCCTTATCATGAAATCAAGTAGATAAAGACATGGTTCCAAGAAGAGACCTGGTGGTTGGATAAGGGTAATGGACATTTAATTCCTTTATAGAATTTGTTCCTTGTTGGTAAGATCCTAAGTCAACATCCTCGAGAGTGCTAATCCATTAAAAGTGATTGAGCCTTTTTCTAATGTATAGCTCTTTTTATCTTTTCTATAAATATAGGATTCTAAGCCTTGAAATTGATCCCCTTTTTCCCTTTTTTTGGTATGACCAGACTCTACCAAAATTAATATTGTGACACCTCTTTGATGCAATAAAGACTGAATTCCATCCTTTTATAAGCTAGATTAAAGTGTGTTCTATGAATTCATGCACTATTATTAATTGCATGTATTTTCCTTGCTTATGTTTGAGTTTTTCCCACCTTTAAGGGGTGTGTAGTTATTCTTACAGGTTATTATAAGCATAATTTATAGTTTGTTATCTATCCTAAAAGTGGATTTTAGCCCTCTCTTGCTAGTTTGGTGATTAATTAATTTCTTATTATCAAATATTTATGTGAGATTAATGTTATTTGATCTTAAAAAGTGTTTCATAGTGTGTTTTATGTGATTTAGAGTGATCAAATTATTGGTACATCACCAATTTTTACATGATTTTATAAGTTTTATCAAATCTCTTTCTCTTTTCTAAGAAAATGCTAGTTTAAGTTTAGTGTAGGTGATAGATCCAAAATGCAACCGACTTTATTCAGAGGTTTGATTCATTATTAGGATACTTAGAGCCTAGGATCAATCCCATGTTCGACTAGATTTGAGTAGGAAGATCTGAACAATCCCCTCCTCAGCTAGGGTGCAAATCTAGAATCCTAACAGTCACCAAAGGGGATGAAAACATGTTTTGATTAGTAATAGGCATTAAACCTAGTATTAGTGTTGAAACAATGGATAATTCCATGATAGATGTAGAAATAGTAGTTTCAGGAAATAAATGTTTAAACATAACATGTGCCCCCACTAGATGTATTAGGTTGTAATGTGTTCAAGGGGAGGGATGTTTCCACTATAATTTTAGAAATTTATGATTTGAATATAGTTTTTAGGATCTCATCAAGATATTGAGGGTTTTATTGAATACACTCACAAAATAATGCAATTATTTGTACTTGATTTTACTCTATTTGTTGATTTTCATTTGTTTCATAGTTTTTATTATAATAATCTTCTTCATAGTAACCCTATTAATATGTTTTTTATTGTCAACATGGGTATCTTCATGATCCAAAGTATGAGATCCCTCATTATTTTGAGACATCTTAGATGGTGAGAGGGGAAGATTAATGTGTTCAATATGCCTACCTCCAAATCTAGGACTAAGCCTAAGTTACATTCAAAATATTAGTAACAAATTAGAAATTGTAGCAATCTAAAACACTAGCTAGTTTAAAACCCCTTGAATCAAAAAAAATTGCATTCAAACAAATGGAGTTCACCAAATGTTTAACCCTAAAATAACATAGGTGATATCCCTAGATTTAACTAAAGGGGTATATAGAAATGAAATATCATGAGGGTGATAATTAGAACTATATCGGGCCAATTATATGTTAAACTCAAATTTAGGCATATGTTGAAGTCATAAAACTAAGATAATCTAAATATGGAAAGTATAACTCAGTTATGTATGAAAATGACAAAGAAGTAATATACATAACTAGTTATGAGGCTAACATAGTTTTAGATCAGGAGTGGGTAGAAAATAATCTAAATGGAGGTTCTAAAATAGTCATAATATTCTAGATTTGATGCTTATGGTTCTTTGGACACTAACATCATCCTGGGATGGTTGCATAGACAATATTATCTGGATTCGATGCAAGTGTCTTGTATAAACTACCTACTAGAAAAATATGTGACCACCTATATGCTCTTGAGTTTTTCTTCACCTTCACTCTAATGCATTAAAATATAGATCATGGACTATCACTCCTTCTGAAATGGAAAAAACACTAGTTCTCCATATTTATGGTTACATTGGGGGAAAATGAATTAGTGGGCACATGATGTCAAGATGACCCCAAATACCCCACTATCATTGGGTGTTACCTACATATACAATACTCCAAAAAGGACCTCGAACTCATGTATTCCTCCCCTATGTGTTGGCTTGTATGTGAATCATGCAATATGTGGAAAGAAAATACAATAGTGACCTAGCTTGTAACATGGAAAATTAAGATCTCGGGTTGTTATTCTAGTACTTTAAACCTATAGATGTATTGTACCTATGACTAATATAGAAATAAGGAAGCTTTGTTTAATTGAATGTTTGATAAATTTATTTTGATAAGTTGCCTTAGTCTCTTTGGTATTTTTATATGTGAGAAATGAATGAGGGTTGATTTTATATTTATATCAATCCCTTTAGAGTAATAACTTGCATTAAATCACTTAGGCCAACCATTAAGAGATGTTTCATTGACAAATTATATGACTTTAGGGCACTAGACACTTTCATTGGTTGTGAACACTAACATTAATTTTAGTGCATATCCCAAATGTTAGTGTCCATGGAGAAAGGAAATAGGTATAGGCTCAAAAATTGTAGATGTAGAAGATAAGTACATTTTAAGCATTATAGGCAAGACAAAATGTCTATGTCATCAACATAAGATCTATCGGATAAGATATATAAAAAGAGGCTTAAAATAGAGTAAATGTGAGACTTGTGGAAGTGGGAAAGGTCTAGAACTGAGAGGAATAGCCAAGGTCTGATTTTGCCAAGCATACAAGACTAAGGTGTCATATAATCATAAAATAGTATCTGTACAAACTTACTAAGGTTAATCCATTTTAAAATTATTCCATCCCAATTCCTCAGTAGATAAACTTGTTACATTATTCATGGATATCTATAATTAACAAATTCACATTTGGTTATATTTATGACTAAATTTGAGATTTATGTTGTTTTAGGATAATAGAATGTTGCTTAGTTAGATGATAATACATGATTACTCATTAAGAATTGGTTTATGTATGCATTTATATTTTAAGCATATTAATATATTATTTCAGTTATATATTTCTATTTTATGATTATCATGTGACATGATCTAATTATCTACATGATGTGAGCTAGACATAAGAGAATTCAACACTTGAGCATAATAGAGAGAGAGCATCATCAGAGAGGATGATGTAGATGGAGACATATAGGTCGATAGAGAGCTATAAAAACCTTGCACACACCATGATAGTTAGTCATGGTATAAAATGCATTTTTAAATTATTATTTTTAGTGTTTGTTTAAACTCTTGTTTTCCATGATTGTCTAAGTAGGTAAAATTATAAAATATAGTCCCTTGTGTGCTTAGCCTAATGTGTCATTAATATATGTAAAGGCAAATTTAATAAAGATAAAATTTAATATAGGTTATTATTTATAGTTTTATCATTAATTTGTTGAAGTATAATTAAATGTTAAATTAATTTTAATATGAAATTGGGATCTCATATTAAAATATAAAAAAAGTAAATTGTTTAAAAAAAAGGAAAAAAAACATTGAGATTAGCAAAGAAAGAAATAAATTAAAAATCTAGAAGAAACAAAAAAACAATTAAATGTCTTAAAATTAGTAAAAATTAAAATAAAACTAAAAATCTAGAAAAAAATAATTAACACCTATTTTCTATTTAAGATAAAGAATGCAAGAGAATTTGCATAATTACGTATTGGAGAAAATAGAAGAAGGGAGCATTTTTGGAGAAAAGACCAGAAGGAAAGAAAGGATGAAATTTTAGATAGGAAGGCATAAAATACCAAGTAGGTGTTTTAATTCGAATTTCAATCCGTATATGTGTATTTTTTGAATGATTAGTTGTTATCTTCTGCACACATGGGTTATGAATAAATTTGTGTAACAAATAATTATGTATACATTAACCTCTTTTAAATCATGATTTGTTATTTTGGTAAATATTTTTTAATAAGTTTTAATTTAGCTATAATACCTAAATTAGACCTTGAAAACATGGTTTTTGAGCTTCATAGAATATCGAAGAGATATAGAAGACCTGGCACCGCCATATAGAAGAAAAAGATTTAGTCTTGGATCTAAATTTATAAAAATTAGACATCTTATTTTATTATCTATTATATTATTTAACCATGCCATATAGTCTACTTATAAACATAAATAATACATATATATTATCTAATACTAGGGCTGAGTAGATTCTATAAGCTGATATATAATGCATCAACCAATATGCTTCAAAATATTTGTGTAAATTTTAGCAAAACACCTTAGCTATTTTGGCACTATATAGTTTAAGCCTAACAGTATTTATGAGTGTTATATGATCTATAATTAAAAAATAGTGTCATTCAAGTTTTAAATTAATATTTCTCCAGCATGGCATCTCAATTAAAATTGGCCTTTTGTATAGGTGTTGATCTGTTTACCTATTGCAACCAGTTAAGCAATCAAAGCATGTATGTATATATATTTTAGCTTTAGGAACTGGAATTTATAATAAAATAAAAAGGAAACTAGGACTATTTTATAGAATATATCTTTTAGGCATTGATTTATTTATGATTTAAATCTGAAAGCAAAATTTATTTATTCCTTCGGGCAATTTAGACTGAAAGTAAAGGCATCATACTAATGGATTTTAGCTATTATTTTTCCCAGCAAACAAACATGGCACCATAGTATGGGGCATCAACTTCTTTTGATTTCCATAATATTCTTGTTCAAATAAAAAAAGAAAATGATTTGTTTTTCCCAAAAAAAGGCATTAGAATAATATTATAATATGTTTAATTGACTGGTTATTTTTTAAAGTGGTGATATATAATATTTTTTGAAAAGAATAATATAAAAAAATCTAATAATAACAATGATGTATATATATATATATATATATATATATATAATCAGCAATATAAGTAAAGTGGTAGGTTGATTTGGGCGTTGCTTTATTCCCTTCTAGCTCATTGAGAGATATGAAATCATTATATACATGTAACTAACATGTGTTATGAGTACTAGAAAATTATAAACCATTTTATATTGCTTTAAGCAAATATAAAAATGTTTTTCACATACATAAGACAAGTAAATAATAAAAATAAATTACTAGAATTTAATAAGTGAGTTTCCCTTAGCAAGCTAATATCTTGGCTAGAAATATAATATTGTTTTATTAACTAAAATGTTAGTAAGCATATAGTAGTTAGCTAAACATATTTGTTGGATATTAGCAAAGTTATTGTTATCTAAGACATGGTAGAAATATGTGAATCTTGAGGTATAAATCTTGAGTGTAGGTAACCATACCTACTATATGGGCATCAGTTAATGGGAATAGCAAACTTTTTCTAGAATAAATTTATATTGTCCATCTTTTATAGCAGGACTTGGATGGGATTAGTAATCTTGATTTAAAAAAGGAATTAAATTTGGTTTTTAATATAAATTTTCAAGATGTTCACTTTTACTATAGTAAAAATAGAGCTATATTACTCAGTGAGCTTAAACTCCTAGAATTGGTAAGTACTATTGTGAGTGGTCATACAAATCTAATTGTTAGTCATTATTGTATAGATAACCATAACATTATGTAAATGGAATTGAAATGGATAAACATAACTACCTCTTTTAGTGGGTTAAAACTAGCAAAATGTTTAAGATATCTTGATATATATAAACTCAACACATAGAATGTGACATTGTATTAAGTTACATATTTATGATTATTAGCGTAATTAGAAAACTGGGGTGGATTTATTAGTTACTATTCTTGGAAAGTATTTTAACCAAAAATTGAAATAATTGAATAAAATAGTTTAGCAAATGATTGATTGTCAATCCTCAAATATAAACTGGTTGTGAAACTAGATTATTTGTGTTTTTGGGAAAATGAAGTTCTGGTTTTTCTAGTTATTATATGCAAAGTGTGTTCCATGTATTTATAACTACTTCATTAGTTGATTTCTATGGTTAGTAATACAATTAAAACACTAAAGTTTGGTTTATAAATTTCAAAGCATTAGAATACCTACATGTGGTGCACATTAAAATGTGCAAGTGCTAGTATGTAGGAATTATACCTATAGTTCATTAGATGATTTGAATAAGTCATTAAGTTACATAGGAATCAAGAACTGAAATCCTTGGAATAGTCTCCTAAAAAAATGAGTTTTTAGAAATAAAATCACAAGGGATTTATGAAATATCTAACTCACTACTAATAATATGAATGATTATTAGTAATACATGTTCAGTATGGGATACTTGTGTACATTACATATTATGAGTGCGTTAAATGTTTAGCTATACTAGTGTATAATGGTGCATCATGATGCATGTTTATATGTTGTGATACTTTGGTAAGCTTGTATTTAGTTTAATTTAGGGTATATTCGGGTGGTATAATTCTATATTGTTTGCTTGTTATTATCTGCACAGATCTATTAAGTCTTAAAAATCATAAGTTTGGATTATGTATTGTTATGAAGTTAAGAACCTATAATAGTATGGGATATCATAGGGTATTACAGTATAAAAGTATATTGTACTTGAGGGGTACATAATGTAAATATTATGCCTAAACTCATTTCTACATTTGACTATTTTCCATCATCCATGTTGGTTATTGTTGTGGATAGTATCTGTTGCTCAATTCGTAAGACTTGTGTATGCATGCATGAAAACTTGAGAGTTTAAAAAATGTTGTGTTGGTTATTATGTTCTGTGAGAATGATGATTTATTTTGTTATATATAGTTACTTGTATTTAAGACTAATTTATATGATTGATTATGAAAAATTGGTAGTTAAGTCTCAAAATACTAGACTATGGTAATATGGGTTATCATAGACAGTAATATGTTTGAAAACTAATTATGGTAGTAAAAATCTAGACTTACATGAGAATTTACCTAGGTGGTATATTTGTAATCATTATTTATATTATGGAATAGAATATAATGAAATGTTCATGAATATGTTTGATGGATTAAATGTATGTTGTTATTACTCCTTTGTATAGCATGTCGTATGATGCATTTACTAGTAGGATGTAAGTTGTTGAATCTTATGGTTAAATTATATTTGACCAATATATATTGCTAATGTGGATTAGGGAATGAGATGAAATTCACTAGCTTACTGGTATTGTAATGTTAGATGAAGGTAGTCTGATCAAGTGGTGTGCATGAAATTGATAGATCTATTGATCACTTTTATATTAATATTTATAAAACTTTGGGCCAAAGTATGTTTAGTGAGACATTATCATTTCATAAGTGTAATTCACATGTTTTTTGTGATATCTTGAAATAGAATAGATTTTTATGATACACTGTATATTTACTATAGAAATATATAGCACAAGGGTACTTGATAGTCTCTATGGATTCTCGCACCATCACTATCTGTCTATCAGTGAAGGGAGGGCCATTCCCTGATGAGATTAGTGTGAGGGATCATTGATCTATGGTTGGTGTCAAAAATCACTCAGATGATGCTCTCCCTCCTAATAGTAGTACTACTTATCGAGATGACACTTATGATTGCCACAGATACTTAAAGTTTAAGAACTATGCTCTCGGGTAGCCAAGTATCTTATTTTTACATTGTATTATATTATACTTATTACTATAAAATTGATATGAAGGATTGTAATTATACATTGATACACATTAACAGTGGTTTTTGTGTCTTTAGATCAGTTGAGTTTATAATATTATAATTACTTTATTTATTAAGTTATCATTTTCTCCAAATATTAGTGATCTGTAATTTATGTTGTGATATGAATTATTGTCATGATTGCATGTGAATAATTTTATGATCTCTATTAGAATCTCGATATGTAGTCTGCTTTTATATATGTGTTAATTTTATTTAAAAAATTATGTATTTCTGTTTAGATCCCAGTGGGGATGTTTCATGTGGTATTAGAATTGTGGCTTGAACTCTAGGACCTAATGAGTCCATTACCATTTTTGTGTCTTGTGAACCTAATTACATGAATTTCTACCCTAATATTAGGACTTGTGGTGTCTCAGTGTGGAACCATTTGACACCATGATTGGATTTTTGTGACATTAGTAAAATGTGTGTGGAAAATTGAGTGTGTACCCTTAAGAGCACTTGTACCCCTTTGAGTTGTTTAGGAGATTGGTTTATCAAGTGTCTTAATGGTGATGGTTGTATTAGAGACTTGGGTAGATGGGTGTATAGCATAGTTCATGAGTTATTAACAAAATATTTCTACCATATTTTGATCACTTAGATCAAACACCTTGAGTATGATTAGATCCTTCTTAATTATCTAATCATCTTCATCATTGAGTTTTGTGAGTATATAATAAGCTCATAGTGATTCTAATTTTAATTTATGTACTTTAGTTTTTTTGTCTTTTATTTACTATATCTTAGGAGTGAAAAATCTCTAAGACCATTTTTCTCTTAGTACCACCTAGGGTGGTGGAAATATTCTTAGTAGAGAGTTGTATTGCTTGATAATTCCTGTGTTAGGAGATTGTTTATGGAATTTTCACTCTTAAGATATGTGGTTTAAGAATAAGTGTCATCTCTCTTAGTTATTTTAGAGTTGGATTTTTTTTATTATCTTATTCTCTATTGACATTATTATGATGCTATGAAAATGAGTCTTATATACATGATGTTGATTTTGTATTATCTTAAATGGGAATTGTTTCTAAATGTTGGCTAATTATACTCCCTTGATATTTGTGGGTGAATTTTTTCTACTCTTGCTAAGAGAGAAGTTTTAAGATTGGATGGATGGACACATCTTTTTGGTTAGTATATCTCTCTCTTAGTTGTGAAAATAGATTTGGTAAGTTGGTAGTGTTTAGGCAACATTGAGTTGAGGCATTTTCTTTCTACCTTGGGAGGGTAAGAAGGAGTTTTTAAGATGATAGATTTTTACTTTTAAAATATGACTCTCTAGAACTTGTGATTTAGACCACGTAAGGCTGTAAACCTTTATATATATACTATGATTTTATTTACCCTTGACTAGATTTATATTGATATCTTTTGCTTGATGCATGTTGTTTTAAAAAGATATTTTTATACCTTTTGTTCAAAGTGAGTAGGGTATAAGAGGTGCGGAACATTTTTTCAATCTAGGGGTTAGAATAAACTTTTAACTTGTTGCATGCTAGTTGAGAAAGCAATGAGATATTGTTTCATTTATCCCTTATAAGGATGAAGGAATGGTGTGATTCTTAGCCTACGTAATGTTAATTTTAATATTATTTTATATTAATTATGAATACATCTCTATACATTAATACTATGAAATATGAAACTAGTTATGTGTGGTCAGTAGTAAATTTATACAATTAAAGATTGACTGTATGATCTCTTTTGTATGTATAATGATACATCTAGAAGCATTTAACATGTAAAAATGTTTTATGTGATCTATTAGTATGGATTTGTGGTCCATTAAACCTTGTAAACTTTGTGGAGATCATTAGATCATAAAAACCTGAGGGAAGAGTGGTGAATTAGGAACATGAGTTCTAAGTGATAAGATAGTATCCTACTTAGACTCACGTTGACTCAGTTGTTACTGAGTAGGATCTGATAGACAGACTTGTCAAATTTAGTCATATGGCCATATGCATGTATATAATAGAACTTTTATTCCTTTATTTAATACACATTGGAAATATAGTATTTTTGGTTCTTATTCATCATCATACTTGTCAGGAGCTTCGTGGAGTAGTGATAGTATTGATATGTTATGCATATCTGAAGTTATGTGGAGTAGAGATAATATTAACAATACACTTTTTTTTTTTCATATTCCCTAAATACTTTTCTTCAAAATGAGAAAAACACTCTCCGAGTTAGGGAGATGTTTTGAGGGATGGAAGATTTTGTGGAACTTTCCCTGGTCATTTATTTTGGTCGGTATGATGATCTTGTGTGCTTTTAGGAAGTCAATAAAAAATTTACTAAGACATGTTGGACCCTTTAAGGTAATAGAAGTGGTCTATCCTATAGTCTATAGGCTTGTTTTGATGATTTTAGACCCCGAGGTGGTCATGATAGAATCAATTAAAGTAAGTAATACTTGCAACCATGTTTGCTTAATTAGGAGATGTTATCGAGTAGGGTCTTATGGGACCAATACTCTAGGAATAGTGAAACTTGGAGGAATTATGATGAGTTCTATAGGTATTTGTCCATTTATTTTCTTAGTTTGACATAGTATATCATGTTATTACTTTGCTAAGAAATATTTTTAATTGATAATTTATCTTTGAATAAGAGTCATCGGAGATGATGACTAGATTTAGCGAGGAAGGATGTTATATTTCAATTCCTCTCTAGAAAAACTTGTTAGATTATCTATAGATATCTATAGTTAACAAATTCAGATTTGGTTATATTTCTAACTAAGCTTCAGATTTATGTTATTTTGAGATAATAGAATGTTGCTTAGTTAGATGATAATACGTGATTACTTATCATGAACTGGTTTATATATATATTTATATTTTAAGCATATTAATGTATTATTTCAATTATATATTATTGCTTTATGATTATCATGTGACATGATCTAATTACTTACATGTTGTGAGGTGGATGCAAGAGAATTCATGCATCGAGCATACTGAAGGGAAAACATCATCAAAGAGGATGATGTAAATAGAGACATCACAAGTCAACAAAGAGATAGTGAAACCTTACACACACCACAATAATTAGTCATGGTAGAGAATGCATTTTAAAATGATTGTTTTTAGTGTTTGTTTAAATTATTATTTTCCATGATTACATAATTAGGTAAAATTATAGAAATTAATTCCCTTGTGTGTTTAGTATAATGTATCATTAATACACATAGAGGCAAATTTAATACAAGTTATTATTTATGATTTTATCTTTAATTTACTAAAGTATAAAAAAAAATATGTTTAATATAAAATTGAGATTTCATATTAAAACATAAAAAAAGGGAATTATTCAAAAAAAAGGAAAAAAAACATTGAAATTAGAAAAGAAAGAGAAATAAATTAAAAATTTAGAAAAACCAAAAAAAGAATTAAATGTCTTAAAATTAGTAAAAATAAAAAGAACTAAAACTCTAAAAAAAGAATTAACACTAATTTTCTATTTAAGAGAAAAAATGCAAGAGAATTTTCATAATTATGTATTGGAGAAAATAAAAGAAGGGAACAATTTTGGAAAAAAAAACTAGAAGAAAAACAAGGGCAAAATTTTAGATAGAAAGGTGGAAAATACCAATTGGGTGTTGTAATTTGAATTTCAATCCTTGTATGTGTATGTTTTGAATGATTGGTTGTTGTCTTATGCACACATGGGTTATGAATAAATTTGTGTACCAAATAATTATGTATATGTTGACCATTGTTCCTCATAGGGCAAAATGGATCAACCCCCTATAGTCAAAATATTGTATAAGATATTTTTTTTAATGTCATGGGGTATGTTGCAACTCATTTGATGTCATTTCATAAGCCATTTTAAGCTTTGGTAATAGTCTAGGTTAGTCTTTGTATCATTTGGTGTCTTAGGGGTCATTTTAGGGTCATATATGCAAGTGGCAGATTTTCATGGTGCTTAGAAGTTGTAAGAGCAAGTCCAAAAAAGCCTATGTTTACACTTAAGAAATATTTCAAATTTTAGATAAGTGTTAGAGCATTTGGAGTTATATTAGAGAAATAATTCCACACATTATCTGAAACAAAAGTACAAGGCATAATTTCCTTGAAGAAATTGTTCCACTTTATTTGGCTATGTTGGAATTCTTTTGGAAATTTTGTTTCAGGTTTTTTGGCTAATCATTAGGAATTATCTCAAACATTTTGTTTGAAACAAAAGGCTTGAAGACACAAATTATTGTAGACATTTTGTCTTATTAAAAGCTTAAAAGTCATTTCTTTTAGGAAAATTGTTCAAACAATTTTCCTAAAGGGTCATTCTTCAGCAAAGTGTCCTGATATAATATTTTTGAAGTGTCATTTCTTTTAGCAAAGTGTCCTATGAAAAAGTCCCAAAGGGTCATAGATGTCATTTAAAATAAAAAAATCCTGAATAAAATAATTCCAACAAAAGGTACAAGGGCACAAATTCTTTTAGGAAAATTATTTTCAAAATTCTGCTAAAGCATGGATTTCCTTTGGGGAAAATGTTTCATGACAACTTTTTTAAAGACCGAATTCTTTCAGAGATTTTTCCCAAGGCAAAGACTAAGTATGAATTCTT
This sequence comes from Torreya grandis, assembly GCA_037957365.1. Classification (NCBI taxonomy): domain Eukaryota; kingdom Viridiplantae; phylum Streptophyta; class Pinopsida; order Cupressales; family Taxaceae; genus Torreya; species Torreya grandis. Next base: position 2,591,524 of record JARHVA010001677.1, read on the forward strand.
TCAAAGAAAGTGGCCAAGCAAAAATTTGGAAGGCATGAATTCTTTCAAATATTTTTTCTGAATCAAAAGGTTCATAGAAAGAGTTAAAGACATAATTCTCTCAGACATTTTGTCCACAGCAAAAAGCCCAATGACCTAAATTATTATAGGAAAAATATTCCACAAAAAATCTAAGTATGAATTCTTTTAAGAAAATTGTCCTACGATAATTTCCTCAAAGACCAATTTTTTTCAAATATTTTGTCTACAAAAAAAGTCCTGAAGACCAATTATTTTGGAGAAAATGTCTATGCACAAATCCTGTAACAAGTATCCCTAACAAAAGCCTGAGGAAAATGGTTTAAAACATAAATTTAGAAATAATTGTTTCATATGGGGAAAATTCATGGGAAGTAGAGTGATGTTCATAAAAGTGTCAAAAATTAAGCTCAGTAATCATCGATTGGGGTCCAAAGATTAATGGTCGCACAAACATCTTTGAAATTCCTATAGATATCAATTAACAGGTATATAAACATCAAAATTGAGCCTCATGAAATAGTCATTTGAGTCAAATGGTGGGTCCAGAGAAATCCAATAGCCTACATTGCATCTTAGTTTGATGGTGCAAGATGATTCAAAGGGTCAAAAAACTTGAGAGGCCACTATGTGGTGTAAGTGCATAAAGAAACAAATTGATAGTAGGAACTCAAGATCAACATGTGATTGACAAGTGGCACAATTACATGGGTTCTAGCAGAGGATCTAAGGGATTTTGGTCACTCACATTAGGTAAATCAATGGAGTTAGATGAGTCAAAATATCAATGATTCAAGGCATTTTTTGATAGCTAATAAAATGAAGGCAAGTCTAAGTGACTTAGATGAATGTTGACAAAGCAATTTTTGATGGGAAAAGGTAAATAAAAGGCATGGAGTTGAGTTTGAGTATGGTTCAGTTCAGACTAAAGCTAATGTTTTGAAGGGCACCACTGAGGTAGACATGGAAACTTTAACAGTTTCATCTCTAGGACCAACTACTTGAAAGGGACCTTTTTCCCCACTATTGCATGCCATAACAAACTAATGAAGAGTAGTTAGAATCAAGACAAAGACTTAATAGATTTATCTGATTGTTTCAGCCACATTTATGTCAGAACCTAGCTCAGAACACCTTGATCCCACTATTAAAACTATCATGGAAGATCAAGGAGGGAATAATGTAACTTTTCAACCACTTGAAGTGACCCAAATCAATCAATAGGTCTGAATGAGCTTATTTTATAGAGTTAGTGGTAATTATGGTTTAAATGGAGTTATATAAGCTCATTTGATTCCTTTTTTCAATGCCAAAATCCCTCTCTCTTTCTCTCTTTTTCTATAAATATAGACTTTGAGCTATTATTGAGTATCATTTAGGCTGGTACAACTAGACTATACCAAAATTTGTATTTTTCACCTCTTAAAGTAATGAATAGAGTATTTTTGTAGTGTGTGTATTTATGTGATATTAAAAAATGGTTATCGTCTTCTCTTTACAATTCTAGGGTCAACTTAAGTGCTAATAAACTTTATTTCATGTCATCTAGTGTGTCTTAAGGTTGATGTCTCAAGTATAGAGTGGATAAATTAACTTTAAGTGCTTTCAATCAAGCCTTACCCTCATTTCCCTCCATTTTAAGTTCATCAAATTGATCTTTAAGTGAAACATTATTGCTTGTAAATCATTTTTGACATTACATTAGTTCTATTTGTGGTCTATTAGTGTGCTAATGAGTCAATCTTAAGAGTGGATCCTTAAACATTCAGTACATCACTTCCTTTAGATTAGGTTTTATTCACACATTATCTAACTCTTTTCTCCATAAGTAATTAGTTGGTATAAATAAGAGAATTTCAAGATACATTTTGTGAACTAGCACTTAAATCTAGAGGCTCATTTCCAATATAGGTACACCCACATACCTTAAAATGTTCCCATGTTGCTCAAACCTAGAAGAGGCCTGAACAACCTCTTCTAGGGTGCAATATTTGGCAACAACAATTATAGCATGCCTAGTGGGACACATTGTCTTCAAGACAACTCATCAAGGTGAATATTGGTCTTGACAAACACCAACCATGAATTGGTGTACTACTTAGCATTTGGTGACTCCTTCAAGGTAAATTTGGTTCTAGACCATTATTTTGTTATAAAGTTTCCCTCATAATTCATGGTCCTCACTAAGCCATCCTTTGATATGACATCCAATCCTATTAACCCACCCATTTATCCTAAAATCACTCTTGCAATTTATTACCCACAACCTAATATACCTTTTGAATAATGAGTAGATTTTTTTATGGAGGAAGATGTTAAAGATGCTAAAGAAGTTAAAGATATTTATGAAGAATACACAGTTTTAGCTCATGCTTTCTATGCATTCAATACTGATAATCCAATTCAACTTATAGTATATGATGCCATTCCTCCTAATGCCATAAAAGGTGTGCCCACATTCAATGGTGAGAGGCGTGTCACACCTTGTGAGCACATTAGAGATGTTTATAACTTTTGTAGTTTCTAAAATATTATTCAAGAGAACATTTCCATTAGACTCCTTTCCCTATCCCTTAAATGGAAATATCTTGATTGGTATAAGACTTTATAAGGTGGATGCATCATAACAGGGGATGAATTTAGAGTGTTATTGACTTCTAGATTTGGAAATGAAAGCGACCATGCCTCTCTCATACATCAGCTCAATACAATACAAAGGGGATCCAAATAAATAATTCATGAATTCAATGAAAGGTTTTAGAAGACTTCACATAAATTACCTCCTCTTATGAGACCACCTGCTAGCTTTGTATTCCCTACTTACTTAAAATCCATTAGGATTGAAATTGTTGTCATGCTTCAATTTATGGGGGGTTCTACCCTCTTTGAAGAATATGAGCTTGCCATCAAATCTAAAAATAATCTCATCCAAGCTGGAATATTACCACCTAAAGTGTCTATGCTTCCATTATATCATGCTTCTACTAATGCTCCAGATGTGGATCAAATTTCTAATGCCAATACCAAGCCTAAAGTTGATCCTAAGAAGGTAGATAATGTGAGGGATAAAGATGTATATATTCAATGGTTATAATATAAGCTTAGAAGAGGTAATATATATAAAGGTGCCTATCATAATCCTTACCCCTATCAACAATAATATGGTTATAAATATGGAAGAGGAAGAGGTCAATGGCATCCTAACTCCAACAAGCCTATAAATGTGTACAATCCTAAATCCACCACCAATGCAAGAGAGATGATACCTATGCATAACAACTTGGTGTAGGGATAAAATTGGTATCAAGGCCAATTTATGGATGCCAATGAAGGTAGAGAGTAGGTTCTTGTTTCTAAAAGATGAGTTACTCCTCTCTTATCATCTAAAGATGATGTCATGATGTAAACAAGTGAAGGTGGACATCCTCAAGGAGAGATCTTAACCAAATTCCTAGTTGAGGACACTTTTATGCTTAATCAAAGAACCTCTATTGAAGACAACACTATATCCAAGTGAAAGACGTTAGGTGGTGATATTAAGGTGCCTACAAGCTCATTAAATCCTCTTGCAAGGCAAAAAAGTATGGTTGTGAGTGTGATAGTTCTAAAAGCTCCTATACCTCCAATAATTCAAAATGTGGTAAGGTCTATTCAAAGTGACTCTATTCATAAAGAACCCCAAGGACACAATAAAATGTGATTACTAATGCTCTAAACATAGTGGAATCCTTGAAAAGTGCTAAAGCATCTATTTCCTTGTGGGATATCCTTCATATGCCTGCCTAAAAAGATTGTTACAAAATTAATTATCTACTATTCTTATGAGTCCTTCATCTTAAAATCAAGGTAGTATTCATGTTGTCCTTACAAATTCTTGTAACACTATATTTGAACCATCTACTAGGATTGATAAACCTCCACCATTTCACCTCACTCTCATAGTGGGTGATAAATTAGTTCATAATTGCATAGTTGATAGTGGAGCCTCTACCTAAGTCATGCCCAAAGTTGTAGATGATAAGTTAGGCCTACAATATGAGCCTCATAACAAAAGATATATCTATCTAGATGGTACACCTACTAATACATAGGGATGATAAAAAACTTAAAGGTTTTCTTGCATGATTGTCCTAACTTTCTTATCCTTCAAGATATAGTTGTTATTGACCTCCCATCTCACTTTGCAATCTGCCTATCAAGGGACTTCATAGCCAAAATAGGTGGTTATCTCTCATTTGACTAGTCTTTCTTAGATTTTAGAACAAGATACAGGGCCAAGGTGAAAATTAATACACAACCACTTACAAGGTTTCATATTGAACCTTACATTGGGACAAGTTCTAATTTGAATTATATTGTTCATGAAGAAAAGGATTCCATTCTAGATGATGGCACTTCCTCCAGGATTGACGGAATTTTTGATCTATTTTTGGATAAGTATGGTGTAGATTTATATATTAATGATCCTTATGCATAATTTTATAAAACTAATCTTGGGACTTACATTATGCATGAGGATCTATTTGAAGGAGCTGAGGTAAGTGTCAAACATTCTCATGATGTTGAGTGAAACTATACGATTCTTGAGTATGATGATCATAGGCTGATGAATATAATCAAATATCATAGTGGGAATAATGGTTTTTTCATTCCTTTTATTTTTGAATATGTTTTGGATGATGGCACTCATGAAGAAGAGGAGGATGACCTATGGATAAGATTCAAGGCCATATGTCAAGAATTTGATAAGATTGGTAATATTCCTTCTTCTCCCAAGAAATGTATGTCTCATGTGTTTATTGATGAAACTAATGAGAAGTATCTCAGGTGTTATACAAAGTATGAAAGTAAAAGGCATGTTTTTAAGGAAGGTAGACATCAATCTGTTATTCAAAAGCCTAGAGTTCTAAAGGGACCTAGTGAGGTCAAGGCAAAACTTGTTGTGCCTAGAGGATAGTTAAGAAATCCATCTAGTATTGAGCCATGTTCAAAGGGTTTGGATCATAAATAAGAACTTGATACTCCCAAGCATTAGGTATATCATGTACAAGAAAATAAAAAGGTTGAGGCAACTATCATCTTTCCTATTCGATAGTATGAGGAATGTATATCATATATGGCAGTGATCAAGAGGATTATAGTTCCAATAAAGGATCTTAGAGAGAAATAAATATCATTCATGAGGGTCCCAGATAGTTCACTTGCAGACCTAAGAAGATTCAAAGGTGATGGGCTTTTTGATCACCTACATATGCAAGTGATCGGTGATGAGCATGATCCTCATGTTGGGCTACCTCCATGGAGTGATAAAGATGTCAAGGGAACTATTTTTGACCTTGGTTGAGGTATGATCACATGTTTCACCTAAATATAAGGTTTTGTAAATATTAGGTTAGGTTTGTGTTTCCTTTCTTATTTTATTATGTCCCAATAAGTGCTTTTAAAGAACATTTGTGTTTTTGTTTTATATTTTATTCGTGTTCTTTTTTATTGTTTGGTGTGTTATAGAGGTAGTTTATATGTCCAACCTATATAATTATGACTTCTTATCCTAATGGATAGAATTAGGCAACTAGTCATGGCATAGAAAGCATGCCACCCTTGGGAAATCACCAAAGATGTTAACCATTTTCTCCCACATACCAAAATGGATCAACCCCCTATAGCCAAAATCTTGTATAGGTGTTTTTTTTATGTCATAAGGTATCTTACAGCACTTTTGATGTCATTTCATATTCCATTCTAGGCTTTGGTCAAAATCTAGCTTATTCCTTATATCATTGGTGTCTTAAGGGTCATTTTAGGGTCATATATGTAAGTGGTATATTTTCATGGTGTTGAGTAATGACAAGAGCAAGTCCAAAACTACTTAGGTTTACACTCAAAAAAGATTTCAACTTTTTGCTAATTTTTATAGCATTTGGAGTTATCTCAGAGAAATTATTCCACTTTATTTGGTTAAGTGTTGAAAGTCTTTCAGGAAATTTGTTTCAAGTTTTTTAGCTAAGCATCAAGAATTATTTCATATATTTTGTCCAAAACAAAAGGCCTGAAGACACAAATTCTTGTAGACATTTTATCTACAGTAAAATCCTAAAGGTCATTTCTTTCAAGAAAATTGTTCGAACAATTTTCCCAAAGGGTCATTCTTCAGTAAAGTGTCCCAATACAATTTTTCTGAAGGGTCATTTTTTTAACAAAGTGTCTTATGCAAAAGTCCCAAAGGGTCATAAATTTCTTTCAAAAGTAAAAATATCAAACATAAAAGTTATGACAAAGGGTACAAGGGCATGAATTCTTTCAGTAAAATTGTTTTTAAAATTTGGCTAAGGCATGGATTTCCTTCAGGGAAAATGTTCTACGATAATTTTTCTGAAGACCAAATTCTTTTTGAATTTTTGTTTGAGGCAAAAGACTATGTACAAATTCTTTCAAGAAAAGTGGCCAAGAAAAAATCCCAAAATCATGAATTCTTTTGAAAATTTTATTAGAATCAAAATTTCTATAGAAAGAGCTAAGGACATAATTCTCTTAGACATTTCATCCATAGCACAAAAAGCTCGATGACTTAAATTATTTCAAGAAATATGTTCCATGGAAAAGCTAAGTATGAACTCTTTCAAGAAAATTAAACCATGATAATTTCTCTAAAGACCAATTTCTCTCAAACATTTTGTCCACAAAAAAATTCTTGAAGACCAATTCTTTTGGAGGAAATGTCTTGGCAGAAAGCCCACAACAAGTGTCCCTATCAAAAGCCTAAGGAAAATGGTCTGAAACACAAAGTCCAAAATAATTGTTTAATGTGAGGAAAATGTATGGGAAGTAGAGTGACGTTAATACAAGTGTCAAAAATCAAGCTCAATAGTCATCTATTGGGGTCTAAATATTGATGGTCATATAGATATCTTTGACATTCCCATAGATATCAATTAATAGGTGCAGAGATCTCAAAATTGGACCTCTTGAAATAGTCATTTGAGTTCAGATGGTGAGTCTAGAAATATATGATGGCCCAGATTACATCATTCATCTTAATCTGATGATGTGAGATTATTCAAAGGGTCAAAAAGCTTGAAAGGCAACCACGTGGCATACGTGTATAAAGAGGTAGATAGACAATAGGATCCTAAGATTAACATGAAATTGACAAGTGGCACAAGTACGTGGGTCCTGAGAAAGGATCTATATATTATGTTCATTCACATTAGGTAGATTAATGGATCAAGATGAGTCAAAAGATCAATGATCTGAGCTAGTTTTCAATGACCAATCAAATGAAGGTAAGCACAGGTGACTTAAATGAAGGTCAATAAAATAATTTTTGATGGGGTAAGGTAAATATAAATCATGGAGCCAAGTTTTAGCATGGTTTAGTTTGGACCAAAGCCAACATTTTGAAGGACACCATCGAGATTGACACATAAACTTCAATAGTTTCAACTTCAAGACCAATTGCATGAAAGGGACCCTTCTCCCCACTTTTGTACACTATGATGAACTAGTGAAGAGTAGTTAACACCAAGACAAAGCCTTAATATATTGATATGATTATTCTAACCACATTGATGTTAAAACCTAGCTTAAAACAACTTGATCCCATTGTTGCAATCATTGAGGAAGATCAAGCAAGGAATAATGTAACTATGCAACCACTTAAAGTGACCTAGATCAATCAAAAGTTATGAATCAGCATATTTTTCATAGGTGGTTGTAAATTCTATTAAAATGGATTTTTTCTCATTTGAGTCCTTTTCTTAGTGCCAAAATCCCTATCTCTTACTCTCCTTTTCCATAAATATAGCCTTTGAGCCATTGTTGAGTATCCCTTAGGATGGTACAACTCGACTACCAAAATTTGTATTTTGCTCCTTTTAAAGTAATGAATAGAGTATTTTTTTAGTTTTTTAATCATTTTTTCTTAGTGTGTGTATTTTTCTGATATGCAAAAGTGGTTTTCATCTTCTCTTTTCAGGTCTAGGTTCAACCTAAATGCTAATACACTTCCTTATAGGTCATCTAGTGTGTCTTAAGGTTGATGTCTCAGGGATAGAGTGGATAAAGTTACTATAAATGCTTTCAATCAAGCCTTACCTTCGTTTCCCTGCAACCTAAGTTCATCAAATCGATCTCTAGGTGAAAAACTATTTCTTGGAGATCATGCTAGACATTGCATTAGTTATATGCATGGTCTATTAGTGTGTTAATGAGTCAATCTTGAGAGTGGATCCCTAAACATTTGGTGCATCACCTCCTTTAGATTAGGTTCTATTCACATATTTTCTAACTCTTTTATCCATAAGTAATTAGTCAGTAGAGATAAGAGCATTTCAATATACATTCAAGGAGTTAGTCCTTACATCTAGAGGCTCATTTCCAATATAGGTACACCCACATACCTGGAAATGTTCCCATGTTACCCAAATTTGGAAGAGGCCTAAACAACCTATTCTAGGGTGAAAGATTTGGTGACAATAGTATACATTAACCTATTTTAAATCATGGTGTATTATTCTAGTAAACATTTTTGAATACATTTTAATTTAGCTATAATACCTAAATCAGACCTTGAAAACATGGTTTTTGAGCTCTGTATAATATTGGATAGATGTAGAAGACCTGACACCACCATATAGAATAAAAATATTTAGTCTTGGATCTAAATTTATAAAAATTAAAAATCTGATTTTATTATCTGTTATATTATTTAGCCACACCATACGGTCTGCTTATAAACATAAATAATACATATATATTATCTAATACTTATGTTGAGTAGATCCTAGAAGCTGTTATATGAGGTGTCGACTAGTATGATTCAAAATATTTGTGTAAATTTTATCAAAAATCCTCAGCTATTTTGGCACTATATAGTTTAAACCCAGTAGTATTTATGAGCACCATACGGTCTATAAATAATAAATAGTGTAATTCAATTTTTGAATTAATAATTATCTAGCATGGTGTCTCAATTAAAATTGTTCTTTTGTATAGGCATCGATCTATTTTCCTAATTCAACCTGTTAAGCAATCAAAGCATGTATGTATATATATATTTTATCTTTAGGAACTAGAATTTATAATAAAAATAAAAGGCAACTAGTTCTATTTTATAGAATATATCTTTTAAGCATTGATTTACTCATGCTTTAAATCTAAAATTAGAATTTATTTATTCCCTAGGGTAATTTAGTCTAAAAGTGAAGGCATCATATGTATGGATTTTAGCTATTATTTTTCCTAAAAAACAAACATGGCACCACATTATGGGGTGTCAACTTCCTTTGATTTCCATAAATGTTCTTTTTTAAAGGAAAAAATAAAATAATCTACTTTTCCCAAACAAAAAGGTGTTGGAATAATATTATAATCTGTTTAACTAACTGGTTATTCTTTGAAAATGGTGATATATAATATTTTTTTAAAATAATAATATAATAAAATTGATAATAATCATGGTGTGTGTGTGTGTGTGTCTATATATCTATATATATATATATATATATATATATATATATATATATATATATATATATATATATATATATATAAAGTGGTACACTGATTTGGGTGTCACCTTATTCCCTTTTAGCTGGTTGAGAGATATGAAATCATTATATGTAATGAACATGTGTTATGAGTACTAGAAATTTATAAAACCATTTTATATTACTTTAAGAAAACATAGAAATGTTGGGCACATGCATAAGATAAGTAAATAATAAATATAAATTATTGAAATTAATAATTGTTTTTCCCTTAGTAAGCTACAGTCTTGGCTGGAAATATAATATTGTTTTATTAACTAAAATGTTAGTAAGTGTATAGTAATTATTTAAAAATATTTATTTGTTATTATCAAAGTTATATTATTTATTACATGGTATAAATATGTAAATCTTGAGGTATAAATCTTGAGTGTAGATAACCATACCTCCTATATGGGCATCAATCAATGCCAATAGCAAACATTTTTTTAAAGAAATTTATATTGTCTATATTTTGTAGTAGGACTCAGATGGGATTCATAATCTTGATTTATAAAAGTAATTAAATTTGATTTTTAACATAAATTTTCAATATTTTGACTTTTGCTATAGTTAAAATAGATCTATGTTACTTAGTGAGCTTAAACTCCTAGAATTGGTAACTACTGTTGTGAGTGGTAATACAAATTTGATTCTTAGTCATTATTGTATAGATAACCATAAAATTTTTTAAATATAGTTGAAATGGGTAAATCATAACTACCTCTTTTAGTGGGTTAAAACTAGAAGAATTTTTAAGATATCTTGATATATGTAAACCTGACACACAGAATGTGACATTGTATTAAGTTACATATTTATGACTACTAGCATAATTAAAATTTTGGGTTGGAACTCTTAGTTAATATTCTTGGGAATTATATTAACCAAAAATTTAAATAATTGAATAAAATATTTTATCAAATGATTGATTATAAACCCTCAAATATAAACTAGTTGTGAAACTGGATTACTTGTATCTTTGGGAAAATGAAATTCTGATTTTTTAGTTGTTGTATGCAAAGTGTGTTCTATGTATTTATAAATACTTCCTTAGTTGATTTCTATGCTCATTAATTACTATTAAAACATTAAACCATGGTTTAGAAATTATAAATCATTAAAATACCTACATGTGGTGCACATTAGAATGTGCAAGTGCTAGTATATAGGAATTATACTTATAGTTCATTAGATGATTTGAATAAGTCATTAAGTTACATAGGAATCAGGAACTTAAATCCTTAAAACATTCTCCTAGAAACAACTGAGTCATTAGAAAGAAAATCATAATGGGTTTATAAAATATCTGACTCACTACTAATAATATGAATGATTGTTAGTTGTATGTATTCAGTATGGAATACTTGTGTACATTACATACTATTAGTGTGTTAAATATTTAGTTATACTAGTGCATAATGATGCATCATCATGCATGTTTATATGTTGTGATACTTTATTAAGCTTGTATGCATTTTAATTTACGGTATACCTAGGCGGTATAATTCTATATTGTTTACTTGTTATTATCTACATGGATTGGTTGAGTATTAAAAATCATAAGTTTGGATTATATATTGTTATGAAGTTGGGATCCTATGATAGTATGGGATATCATAGGATATTATCATATAAATAATGATATATTTAGGTTGTACATACTATAAGTATTATGCCTAAACGCATACCTACATGTGACTATTTTATTGCATACATGTTGGTTATTATTGTGGATAGCGTGTGTTACTTAGTAGGTAAGACTTTTGTATGCATGAATGCAAACTTGAGAGTTTAAAAAAAATTATGTTAAATTTTATTGTGTTCAATGGGAATTATGACTTGCTTTGTTATATATAATTAATTGTATTTAAGACTACTTTATATGATAGATTATGGAAAACTGGTAGTTAAGTCTCAAAATACTAGACTATGGTAATATGGGTTATCATAGAGAATAGTATGTTTAAAAATTAATTATGGTAGTGACAATCTACATTTATGTCAGAATTTATCTAGGTGCTATATTTGTAACTATTATTTATATTATGGGATTGAATATAATGAAATATTCATGCATATGTTTGATGGATTATATGTATGTTGTTATTACTCTTTTGTATAGTCTGTTGTATGATGTGTTTACTAGTAGGATGTAAGATATTGAATTGTATTTTTCCAATCTACATTGTTAATGAAAATTAGGGATTAAGATGGACTTCTATGGCTTACTAGCATTATAATGTTAGATGGAGGTAGTCTAATCAAGTAGTGTGCATGAAATTGATAGATCTATAGATTGCTTTTATATTACTATTTTTAAAACTTTGGGCCAAAGTATGTTTAATTAGACATTACCATTTAATAAGTATGATTCATATGTTTGTGTTTTAGACACCTAAAACTAGTCATCGATAACCTCCAATCAGGCTTCTAGCTAGTTTCCATCTAAAATGCACAATTTGGCCTAAAAACACTAAAACACACAAAATGATGTGAAACTGACATATTCAAGTCCCGATTTTGGCCACGGTATCCCTAAATGGGGAAATAAAATTTATGGGCTAGCTAACTTTGATTAGTTCATTTTTAGTCAAAATGCCAAATTTACACCTATGTGCTCTAGACTGCTCTTTCTTATCAAATCTTTTGCACAAGACTTGTACCTTTGTTATTTATTGTTGAAAAAATTATAAATGAGAATATGCATCCAATCCATCTAATGTGGAATTCCAATTCCAATACAGTCAAATTTAGGACCAATAATAAGGCATTTTGATCAATTTGGGTAATTTGTGCACAAAGTGCTTAATCATGTTTAAGAGCTAATTAACACAAATCAAGGCCTAATCAAAAATTCCATAGAAACTTGTTGAATAATTATTTTTGGAAATGAATATTAAATATATGTATCATCAAGTGACCTCATTTCTTGGGAAGACATCCCTAGGCCGTAAATTCCATAAATATTTGGATTCATGCCCTCCATGCCTCATCAATGCCTTCTATGATGCCCTCCATGCCTCTTAATTCCCCCTTCTTCCAATGCCATGATGAGGATAATTAAAAACTTAATTATAAAAATTGAATTAATCCTCAACCATACATCTCAATCTTGAGATGGATAGTTGAGGTTGATTCTGATAAAATCCAAAAATCTATAAATAGGAGGCTTCACAACATCATTTCTAGACTTTTTTGGTGTAAAGTTATAATGCCAAATTGGTTCTAAAAGCTTCAATAAAATAGTGTTAACATGCAAAATTGATTCCAAGCCAATCCAAGCCACAAGCCACAAGGTTCCAAGAGGAGATGAAGGTAGCCACACTCCATTAAAGAAGACCTCTTGAAGCACAAGCTGAGCAAGCCACCATTACAGAGGTATTTAGAGCATCCAAGGAAGGTGAAGGAACTCTTGTATTTGATTTTTTGATTTTTAGTTGTGTTTGTCATTTACTTTTGTTAACTAATCTTTCTCTAGTATCTAGGCCTAAAAATGTTATGTTATTAGTGTGTTTATTTCACTTTGTTTTCATTTTGAAACTAACATGATACTAACCATCCTCTCTTGAGTTAAATTCCTAGGTCACATTATGGTATGCCTGGTGGGACTATATGCATCTTACACCTAAAGGATATCCTTTTGCAACCTTAAAAAACTTATTTGAGATTTTGAAACTCTTGCAATTGGTTTTCTAAATTTTTTTTACCATTTTTGGTTACCATAGTTTTTACACAGTAACTGATGTCAATAGAAATACTGACATCAGTTACTTGGCTTAACCAACATCAGTCAAAAGAACCAACATCAGCTAGATCTCGGTTGGCCATAAACGACATTGGTGGTATTGACTGATGTCAGTCACTATGTTTTTCAAAAAACATAGATCTGAGACCTACTTTTCCAAGTTGCTTATTTCAAATTCAAAAGGGCTTCAAAGCTAAAGGACATGCTAACAATTTTGTTGCAAGACCAAGTAGGATATTTGCTCAAAACATGTTTAAATCACTTTTGAATGCTTAAATTTGGATTAAGAACTTTGTTTTGGTTCTTAACAACAAATTTTTAAATGTTTTTGGTGAATGTTTTTCAAAGTTTGCAACTAAGATCAAGGGGTCAAAAAGAACATCACCAAACATTCCATTTGGGTTTAAAATTCAACACACTTGTCAATTTTTACTTGCAATAGTTGTTTAATTAGATTTTGTTTGGAAAAAAGAGGTATGTTTCATGTATGCTCTTCCATTTGTCCCCTATAGGAAACCCTTAGAATCAAAAGTACCATTCCTTTTATAAGTATCCTAGTCCAAGGCTTAGAAAGAAAGTCATCTAAAACACTCGTCAAAAACTTGCTAAAGTTTGGGTGATCTTGAAAATGACCCTAAAATCTTTCTATTTTTTTGCTTTCATTTTTTATGTAACTTGGCTTACAAGGGGGACCTCATCACCTCTTGCAAGTTCTTTACTTGGGGTTTCATCTCTCAGCATTGACTTCACTTAACTCTTCTAGAGGTTCACATGGGATGTAGTGGCACTTTGGACATCACACTACACTAAGCAAACAGCAAGATGTAGTGGTTGCAAAAATGACTATACCTTTTTGTAATAAGCCAAGTGATATGGACCCAAAATATGTGCTTTTCTTTTGCATTATTTGTCATGAATTTCATTGTGCAATTGATTCCCCTAGAATGTTCAAAACTTGATAGTTTAGTCAACCCCATTTTTCCATACCCTTGATAGGATTTTGAATGATTATACTTAGTATATTTTGATCATTTTCCTCATTTGGTATGTTTTTATGACTAAAACTTGTTTTTTTATGTGTAAGCCATAACAAAATCAACTTGTCTATATGTCAATCTTTTATCTAAAGAGGTGTTATGATAGCCATTTTACACCACACTTATGCCTTGAAATTTTGCTAAAACTTATTTGTATATGTGTCATTTGAGTTACAAAGGGTAGTGTTATATTTCCCAAATCATGTTAAAACATTTTGAGCCTTTGAGTCTTTTGAAACATATAATTGATAACATCATTCAAGCATGATTACACCATTCGGCTACTCAATTTATTTCAAGACTTGTTTACCATTGTATCAAAACCGTTTGTTTTAAACCACTTTGTGTATACCATCTGGACCTTAGTCTTGTGCCGTCATGCTTTCCAATGTTGTCTAGCTTGTTTGGTCAAATCCTAATTTCCAACATTGAGTTCTCAATTAGCCTTGTTAAGTTTGGATCCAAACATTGATTCATTTCTATTTAAGCCTTAATTCATGGGGATGGTACATAGATCTTTCTCTTTTGGTTTGCATAACTTTGGTTAATCGATTACCCAAATTTGAAAACTATTGATGGTTTTTTTGTTTAATGCCTATCCTCTTCATTGTTTGCACCTTTAATTGGTGAGAACACATCCTTTCTCAAAGACCCTTTTTGTCTTATGTCTTATGCCAACTGATCATGTTTAAGTTTGATTCCATGTGTCAGGTTTATGTCAAAGTTATTTCCAAAACTTGTTGGATTAAATCAAATCACATCATGCATGCTTTTTTGAGCCTAGATTTTGACTCCATGTTTGGACAAAAGACATAGAAACTCAAATTTTCCCTTTCCTAATTTAGACCCTTTTTTGGAACACTTAAACTTAGAACTTTGACATGCCATTTTTTATTCAAACACTTGACCATTTGTGTGTCTGACATTTGACATTAGACATTTGATGTTAGGTTGTTTTATGCTAAGTCTTAGCAGTAAATTATTTTAGAGATACAACTCCACTTTCAAACCATATTGGAGATACAGCTCCACCCCTTCAACCAAGTTAGACCAAGCTTGAACCATTTATCCTTTGGACATAGTTTTTTAGAGTTCTTAAAAATTTATGCCTTTTTGTTTCAGAGCTTTCATCATTTACATAGATATCTCTAACTACACTTATGGTGGAGTCACTTATAATCCAATTAATGATAGAATGGACACACAAAATGACTTTGATGGCTTTTTTCAAGACCCCAATGATACTAATATGGTTTGTGAGATAGATTTCTATCCACCTCATATTAATCATTCATGGGAACAAAGCCATGAAATAACTTATGATCCAACTCAAGACCTTGATTGGTATGAAGAGGCTTGTGAGGAAAACTTTAAAAACCCAACTACAGATATTATTGTTTAGGATATGAATACATACCCTCTTTGAAATAATTATTACATGGAACACAGTTAAGAACTAAGTTATGAGCCAACTCATGACTGGGATGATATGATTTATTAGGAAGACTTGGATGCTTTTATTTGTGTAAGAAATCAAGCCTCATGACATCCTTTTTTTATCTAATCATAGGCTACCCCTAACCCTCCTTCAGATTATATGAGATATCAAACTCTACAATATCCAAGGAATACCATTACCATTCATCGACCTAGTCCTAGTCCTTTAGCTTGTGTGAGCAATCAGGCCCCACAACACCCCATCATCATACCATGACCTAGTCCTTTGACTTGTATGAGTAATAATGCTTCACAAAACCCCTTTGTTACCATCTTAGGACTTTGTCCTTTATCTTATGTGAGCAATCATTCTCCCCAAAGCTCTACTATTATCCAACTATAAGTCATTCCTCATCTAGTACCAATCCCATCCAATCCTTCAAACACCAAGCTATGTTCAAAATTGGTATCTTCCAACTCATTGAAAACTAAGGCCAAGAAAACCAACCAATCCAAGATGATTTTATTGAACCAACCATTTATGATAAGTCAACCTATGATAAATTATCTATTGATCATATGTCAATTGTCAAGGAGTCTCACACTAATGAGCCATTATTTTTTGAGTCACTTCTTAATGATTATAACTGACTTTGGGAAAATCATTACCTTAATCATGTGCTTATTTTTCAAGAGCCTCCTATTG
Organism: Torreya grandis; assembly: GCA_037957365.1. Lineage (NCBI taxonomy): Eukaryota > Viridiplantae > Streptophyta > Pinopsida > Cupressales > Taxaceae > Torreya > Torreya grandis. The sequence continues at coordinate 2,607,997 of JARHVA010001677.1, forward strand.
ATAAGCTATTTTTTGAGGAGTTGTCTCTTAAACTTTTTCCCATCTTAGAGGAGTCTCACTTTGACAAACTAGTCTTTGTGGAGCCCATCATATCATCATAGATTATTACTTATCCAAAACTAAATATTCAACAATACCTCATTGTAATAGAGTAACCATCAAATGAAGAATCAAAGTTATAGTCAAGTTCTATTCTTGAACTAACATTAGATATAGCATCAGAATTAGAATCAATATCAGTTATGACATTGGATTCAAAGTCCCTTACTTTAGAATCAGATTCAAATGAAGAATATGTTCATGGACATAACAAAATTGGTTACGCATGCCTTGCATATCAATTTGAATACATTTGTGATCCTTCTATGATTTTTGAGGGTGAGTACTATGGATTTGACATAAGTTATCCTAGTATCTTCTACAAGGATTTTATAGCCAACACCCATTCCATTACCATTCTATAGGCCATTACCATCAACCAACATAGCCATATTATTGACTTTCCATCTCCCATACGTGTCGATAGAATCACACTTTGTTAAACTATATCCATGGTGACATAGCAGTTGAAGAAGAGCAAGGAGGCCAAGACAAAATTCATGTAGCAGAAGAACATTCTCCTAGTGAGACTTTTTTAGAAGTGCTAGAAGAAAATCAAAGTCAAAAGCCAATGTTCATTGGTAAAACCTTCTTGAAGGTGCTAAAGGAAAATCAAGACAACTTCATTGGTGAAAACCTCACTGAGGCACCAATAGCTAAGCACAAAAGTTCTTCATTGTTTATTAAAGACAAAATCAAAGATCAAATCAAAATAAATTTCAATATATAGCCTAATCAAATGGTAGCTACTCTTAAGATCAACAAATAGAAAAAATTGGTGGTCTTATCAAGAGAACAAGTCTTCAGCCCTGCCACAACCAATAATATGTTAAATCTAGCATCAACAACATTACATATGATTGAAAGTATTGATCTTTATTTGTTTCCCCACCATTATACATTCCATTATCATTTACCATTCCATTTCACAATCAAGCCTACCATCCATTATTTATCCTTATTTACCATCCATGGTTACACTTTGCTTTGTAGAGGCTATAAAGATACCTTGTCTCAACATTTGAAGGAATCAAAATCAATGACCAATGAAGACCATGAAAACATTATTGGCAACCAAATCTGTAGGCCATTTTTAACAAAGTAGGTATTCAGATGATGTGTGATCTAGCAATTAACATGATTGAGTATTCTATTTGTATCATTTGTTGATTAGGACATGCATCTCCATCTCAATAAGAACAACATTATCATATGTTATTTTACTATACCCAGGCCAAAAACATATATCATACCATTGCCATTGTTACATATCCATTTGCCATTGTTGTAGATCCCAACTCTTCACCCCACCACTTGGGGGCAACCTTACTACCATTTTATCCAATCTATCTAGACCATTATTATCTTTATAAATTCCATTCCATTCCTATCTAAACCAAATCCTATTTTTAGTCATCCTACCCAATCATATTTTGATCTTGCTTCATTTGGTTCTTCCCACACTTTTTATGAGATTTTTTCAATCAAGTTTCAATAATCAATCAAGTCTATGTTTAAACGACAGTCTATGAAATTATTTTTATAGTTGATCTGGGAATATATCTTTCATCCTATAACCACATTTGTTTATGTGAGCTTGATTATAACCGCCTATGGGCAAATCAGTGTTTCACTAGTCTTGCTACTAATTAGAACTACCTATGGGAAAATTAGTATCATTAACCTATGTCATTATGTCTTAGTTGTAACCACCTATGGGAAAACTAAGGGAAACACTTTTTTATCATGCATTTATGCATCACCTTTCCTTCATTATTTTCATTTGACTGACCATTTTTTGGATTTGAGAACTTATTAAGACCTAGTTGGTTTTTCCCTATCTTTTGTGTGGATGGAATTATTATGACTTGAGGTCATTTTAGGATTATGTGGGTCATGCTCAATTAATTTTGAGGTCATCTCAGTCCCCCTTTCCATACGCTTTCACCATTTTGTGAATAATCTAAGTTTGAATGCTCTCGTCATTTTGTGAGCAACCTAAGCCATTATCTCACTAGTTTTTGAGCAACCTAAGCCACGCTCTCACTATTTTGTGAGAAACCTAAGTATGAATGCTCTCACTATTTTATGAGCTTGAAATATTTATTTTCTCATCATTCTTTATTGATTTGTGACACTCCAAAACACTTCCGTAAACATTCTAAAATTGTTAGAAAAGAACAAAAACATTGACTTCTTTACCTTAAGGATTCTGGGAACCCTTACTAAGTTACAAGAAAATTAGTTGTCACTTAGTTTCCCCATTCTACTTGGCCTTTTTTTCTCATGTACTTGTCATTTTTCAAGATCATTCCCATTCTTCAATCACATCCATTCTATTTGTTTTCATCAATTATCGCATTCTTCCCATTCCCTAGGAGAACTACATTTGGCCTGAAGTTTTTTATTAGATATTACATCCATAGAAATATGTATGAAGTGTCCACTTGCCTAGTGCATATGGAGATAGCTCAGCCACCCCCTTCTTTTTCTTCTATTCCCCATTTTGTTGTTTGTTAAGTTGTTGCCTATTTTTTAGGGGCAATGTTCATAGAGTTTTTATTGCATTATTTGTTTGTTTATTTTTACTTATTTTGTTTGTTTGTCTATCTATTTGTTTGCTTTTATCATTATTGCTTTGATTCAATTTATGTGTGTTCATTAGGTGATTCCTTGTCCACACTTACACTTGAATCCATCCATATTCATAGGTTTACATTGTCATCATGGTTTTTATCATTGGTGCATTATTTTCTATTGAGTATTGGATTATGGGAGTCAGTCCTCATGCATATTTTGGCCAAGTCCTCATGATGTTATATCATGATGCCTACCATCACATGATATAACAAATATTAGCTTTAAGAAATCTATTTATCTATGGCAGCATCTCTTCAGCACCAACATCCTGATTCACTCCCAATCATATCCCAAAAAGAGTAATTAACCATGAAAGAATTTCAACCTTTATTAGTTTGGATGAGCATCTCCCTACTAATAGGTTGTTCTAATTCATCATTACCATTTATGTCATGTTATCATCATCCTCAGCCAAGTTTATCATGTTTTCCATAATTGGGGTCCAATTATTATAACCACCTATGGGTAAATCATTGCACAACATCCCACCTGCATTTCTCAATGATTATAACCATCTTTAAGCAAATCATTGTGTTGTCACCACTTTACCTTTTCTGCCTAAATAGGGTCATGTTATTATCTTATTTTTCTATCATAACTGGGGTAGTTCCATCTTCTCAATGATTATAACTGCCTTTGGGAAAATCATTGTGTTATCATACCATGTTTTCACCATCAGGTTACAATGCTTATAACCACCTTTGGGTAAACCATTTTGAACCATCCCACTTGAATTATCAATGATTTTGATTATTTTTAAATATCATTATGTTTTCACCCCATCATCTTTCCTTTCTTTGGTCCCCTCATTTTGCTTCTTTCTTTTTGAGGGACCATTTGCCAACCCACTTGTGTCAATCGTTCCCTCGAGGGGGCATCATATAATTAGTTTATCATCATTTTAGTTGTATACATATATAACCTTTTCATTATTTGATAATATGTTACTATTCTTATAGCTTTCAATGCATTCTCAAATAGGGGCAAATTGTAGACACCTAAAGCTAGCCATCGATAACCTTCAATGAGGCTTTTGGCTACTTTCCATCTAAAACACATAATTTGGATTTAAAACACTAAAAAACAAAAAATGATGTGAAACTGACATATTCAAGTGCTGATTTTGGCCAAGTGGGGTAATGAAATCTATGGGCCAGCTAATTTTGATTAGTTCATTTTGAGTCAAAATACCAAATTTGCACCTGTGTTCTAGACTACTCTTTCCTATCAAACATTTTTCACAAGAATTGTGCCTTTGTTATTTATTTTTGGAAACATTCTAAATGGGAATACACATCCAATGCATCTAACTTGGACTTCCAATTCTAATCCAGTCAAATTTAGGACCAATAATAAGGCATTTTAATCAATTTGGGTAATTTGTGCATAAAGTGCTTAATCATGTTTAAGAGATAATTAACCCAAATCAAGGCCTAATCAAAAATTTCATGGAAACTTTTTGAATACTTATTTTTGGAAATGAATATTGAATATCTACATCATCAAGTGACCTCATTTCTTGGAAAGACATCCCTAGGCCATAAATGCCATAAATATTTCGATTCATTCCCTCCATGCCTCATCAATGCCTTCTATGATGCCCTCCATGCCTCTTAATTTCCTCTTCTTCTAATTCCATGATAAGGATAATTAGAAAATTAATTCTAAAAATTGAATTAATCCTCAACCATACGTCTCAATCTTGAGATGGATGGTTAAGGTTGATTCTAATCAAATCCAAAAAACTATAAATAGGAGGCCTCACAACATCATTTTTAAGATTTTTTGATGCAAAGTTATAATGAAAAATTTGTTCAAAAATCTTCAAGAAATAGTGTCACCATGCCAAATTTATTCTAAGCCAAGCCAAGCCAAACACCACAAGGTGCCAAGACGAGATGAAGGTAGCCACACTCCATCGAAGAAGACCTCTTGAAGCACAAGCTAAGAAAACAACCATTACAAAGGCATTTGGATCATCCAAAGAATTTGAATGAACTCTTGTATTTGATTCCTTGCTTTTTTTAGTTATGTTTGTCATTTGCTTTTGTTAACTAAGCTCTTTCTAGTGTCTAGGCCTAGAGATGTTATGTTATTAATGTGTTTATTTCACTTTGTTTTCATTTTAGAACTAACACAATACTAACCATCCTATCTTGAGTCAAATTCCTAGGTCATAAGTATGATATCTTGCAATAAAATGAATTTATATGATACACTACATGTTTATTATAGAATCATACAACACACAAGTACTTGCTAGTCTCTATGGATTCCTGCACTATCATTATCTACCCATCCATGAAGAGAGGACCATTTCTTGATGGGATTAGTGCAAGGGATCAAAGATTGATAATATATACCGATGCACATTCACAGTGGTTTTTATGTCTTTAGATGAGTTGATTTTATAATGTTATAATTACTTTTTGTATTAAGTTATCATTCTCTCCTGATATTAGTGATCTATAATTTATGTTGTAATATGAATTGTTGTAATGATTGCATGTGAATAATTTTATGATCTCTATTAGATTCTCAGAATGTAGTCTACTTTTATATATGTGTTAATTTTATTTTTAAAAAAACATATTTCTGGTTAGATCCTAGTGGGGATGTTTCAAAAAGGGTAAGTAATAGGTAGTCTGCTTTATGTGATAGATAGTACTTAAGTGACCATGGCATCATAGATCCACAATTGGTTCCATGTAATCCTCATCTACTACATATAATATTCAGATATTTAGAGCACTTAAACATATTATTATTATTATTATTATTATTATTATTATTATTATTATTATTATTATTTCAAAAAAATACAAAGCACTTAATGATGGGTTACATGAACCCCTACTCTTATTATTTTTTTATGGCCATGGAGTCTTATTTTACATACGTAGATCATTATAAATTCTATAGTGACAAGCATCTCACCTATGCATGATCCTTCACGGTACCACTAGTTTATTGTGAAAGGTTTCCAATGGGGTGATATCTATGAGTATCCATTGGCTGAGAACATAGGATAGTGTTTTCTTCAAAAAATACCAAAAAAATAGAAAAATCAAAAAAAATAAAAAATATTTTCAGCATTTACATGTTCTATTAGCTCCTTAGCATATATGTTGTTAGTTCTATGTTAATATATAGCATATCATTTTTTTCTATATACACATATTTCACACATCTTTTTAGTGTGATTCAAGCATATGTGGATGCATGATCTATTCAATTTTATATGTTGGGCCTTCCCTCTACTAAAGTCATGTGGACATTAGGGGCATCTACTTATTTTATTATGATACACCTAGGTTATATTATTCTATATTCACTTTACATTATCATGTTTCAGCTTATGTACTTACACATGCCTTTATCCATACATATATCTTTTTCATTGTACTTGATATTTTATTTACTTAACATTTTTTTTCTAACACACATATCTAGAGACTAGTGTGATATGTTTAGACTAGTTGCTTATACTTTTCCTGTATGTACTTCTTTGAGTGTCTTATCTTGTTTATTGAGCATTTGAATATGCTCTATGATTTGTTTTTACATCATGTTTACTCTTTAAGAAAAATTACTTGATTATCCATGGATATTTATAGTTAACAATTTGATTTGGTTATTTTTATCTAAGCTATGAATTATATACTATTATGGGACAAATGAATATTACTTATATTTCATGATTACATTGCTATGAGATAGTTGTAATATATATTTTTACATTTTGATCGTGATGAGTTATTATTTCATCTATATTTTATGATGTAGATATGTCATGGTGTTATGGACTAACTACCTATTTGTTGTGAGTTTGATGCAGGAGAGACTCATTCCTCATATCATGATGAAGGTAGAGCATCATCTGAGAGGGTGATATAGATGGAGATGTTGGAGGATGACAAGATAAAATGGCTAGAACCTTGCATACACCAAATTAGTTAGTATATATTAGATGCATAATGGAATGGTTAGCACAGTGTGTTTTGATGTTGTTTGTATTTAGATAGTTATTTAAGCATTATTAGTTTAGTCTAATGGTTATATAGAATTCATCTTGTGTGATTACGTTTATGAAAATTAATGTTTTGGAGATGTAATTTGCATAATTAGAGTAAATTAAAATTTATTTATTAATTAATTAATAATTATTTCATTATGATATTAGATGTGCTAATTTAATTAGTAAATATATGGATTTTTATAATTAGAGATAAAATTAATAAAATATAAAAATTAATATTTTAGAGATAATTTTTAAAAAAAGAGGAAAAACTTTAAAAACAAAACAAGAAGATATTTATTTAGTGGTTTAGGATAAAAATAGAAGAAAAAACATGTCATATTCAAGAAGAGGAATAAAGAAAGATTACAAGGGGCAATTCTGAAAAAAAAAAAAGAGTGGGGGCGGGTGGGTGGGGTGGGGGTTGGGGGAGTCGGGGTGGAGGGGAGGCACATAGTATAGCAAAGGAGAGAGACACAAATAATAAGAGAAGAGTAAAAAGGAGAAGCATGTCATAAGAGGGCAGAGGAGAATGATTTCTAGCAAGAGCATTACTAGGTAGATGTAATGTTCTTTTGAAATCTCTAAATTTTTGGTGTGATTTCATATATATAACGAACTATTTGTGTATATATATTAGAAACTAAATATATTCCATCACATTTTATTTAATTTATCAGACTCATTTTGTGTGTATGTGTTAATTCTAATGTTAACAGCGATCTATAAAAGTCACCATACATAAAGCATGATACTTATCACACAATACATCTATAAAATCTATATGTTAGAAAATACACAATATGATATAGTCAGACATATATAGTTTAAATCATAGTAGTTAAGTCATAAATATATTTTTTGTAATATATTATGATATATATATTGTTGAGACTAGGCATACAGCAAACTCAAGAGTATAAACATGGTGAATAGCTAAACTTCATATCGATATACATAAAGTGAAAGACACATATATGTAGTGATTTATAATAGAATAGTTTGAAAAATTGAAAGTGATGATCTTATATAACTTGTGTTGGTGATATATATAGATCTATACTGTTAACTATTTCTTGTGTTAACTATAATATTAAAACCTAGTGATCTGTATGGTGATTTGTATACTTAATTAATAAGAAATACAGTATAAAATGGTCAACAAACTATTAGTTAGGAAACTAAGTCATTATTATTTAGGATTATGAAATAGTCAACATATATAGCAATAAATCTTTTTATTGGAAAGATTTTACATGTGCATAACTATATAAGTAGGGAACCAGTTTAATATATCTATACCTTCATCTCAAAAGAATTAAAAAATAGTAAACTAAGTCACTATGTATAGTACACCCAGTAGTATATAATGTCATATTTATACAAGATATATACTAGAAAACATATAACATAATATTTTCATATTTATGTGGTGTTAATTATTATACCTAGCCTAGTTGCTTAATTTATAAGAGGCTATGTTACAGCATCATAATTTAATCAGGATGAAATGATGACAATTCTAAAAATAATAGATCCTGATCATACCAGTATTCTGGTCTTTTAATGAATGTTACATAAACATTATATGAACTAATACATGTTTTTATGTATACCATCCATTGTTTCTATGTATACCATCCATTAATAGTGTGAGCTAAGAATTTGACATAGAGGGGTGGTTAGTCTTGTGTTAGTATCATAAAATCAATCAAATAAACACACTAAAATCCTAACACCTCTAGCCTAGACACTAGGGAAAGCTTAGTAACAAAAACTCAATGAAAGCACAACAAAAACATAAAAGAAGACAAGTCTTTTACCTTCCTTGGAAGATCCAAATGGCTTGTTAAATGGATTTTGTTGATGTCTTAAAATGCCGCTAGATCTTAATCAACAACAATGGGAAGTTTCAAGCTGTGGGACAATGCGGCTTGAAAACAACCTCCAGATTTTAAAGACGTTGGTCTCTTCTTTTGTATTGGGTGTTGGGGAAAAGGGATAGGAGACTAAACAGAAATGCAAAATGTAAGAATTGAAACCTAACTATGGTGATGCGCCTGAGAGTAATCCTAATCCTAACCTGAGCACAGTGAAACTATTATGTGATTCTATTACATTTAAGAGCAGACAAGTGCATGATCAATGTAAAAGATTGGAATAATAGAAACAGAGGCTCACAACAGGGGAGTCTTTTGCTGAGATACAGGAATTGTCAACAAAGGCATAGTGTTCAATCTTCTTAATAGAATCTTCCAATCACATTAGAGGCACAAAAGTCACACACAGTTATGTAGAACTTTAGACTCCAAAAAATGGGACAAAAGCAAATAACATTTCCAATCACAACACTAGAAAATCTATAGCATAGACTACTTTGCAAATGACACAGATGACATCAACAAGGGCATAGTGTTCAATTTTCTTATTGAATCTTCCAGTCATACAAAAGATGCAGAAACACACACAGTCATATAAACCTTTCAACTCAGGAAAATGTAACAAAATCAAAATGATATTATTGGTCAAAACTCTAAAAGTCTAAAACTATGAGAATTCCCCCCTCCTTTTTTTTAGATTTTACAATTCTTCTTATATAGACTCAGTTGTCTCCCTACATCATCACCTTCTTTCCCACTCAATTTTAAATTCTGACCTCACTCATAGGGGGCAAATAGACGGCCCATTAATGCCTTGGGAAGGTCATGTTGGAGAAAGGGTGGCTAACCATTACTGCGGCATGGTGATTCCTGACTGGTACCTTCTTCTGTGCTTGAAATTCAAATTCTATCACCTATTGGGCTGCACACCTGTCTATTCCATCTTAAAATTTGAGGGGATAAATAGTTGACTCATTCAATGCTTTGGGGCTCCATAAAACTACCCGATCACTGTTCCATCTACTTGAATTAACTCCAACCAATTTTCCCTCCATTTTGCTTTAACAGGTAGGCAGATACTCTATTCCATTAGATATGGGAGAGGACACTTAGCCGATTCATGAAAATTCTCTTCACAGTCTAGGAAACACTAGGAAATGACACTTGGCACCTTCCACTTGATTCATCGAAGACACGCGGCTCCCTCCACTTCTCTTTGGCTACGTTGTAGATTTATTCAGGACACATATTAGACTTTTATAGTTGGTGACACTTAGCAGCTTCCGTAGACTTTTGAAGTAACACCCGAGACCCACCATCATTTTACATTAGTCAATAGAGCTTGACAATGATTCCCTCGAATGTTGACATGCGGAGGCTTTCACAGCTTCAAGGAAGATAAGTGGCATCTTTTGCTTCTTCTATGGATGGAATAGAGGGGGACCCAGAGAGTGACACTTGGCAACATCCGCTGCTTTGTGGCACTTAAGCAAAATAAAATGAAGCCTTTGTGCATTGAATGGAAAGCATTGGACTCATGGCTTCCTGAATGCCAACACGTGGTGGCTTGTGATTTTTCTCCAAAAAGGTCTTTCAGGGCCTCTGCAACTGCCACTTGGCACTTTCTGTCTTCTCTGTTGCCTTATGGTGAAAGTCTCTGAATGAAGTGCGGATGCCGATATGAGATGCGGATGCTGACATGTGGTGCATTCTGCTTAACTGATACTGGGTATGTGGCATGATTTGTGGTTCTCGAAGGTTACAAAAAGGTGACTCGAGGGATGCCAACTATCGGCTTTGTGTTTTGGAAGGTGACACCTGGCAACATCTACCACTTTGACACTTAGGCAAAATATGAACCTGTCCTCTACTCCGAAACTCTACTGCCATGACCAAGGCACGCAGGAACCAAAATTGCAGCACTTGGATTAAAAAATAAATTAAATATGATGTAAAGTAAAAATTACTCTACATATTTCTCAGCTTGTGCATCAAGAAGTCTTTGACACTAGGGTTTTTTGGCTCATTATAATCTTAGTAACTTGGCTTTGATGTTGTTTGGTTTAAGATTTGGGCATTATAACACTGCTTGCAAGGCATTTCGGCATTATAACACCACATCAAAAGAGCTTGTTGAAGATATTTGAGCATAATAACTTTACACCAAAATAGCTTATGGTTCAATAGACAAGGCCTTTTATTTATAGCCTTAAGAATTAACTCTCACCCAAGGTGAGTTAATGTTGAGTTTAGGCTTAGAATGGGTTTAAACTAAACCTAGGTGAGTTAAAACTAACTCTAATAGAGTTAATAGTTGTCAAGTAATTATGATTTTCAATTACTAGGCATGGCTCTCAAATTAGATATTTTGGGATATTTTCAAAGAGCTTAACAACTCATAAAGGCAGTGATGAAAGGCTAGGATATTTACAATTTCTTTTTTTAGATATTCATTAATTATAAATGGATAATTCAACTAGGCATTTAATCTTGTTTAGTTTGTTAAATGATTTAGATTATCCTTTTAAATCTTTAAATATTTGATTAAGTGTGCAAGTGCCCCACTTAATAGGTCCATGGGCCAAATTGATAGTTGTGATACTGCAAGGTGATTAGGGATGAATCTGTGAGAGATTATTATTGCATATGATATAATACCCCAATTAGGTATGTTTCAACATGATTATGAGCTTTTATGAATGATGTGCAAGTAAATTTGGAATATTTAATGATTACTAAGGTTAATTTACAATGGTCGGTAGGAATAAGTCTAAATTCTGGTCAAAATCTAGTTATGGCTAGTTTTGAGAGTCTATAGTTTGCCCCTGCTTGGGAAGGCATTAAAAGTTGGAAGCATAGTAAAATCTTCTCAAAGAATTAAAAGGTCTTGTATGCCTACTACTTCAATGGAAATGGATGAACTTTAGATGCCCCCTCGAGGAAGTGATTAGAAAAAGGGGTCGATGATTGATCCCTCAAAAGAAAGAAATGATGGGACCAAAGGGTAAAATGGGATGGAAAATATAGATTTGCCCATAAGTGGTTATAATTATTGGCATAATCAATAAAAAAGTTTCCAATAAAAATAATGATTACATGCATTTATTTAAAAGGTAATAATTTTCCCAAAGTATGTTATAATTTTTAAAAAAGGTTAAAACATTGATTTACCCAAAGGTAGTTATAATTAGTGGCACAAGGACATGCCCCAATTAGGGTGGATGAGTTAAAATAATGATTTTCCCATAGGTGATTATAATCATTAAGATAACCTAGATTGAATAATGATTTTTTTGGTTGTTCCCTAGTAGGGAAAATTGGCAAGCATAACTCAAAGATATAACATGTCATATAGATTAAAGATGAGTAGGTATAAATGTAGGTGTGATGTTCTAATGCCTAAAGAAACAAAAAATAACTAGGCACATGAGGATATGTAAAGTGATGAAAGAGATGAATATAATAATAATAATTAATCAATATGAATGATTTGGTCATACCTACCAATGTAGAGATGCTCATCCTTATTAGCATTGATACAACTAGAATGGTCAATGGGTTGATTCAATCAAAGGGTGGAAGGATTTACCAAGTTTTCCAAGGATAATTTTTCATGGATCCATTGCTTTTAAGATTTATTGATCTAATTTTTACCATAACACATGATGGTAGGCACCATGATATAAAACACCATAATAACTTGACTGAAATATGCATAAGGACTGACTTCCAATCCAATAAATAATTCAAAATAGTGCACCATTGATAAATACTATGGTGACAATGTTGACATAATAATATGGATAGACTTAATAATAATTCATAAGGAATCATCTAATGAATGCACATAGACTGAATCAAGGCAGAACAATGAAAGAAAACAAACTAACAAACAAACAAATAAATAACTAAGCAAACAAACACATAAAAACTTGAAATAAAAAGCAACATAAAGCATCATGTCATCAGCCAAGTCAATATCTATGCATGAAGGCTCAATAGAATGATAAATTAGTGGTGTCCCTAAGCAAGGATATATGTAAATGGAAGGTCACACCCCCAATGGTAATGGAATGGATTTACAACTAGCAATGGATTTGCCCCAGTAGGGTGGATCGAGGATGACTAACTAGGTTTAAATAGGACACATGTTTTTTGTATTTGAAATGTTTTGGATGATTTTTAAACTTTATAAGCATCTCAACCTGATTAGGAATTATGAGATACTAAATGGTCCAACTCACAAAATAGTGAGAGTGTGGCTTAGGTTTCTTGTAAAACTGATAGAACATATGGAAAATGGGGACTGAGCTGACCTCAATGTGAATCAATCATGGCCTACATAGTCCCATTAGGACCTCAATTCATAGTATATCTAGCCATAATAAAGGTGGTGAGAATTGAATATGTCACAACAAGTTCATGAATTAAGGCAAATGATAATAGTAATGGAAAGGTGATATGAGAATGCATGGTAAAGGTGGTGTTCCTAATTTGCCCATAGATGGTTATAATTATGAAACAATGGCATAGGTTTGTGATACTAATTTACTCATAGGGGTTTATAATTAGTAACACAAGGTAAAAGATCGATTTTCCCATAGGTGGTTATAATCAGTGGCACCATTCAAATGTAAATGAAAGATAACTTACTAGATCCACTATCACACTACTTTCATAGACTATCATTTAAACACAGAATTAGGAAACTACTAAAACTAGATCAGAACCCCCTCATGGAAGGTGTGAGAAGAACCAAAGACACCAAGATCAAAAGGGTTGAGTAGGGTATCTAAAAATAGGCTTTGGTCAATAGTGATGGCTATGGTGGGATAACATATGGTACAACACAAGGAAGATGGTAGGAACGAAATTGGATATAATGGTAATAGGGTTTCCCCCAAGTGACAAGGTAAGGTAAATGGAAAGGTATGAAACAACGGCAAGAGGAATGGAAAATGACAAGGGAAAGGTAAATGGAAAATGAAAATGGTAAGGTAAATATCTCTAACAAGGTATATAATTTTGTTGTTCCTACTAATGTGGAGATGCTTATCTTAATCAACATATGATACAGCTAGAATAGTTAATTATTATGAATTACTAGCCCACAACTCTTCTAAATAGTTGTTATGTTAATAATGTGCTATATATTTAGACTCTAATAATGTTGTTATGATCTTCATTGGTCATTGATTCAATTTTCTTTAGACTTCAAAACAAGATATATTTGTAGCCTCTATAAAGGAAAGTATGACTAAGGATGGTAAATATAGATAAATATTGGATGATAAGCCTGATTTGGTAATGTAAATGTGGATGATAATGGAATGTATAATGGTTGGATAATAAATGAAGATTGGGGTTTTTAGGCACACACAATCTCGTTAGTTTTATATTTAACATAATTTTGGTTATGGCGAGGCTGAAGATTTTTTAATATGCTCTTGATAGGGCCACTAGATTTTTCTATTGTTTGGGCTTAAGAGTAGCTACCATCTAATTATGTTGTAGATTGTAAGTTATATTGATGTTATATTTAATAATTTTTTCATCAAGAAGTGAAAAACTATTGTGTTTATCTAGTAGCGCCTTGAATAGGTTTTCACCAATGAAGTTGTCTTGATTGTCCCATAGCACCTCTGAAAATATTTCACTAAAGAACATTGACTTTTGACTTTTATTGTCTAATAGCACCTTAAATAAGGTTTCACTAGAAGATGTTGTGTTTGGACTTTGATTTTCCCCTAGTACCTCTAAAAAATTTTCACTATGAGATTGTTCTTATTATGCATGAATGTGGTCTTGCCCCCCCTGATATTTTTCAAATAATATGTCACTATGAATGAAATTCAACAAGGTATGATTCTATCAATCCCAATTGACATTTGTGGGAAGTGGAATGTCAATATAATGGCATGCAAAGAGGTTACACAATCCTCATAGAACATATTAGGAGAAATTGTGTCGATGTTAAATTAATCATCCTCAAAAATCATGGAAAGATCACAGATATATTCAAATTGATCTGCAATGCATGCATAACCAATATTGTAATGACCACAAATGTATTCTAATTTTGAAGCTAATTCTGACTCAATATATTATGGATCCAATGTTGAGACTGATGTTTATTTTACTTCTAATGCTAAATTTGATGTTAGTTAAATAATAAAACATAACATCAATGTTGATTCTTCATCTAGTTTGGATGCTACTATAATGATGTCTTATTTAATGTTTGGTATTGGAAAAGTAATGGCATGTGATGGCATAATGGGCTCCACAGAGACTAGTTTTTCAAAGTGAGACTCCTCAACAAGGGGAAAAAGGTCAAGAGACAACTCCATAGAGACTAACTTTTCAAAGGGAGGATCTTGAAAAATAGCACAATGGTCAAGGTAATGATTTTCCCAAAGGTAGTTATAATTATTAAAAAGGGACTCGGTAAGAATTGGCTTGTTAGAGTGAGAATCCTTGACAATGGGTAAAGGATCAAAAGGTGATTCATCATAGGTTGACTTGTCACAAATAGGTGTTTCAACAAAAACATCATGGATTTGTTGGTTCTCTTGGCCTTGGTTTATAATTAGTTGTAAAATACTAGTTTTGAACACTTCTTGGTCTTTGAATGATTGGCTTAATTAGAGAGGTACTGATTATCTCTATTATGGCTTGATGATCATCATGGGTATTTTTAAGTGGGGGATGGTTGGTACTAAAGGAATAATGGTGGTGGTTGGATAATGATAGGATTATCTATGATGGAATTAATAAATGCTGGTTACCAGCCTAGGATGGTAATTATGGTTCATCTAGTCTCAATTATGTAACCTTATTGAGATAATGAGATACCATATTTGGAAGGCCCTAGAATGGGAATGGTAGGGTGTTATGAATCTTGGTTTCTTGCACAATCCAAAGGATGAGGTCCTAGAATGGTAATGGTATGGAATTATGAATCTTATTTGATATCATGAGCCAAAGGATGAGGTCTTAGAATGGTAATGATAGGGCATTGTGAAGCTTGATTACTTGCATAAGTCAAATGATGAGTTCCTAGAATGGTAATCCTTAGATGTTGTGAAGCATGGTTTCTCACACAATCCAAAGGAGGTTTAATGGTATAGGTGGGGGATTGGGTATCATGAACGGTGAAATGGTGAACATCGTGCATTAACCAACCCAAACAAGGTATCACCTCATTTTAATCTTGAGGATCTTGGCTTTATTCCCTAGATTTATTATTCTAAGGAAGATATGGATCCATCTCACAAACCACATCATCATTGTATGGGTTTTGATCAAAGTCAATTTTTGTAACCATATTATCATAATCTTGATTGTACATAGCTTAGTTATGAATGTAATGAGACATATCCAAATTAATGATGAACATTTTGAAAAAAGGTCTAGAGTTTTACAAACTCTAAAAAATAAGGTCCAAAGGACAAATGGTTCAAACATAGTTTGACTTGGTCTAAAATGTGCAGGTTCATCTCCAAAATGGTTTGTGTTAAAACTTGGTACAAAATAATCTAAAGTTAGATGTCTAACTTCAAATATCTTACACAAATAGTTAAGTGGATGAACTAAAACCAGAATGCCAAACTCTAGGTTGAAATTATTTCAAATAAGTCTAATCTAAAGAAAATAAAATTTGCTAGGTATTTTAGAGAAGGCACAAAATTTAGGCTCAAAAATAAGCATGTGTTAGTTCTTTTGAAAAAGGCACAAAAGCTATACATTAAACAAAATAAGGTATGAGATTTATTAGAACAAATTTCGGACACTTTGGCATTAATTAGGAACTCATATTTAAACATGAACTTGGTCAATTGGTATAAGGCATAAAACTCTAGGCATATGGAGATAGACAACTTCTCCCAAATCTAGGCATAAACAATAGTTTTTAAATTTTATAAAGAATTAACCTAAGTTGTACAACCCAAAAGATAAATATCAATGTCTAGGAAAAATTACACAAGGCATAGGCAAAAATCAATCAATGTTTGGATTTGAACTTTTCAAGGCTAATTAAAAACATAACATAAAAAACTAGGATCTTTGAAAAACTAATAAGCTAGACAAGAACAGACAACATAACATCACTAGGTAAAGATCCAAAAGGCACACGTAGCTTGGTTTATAAAATTAAAATTTGAACACAAGGTATACAAGTCTTTGAAATAATTCAAGCAGTGCAATGATTTTTTCATTCTCTAAAGATGTGATCAATGGTTTGTTTCAAGACTTAAAGGCACAATATTTGAAATGAATTGGGCAGTGTAATGATACCCTTTCCAATCAAGTGACACACACGAACAAGATTTGTCAAAAGACCAAGGTAAAGGTATGGTGTCAAATGGGTGGTGAAATGCCTCCTCAAATAAAGAAATGATGTATAAATAAAACTCATGTCTAATGTGATAAGATAAATAAAAATAGATAATTTAGACTCAATACCATGAAAGAAAGGATAAAATGACACAAACACCTAAGTGTAACATCCTATATCCTAAAACTGATAAGGTTGCATAATACTATCAAATTATATCAATATACTCACTCTTTAGATTATTTTAATTGTTACTATAAAAAGTAAAAGTGTATAAAAACTAGGGTTTTTAGGCCCCTCTTTTCTAAATTTTTTTACTACAACATTGAACTTTGATCTTCTCACACTGCATCAACAGTATGTCTATAGTAATTAGGGTTGTTTTAAACTATCAATTTTTACAAATTTATAGATGGTCCCAAGTATGGCTAACATAAGAATGCCCACATAAATTAGATTCATGTAAATTAGCTTGTTATGAAAAGGTCTTGTCCTTTTCACAACCACTGCATCCATTGTTTGCTCAGTGTATTGTGATGTTCGAGTTGATCATACAGTCTGAGGGTAGCAGTCATTAATGGAGGTAGTTTAACTGGTCAAACTACCATACCAATAATTCACCAACTCAATTTATATACCCCACCATGTAGTGGGTTTGAAATGATGTTAGAAGATGATTTCCTAGGTCAATGTTTCCCTAAAAAACCCATGAGGGGGTGATGAACTCCCACTCACAAGATAAAATTCATAAAAAGATAAAAATAAGTGACAAGACTTTAGGGTCATTTTGGGGTCACCCAAACCATACAAATTTGAGGAAGGCTTTGGCGACATTATTTTTGTGATTTTGGATTTAAGTGATAAAGGAAAATAATGAGTTATTTTGGTCACTTGAGTTCCCTAAAGGGGATGGGGGAGAGCATACACACATCACTCAGTTTTCTAAAAACAAATAAGTTTCAAAAAATAAGCATAAAATGAACAACTCTTAAGAGTATGTAACTATATGTGAAAGTTCATTTTAGTTCAAAAAAATAAAGTATGTTTCAAAATTTGAGCCCCTTGGCATTAGTTGTTTTAAAAAATTTCAAAAAACTTTAGTAAAAATTAAGGCATGCAAAGAAAATTCATTTAAAACACCAAAACCAAAGTGTGTACTATTTAACTATGTTCAAACTTTATATTTCCCACATTAGGACCTACAATTTTTTGTAGGGTTTTCCTACTTATAAGCCCAAAATTAAGTGAGAAAATAATATTTTTAAATAGAATCTTGAGTTTATCTATTTTAATATTTGAGAGAGATCATCATCGATCCACACAAGGATTGATGTTGATCTATAGAGATCGATGTCAATCAATCCAATAGGGACGATGTTGGTCAATAGAGATCGACGTCAATTCCTAAAAAATTAAAAAAACACAATATGGTTTTTCACAAAAATATTTTTAGGGAAATGAGCTTAAAACCAATGCATTCTCATTAGATTCTAAAAGAATAATGGTTAAACAGACAATATGCAAGTTTTTAAACACAAAATAAAAGCCATAAAAAAAGAAAAAACATGGTTAGTGACATTTTTATCATGCCCTAATTTTCACATAGGGATTGATGTCATTCTAATTTAATCAATGTAAGTCTGGGTTGATCAATGTCGATCACTATCAAATTTAAAATAAAATGGTGTCAGTCGCTTGTAACTTTTGTTGTTAAAAATATAAATACATGAAAAATGAAGCTAAAACTCAAATTTTTAAGATTGTTAAGTGTAGAGTAAAAAATACTCTACATTTCATTCTGAGTTTTAGTTGCATGCTGCAAGGTTTTGTTCTCACATAATTTGGTTCGAGATGGTGAAGTTTTGAAAATAGAGTGTGGGCTCTATTTTCCTTTTGATTCATTTTTTCTCTAAGTGTTAAAATCAAGCAGATACTACCAAGTGTCATCATGTAAGGAACCTTTCATATTTTCTATGAGTTGGTCAAAATGTGCCACGTATCTCAAGCAACTCAGTGGAACACACCAAGTGTCATCATCCATGGTTTCATATCAACACCCGCATTTCATCTCTTTTCAGTGAAAGGTTTTAACAAGCGAAGTATCAGGATCAAGCGAAAAGTGCTAAGTGGCAGTCACAAAAGGTCTCAATTTTACTTTTATAAAGGCAAAAAAAGATGCCACGTATCCTAGTAGAAGAGAGCAGAAGCCACCACATGTCGCAATCCAAATTATCTTCATTTTTGCTTCATTGATATAGCAAAGACCATGGTAGATCTTAAGTGTTGTTTTTTGAAGCAAGCAAAAGCCACCAAGTGTCGTTGTCCGTGTAAATGTGAAATGAGACCCAATTGATTCTATGGTATAAATAGAGTAAAGTGGAGACCACCACGTGTCATCTTTCACAAGTTTCTAGAAGGGTAGATAAAATCAGTGGAGATCACCACGTAACCCCAGATAAATAAATTGGAGATTGCCATGTGTCCTTTAATAAAAGCAGCAGAGATTGACATCTGTCCCAGTGTCCCTTGTTAAAGTTACTTGAGTAAGAAGCATTGTGGGTCTTATTTTATTTTAAGATGTTGAAGTTTTGAGGAAGTGGATTGTGACAAGTGTCAAAGGTGAAACACTCCTGAGCAAAGACATAAAAGAGTATAAGTTACGTGAAAAGTCTCGCATGTCTTCGATAGGTGCTGTGGAACATGCCAAGTGTCATCCTCTGGTGTCTCCTAAAGTAATAATAAGGTTTTCAAGAAAATGGCTAAGTGTTACCTATATTTTAAGAGAAGGGAGCATCTTATAATCTATTTTAACCAATGAACTGCCAGAAGACAAAGCGTTCCAAAATCTATAAAATATCTTATGTTAAACACTTCCAGTTTGGTTAGATTTTAGTTGGGCTGTTAGATTGGGAACAAGTATACAATCTAGAGTGAATCCAAGGCTATAAATAAGGGCGTAGAGATCACCATAATGGGATCATCATCAGATATCAGAGAGAATTTTTGAGGGAGAATTATTGAAAAGAGTTCAGACTTTCTAGAGCTGTGACTAGGATTATCATTTGTTTTTGTTCTATCTTCTTTAGTTGGAAGGTTTATGTAATTGTGCATGTTTTTGTGCCTCTTATGTGATTGGAAAACTCAAATAAGAAGATTTAACCCTATGCCTTTGTTGACATTTTATGTATCACTACAAAATTAGTCTATGTTGTGAGCCTCTATTTCAATTATTTCCATCTTTTACATTGATCATGCACTAGTTTTCTCTTAAATGTAGATGAATCTTACATATAGTCTCATTGTGCTCAGAATTAAGGTCAAATTACATTCAAGCGCATCACCATAGATTAGATTTCCTTTCTTGCATTTGTGTTTTTGATTAAAATTCATGTCCCTTTTCCCAGTATACACTTGATTTAAAGAAGAACCAGCTTCTCTAAAATCTGGAGGTTTTTTCAAGTCACAAGTCCCACATCTTGAAACTTCCCATTGTTGGTGTTTATTACAAAATGCAATTTTAAATCATCAAAAAAAATTGGCACACCCGGTGAGATGAATCTTGAAGTTTCTTTCAAGATCGTATGAACCAAAGAGCTACGAGGAGTCATAGCTATGGACCAGTAACTAGATCACAATATGCTACAAATCTAGGCTTTTGCCACCTTTGGAAACAAGTCCAAGAAGAAGAGCCAACCAGTTTGTACCAATACCTGAAGCAAATATGGGAGACCCTATACCCCCAAGAAATTATGCAAGTTTGAACACTGGTAGTCTCTTGATTCTTCCAATACCTCCAGCCACTTGGGACCCTATCCCAGTGAATGCCCTAAAAGCTCTGCCCAAATTTAGTGGGAAAGATTTTAAAACACCTACGAAACATCTTCAAGATGTATCAGATGTCTGTGCTATACATGTTTTCACACATCAAAATGTAGCCATAAGATTATTAGTAGCTTCTTTTAAAGGGAAGGCTCTAGAATGGTATTGGTCTTTGACCCCAAATACCATATCTACATGGGATCAGCTCAGAGATCTTTTCTTTAAAAGATTTGAAGAGAAGGGTGATAAGTCTTCTTTGTTATATCAATTAATTACCATTCAAAGGGCACCACAAGAAGCCATGACTGACTTGAATTCTAGATTTCAAAAGACTTGGGAAAGAATCCCTGCTACAGCTAGACCATTACTAGGTATGGCTATAGTATTTTATCTTAAGGCTTTCAATTTAGAGATATATGTTATGATTCAGTCACTTGGAGGACACATTTTGCCTGAGGCTTATGACTATGCGATTAGAGTTGAGAATAATTTGATAGATGCTGGAAAGTTACCCACAAGGCCTCCCATGCCCATGTTCCTAGAAATTTCCTTGCCATTATCTCAAGAAGCCCCTAAATCTATAGCCCCATCTATGTCTATGTACACCTATCCTCAATCATCTGCTAAAGAAATTATCCCCTCTCAGTCATTTAAGCTAGATGATATCAAGAATATCCTAAGGACATTTTCTAGTGAGCTGATCAATATAAAAAGATAGAAAAATATTTTCCCTAAGCCTCCATATCAAGGTTATCAAGGAAATGGATTTTCATCTTAGCCAAACCAATATCATGGTACTCCAAGACAAACTAACCATCAGCCAGCAAACCAATTGGTTGTAGTTCCCACACCCTCACAGACTATTTGTCCCAATTCAAATAGGGAGATTGTTCCAGGGAAAAATAATTATGTGGATAACACTAATGTCTAGTGTTTCTCTTGAAATAATGCTCATACACCTAGAGATTGTCCTATGGGTAATTTACAACAAAAGATGGCAGAGCAAAGAAGAATAGATGGTCAGTTTGCAAGTTCCAATGACAATCAAGCCTACTAGTCTTCTAGTATGTACAATTCAGTCCTAGGGGCTCAGATGCAAGGGATGACCTTGAAAAAAGAGGAAGAAATAGCCCCAAAATATGCTTTGTTCTCATGGGTTGAAGATGAAGAATCAGTATTTTTGAATGAGGCTTCTGTTCCAAGAAACTAGTGGTGCAATCAAACTACTATACTAGATTGAAGAGAAGAATGCTAGAATAGCCTAAAGTTGTAAACAATGAAGTTATGGAGAATCCTTCATTTCAATGTCATCAACACGTAGTTGTTAGACAAGAAATGCTTCAGCCAGTGTAGAATCAAGAAGTTCCTAAACAAGTTCAAAGAAAGATAAGATATCCTAATCTTCCAAGAATTTAAACTTTTGGAGCAATGAATGTGGTGGATCAGCTGAAGATGACCCCAGCACAAGTATCAATTTAGGACATGTTAGCTATTCTTGAACAAAGGACACTATTACAAGAAGCTCTTCAAAATCAAGCAATGCCCAAATATACTGAAAGACCTACTGATAAAAGAAAGCTCAAAGACACAGTTCATCTATAGACAATAGCCTTAGTGAACAATGCATCAGAGGTAAGAAAATCCAAACTAGAATCCTTCCACTTTACTAAGATAGGTGACTGGACTAAGCGTAATCAGGTAAAAGAAAATAAACAGTTGTTAGCTATGACGCATAGTGACCCATATGAAAATTATAACTCTACTAGTTTGGGCACTTATGTTATTTTTTATGAAGACCATGAAATCCCAAATGTTTTAAGGGAAGAGACACCAACTGCTCAAGGATCCAAAAAATATTCAAAAATCTGGACTTTAAATTTTGATGGGGCTAGAAGTAAAAATGGTGTTGTAGCAGGAATTTGTCTTACTGCTCCAAATGGTGGAAAAATTTTAAGGGCTATCCATTTTCAATTTACTTGCACTAATAATGATGCTAAGTATGAATCTTTAGTACATGGACTCTTATTAGCCAAGAAAAAAGGAATAAATAATCTAATAGTAAAAAGAGATTCAGAATTAGTAGTAAACCAAATTATAGAAAAGGCAATAACAAAGAATGTTAGAATGAAATCCTATAAACACAGAATTTGGGACTTAATAGAAGATTTTGAAGCTTTTAATATTGAAGTAGTTCCCAAGATTCAAAATTTTGAAGCTGACAGGATGGCACAGATTGGTTCACAGTTTGATCCAGCAACTGGCTTATTAGTTAACAATGAGTCAGTAAAGGTTATAGTAAGGCTAGTTATCCCTGATAATGATGAAAATTGGAAAGTATTTGAGAATGATTCTCAAGTACTCTCATTATTGCAACAATCATGGGAATTTGCCGATCAACTGCAACTAAAGATTGAAGAGGGATATGAGGATCAAATTATACAATTAAAGAATAATAAACTTCCCAAAGGTTTAATCACTTTAGAAAGCCTTTTTGATACAGAAGATGTAAGCCTGGAGAAGAAAAGGTTCCAAGCAAACAAAGTAGATTATTCTGAAATAGAAGTGAGTGAAGGAAAAAAATTAAAGGTTGGAAATTCTGCAACTCAAGAAGAAAAGGAAAGGCTAATTGAATTATGAAAAAAATATGATAGAGTCATAGCCTAGAGCTATGAAGACCTTCATGGATATAATAGAGACATCATTTAGCACACAATAGAATTGACTAAAGGATCTAAGCCTATCAGACAAAAATAAAGGCCAGTGAATCCAAGAATTGAGCCTTTTATGGTAGATGAGTTGCAGAAACTTTTAGATTCTAAAATAATTTTTCCAATCAAACACTCAACCTAGGTATCAAATCTGGTACCAGTTAAGAAAAAGAATGGTGATATAAGACTTTGTGTAGATTTCAGAGATCTAAACAAAGCATCTTTGAAGGATCATTATCCCTTGCCCTCCATGGAATAGATTCTACAAACTATGGCTAGATCAGAGAGATTCTCTTTGTTAGATGGTTTCTTTTGATATAATCAGATTTGGTTGGCTAAAGAAGACCAATACAAGACTGTTTTTACTACCAAGTGGGGAACATTTGCATATGCTAAGATGTCATTTGGCCTATCAAATGTTGGAGCCACTTTTTAGAGAGCTATGGATGTTGCAGTTGGGGAACTGATAAATAAAATCATCTTCATTTATCTTGATAATCTTACTATTTTTTTAAAGAATGTTGCTGATCATTTTGATCATTTAGAAGCTGTGTTTAAAAAATGTCAAGAATTTGGAATATCCTTGAATCCTAAGAAATGTATCTTTGTTGTCCCTCAAGGCAAATTATTGGGACATATAGTATCTAAAGAAGGAGTTTCCATAGACCCAGAAAGAGTGGTAGCTATAATGAATTTACCTCTTCTAGTCAATAAGAAAGCAATTCAATCTTTCTAGGGAAAGATTAATTTCATCAGTCGGTTCATATCTGACTTTGCAGGATTAGTAAGACCAGTAACACTTTTGCTAAAAAAGACCTAATTTTCAAGTGGACTACAGAAGGAAGGAAACCCTTTGAAGAGGTCAAGAAATCCATTTCAATAGCTCTAGTACTTAGAAATCTAAATTTTTCTAAGCCTTTTGTAATGTATGTATATGGAGGAGAGCTCAGTATTACTGTTGTTCTAACATAGAAGGATGATAAATAGGAGGGAGAGCATCCAATAGCATTTTTTTTAGGACTCTTAGAGAATATGAAACCTGTTATAACTTTGTGGAAAAAAAATCATATGCTATGGTAAAATCCCTCAAAAAATTTAGGCATATAGTATCAGGAAGTAAAATCCTAATACTTGTGGCTCATCCACGTGTCAGAGAATATATCATGGAGGGTGAAATTACTGAAAAAAGAGAAAATTGGATAACCAAGATTTTTGAATATGGCATAGAAGTCAAACCCACTAAATTAGTCAGAGGTAGGGGTTTGTGCCAATATATGACTCAAGAGCTTGAAAAGATGATACCTGAAGAGACAAATTCAGGAACAAAAGAAGAAATTGTATTGAGAATACAAGAAGTTGATCAGGAATCTTGGGTCACAAGCAGGATTCATTTTATGAAAAATGGGATTTGCCCAAGAGAACTCCCTTAAAATAAGAGAAGATACTATAGGATGCAAGGAATTCATTTTGTTTTAATTGAACATGTTCTTTTCAGAAGAAATTCTAATGGCAAATTGTTAAGATGTGTAGAAAAAGATGAGGCTAAGAAAATACTACATGAAATGCATCATGGAGTATCCGGTGGACATTTTTCTGTAAAGACCACAGTTATAAAGATAAGTCAAGTAGGTTATTTTTGGCCTACTTTATTTATAGATTGTTATCAGCTGGTTAAAAAATGTAAATCTTGTCAATATTATGTGGGGATGAGAAGGAATGCAGCAATGCCTCTTAGCCCTATAATTGTGGATGAACCTTTTGCTCAATGGGGTCTTGACTTCATTGGAATGATAAATCTAGTATATAGTATGGGTCACAAATGGATCTTAACAGCCACAGATTATTTCACCAGATGGACCAAGGTAGTGCCACTCAAGGAAGCAACAAAAAATGTGATCCTAGATTTTCTAGGGAGTATCACTACTCATTTTGGGGCTTCTCGCACCATAATTTCAGATAATTGTTGACACTGGAAAGTGCACCCAGTTGGCAAGAAAATATATTCTTGCCCTCTCCCTGCAACATGGAAACTCCTCTCTCGCTTGTGGGATGGTGAAGCAGGAGAGGAGAGTCTCTAGATATGGGCTAGTTCTCTCTGATGTATCTTGTTTGTTTCAGTCAGTGCAAAAATATAGATATATAGATATACTGGGGGGATGAAAAGAGAGAGAGAAAATGCATGAAAACAAATGGCCTACTCTAAAAGAGGTGATACACCAAAAATGAAAGTGACCTTCCCACATCCACACTCAGGACCAAACAAAACATACATACACTTAGATTTGGCAGAAAAGACCAGGTCTCTGGGATGACAGGGAGGTTCTTATGGAAAGCACAAGAAACAAGGACTCACCAAGGTGCTGAGAAATACACACTGTAAGTGACCTCACCTGTTCTATACCTCCAAAATAGAACTCTACTCTTGGCAGCAGCAGACAGTGGTGCTTTGTAGATCACAGGTTTGCTGGTGTTGAACCTGTGAGAGCATCAAGAGACAATGACTAGACACAGATTAACATTCAAGGCATACTCTGCACAATCCATCCAAATAGAGGTAAAAACTATCTTTTATTGATTCAGGTGGAAAATTTGGAGAGCAGTGCTCTTTACAAAATTGGGGAAGATCCTGATAAATGAACAAGTCTGCCCATTTATAGGAAAAGAGTCAAGAGGAGTCAAGTGGCAGCTTGAGTCTCCATTGGGAAGAGAGAAAACACTGTAGATGACATCACAAGTCTACCAAGACCATGCTTTTTACCTCATTTTGCGTGTTGGTCTTCTCCTCTAGGGGCTAGGCAAGCTTTTTCCTGTGTTCTATAGGTGTTTTTTGCCGCCTACTGTTGTGGGCAGCGAATTTGCCGCCCGCTGCGTGTACTGCGTGTGGAACTTTTGTTGATGTCAGCCGATAAGATGCCAACCACAGCAGTTTTGCTGACATCGGCTGATGTAATCTGTCGATCGCGGTAGTTTTGCTGACGTCAATTGATGTTAATGGCCTCTTTTTCTCTGTTGGCTGCTTCACATGGCAATTTTGCCACCCTCTGCATGTGTGTAGTCGGTCTCTTTTTACCCACCCATGTTGTGGGCAGTGATTTTGCTGCCCTCTGCATTTTGTCTACCCTTCTTTTTTGCCTTAGTGTTAAATGCCCCAGTTTTTTCCCCTCTTCTCTTGTGAACATTTGAAGACTCTACCTCTTGCTACCGTGAATGCCAACGAATGAGGCCGATGAGCCAATGCTTTGAAACGAAGCTGTTAGACCCTGAAGACGAACCTTGTAACCTGAAATGATTGGCCTTTCATAGCAAGTGTAGAAGGTGACCGAGATTTTTCTTGAGGGGCAAAATTGGGTCAACAAATTGGTGACTCACAGGGTAAGCGTGCCTATTATGCTTAGAACCCAGTTGCCTTACATTCCATTGGGTGCGGAGTCAGATGGTGACTTTGAAGAAAGTTCACAAAAGTGTTGATAATCCCAGAATCAAATACACAGAATTTACCTCCAAACGAAGGGAAACATACAAGGCTAAAAACAACTACCTGTGCAACTGCACTTAGGGAAAAAAGGAAAGAAAATAAGGGAAACTATGTACAGCCAAACCAAAATTTAGTGAGAATGCTTCAGATGTATCCCATTGACTGGGATACACAATTCTTCACCATCCAACCTGGAGAGCTGGAATGCGTTATGCTGCTTGCACTGAGTAATCATGTAAGGACCGCTCCAGAGGGCATCAAATTTTGCATGTTTTCCAGGCTTAGCTCTATCTTCATCTCATTTTAGGAAAATGTCTCCTTCGACAAAACTTTTTGAAAAAGATCTCTTATCGAAATGTCTTTTCACCTGTTGTTGGCGACTGATCATAGAGACCATGGCTCGATTCCTTACCTCTTGGAGCTCCATTAGTTCACACAATCTGACCTCCATGCTGCTTCCTTCTTCTAGTTGCAGCTGATAAGCGAGGTCCAGTGCTAGCAATTCGAGTGAGATAGGAAGCCTTGCTTCCCTTTCATACACAATCGTATATGGAGAATTTCCAATTGATCTCTTCAGAGTGATTCGGTCGGCCCATAGAGCTATCTTTAGCTTAGCATGCCAAGTTTTCTGATTTTCTTCCATGGTCCTCTTTATAATCTTGAGCAAATTTTTGTTAGTGGACTCAGCAAGCCCATTTCCCTGTGGGTAGTAATTTGACGAAGTGCTGAGGTATATACCATATCTTAGCACCCATTCACTAGTTTTGGTTCCCAAAAAAGCCAAGGCATTGTCTAAAATTATAGTGGTTGGGACCCCAAAACGTGTCACTAAGTCCTCATAGAAATCCAGGACTGCGCTTTCATTCACTTCCTTCAAAGCAATGGCTTCCACCCACCTGGTGAAATAATTCGTAGTAATCAGGACCCACTTGTGTCCGGCACTGGAGGGAGGATTGATCATCCCTATGAAATCTAGGCCCCACTGCATGAATGGTTGTTCAACTTGAATGGGCTGTAGGGGCATGGTAGCCAATCGCTACTTTTCGTCAAAAATTGCACACTTCTGGCACTTCCTTACCCAAGCATAAGTATCCTTGAAAAGAGTGGGCCAAAAATAGCCAGCTCTCATTATTTTTGCTGATGTGGTCTTAGGGGCAAAATGGCCGCCTGCTGGTCCATCGTGAAACTCAGCCAATACCTTGTTAGCCTGACTGGGGTCAATGCATCTTAAGAGAACCCCAGAGAGATCATTCCTGAATAATAATCCATCAATCAAAATGTAAGGAATGGATTGAATATTAAAATACCTTCTTCCGGCCCTACCGAGACCCTGTGGACATTCACCCATAAGAAGGAAACACCTCATGTCCAACGTCTAATCTCTTATGACTGCTGGTTCTTCTGCAGTGGCTGCGTCATGGGTCAGCAAGCTGTCTTCATCCTTTTGTCTCAAATCTATGGCTAGATGTTCACATAGGCCCCTTCCTCTCACCAACTTGGAAATTTTAATGTCTATATCGTACTCCATTACCTTGGTGATCCATCCTGCTCTTTTCTCGTTTAAGTCTCGATTGGTCAAGAAATCCTTGACGCCAAGATGTGGAACCATGAGATGGATCCTACTGTTTGATAACATATATCTGAATTTCTTCAAGTTGCACACCATTGTTAGGACTTGCTTCTCTACATAGGTGTACCTAATTTCGAAGTCCTCTAACCCTTGGCTGAAGAAGGTGAGTGGTTGCTCGAGGTCATCACTGTTTGCTTGGGTAAGCATAGCAGATATTACTTCTCCATTGCTGAAGGTATAGAGATTGAGGTCTTTATTGAAGTTGGGGCTGATTAGAGCGGGAGCCTGGGTCAAAGCCTATTTGATAGCTTCAAAGCTATCCTTTCTTGGCGTTGTCCACTTGAATTTTTCACCTTTCCTCAGCATAAAGGTTAGGGGTTTAACTATTTTGGCAAAGTTTGGAATGAACCTCCGAATGAAATTTATCCAGCCAAAGAAACTCTGAAGGCCTTTCTTGTGCTTTGGCAGGGACATCTCCAGAATAGAGCGGACTCTCTTTGGGTCAATAGACAAACCTTCCTTGGACACAATGTGGCCAAGAAGTTTCCCCTCATGAACCACAAATACACATTTCTTTGGATTTAGGGAGATGCCAAATTCCCTGCACCTCTCAAAAATCTGCTTTAGGTGCTTCATATGCTATCTCAGCTCCTTGGAGAAAACCATTATATCATCGAGGTACACCAGCGCATTCTTATTTATCAAACCACTAAAAGCCATGTCCATGGCTTGCTGGAAGGTAGTACCAGCGTTGGATAGCCCAAAAGGCATCTTCTGGTAGGTGAACGTTCCCCATTTAGTGGTGAAGGTTGTTTTATATTGGTTGCAACTCCGCACCAAAATCTAATTATATCTTGAATAACCATCCAGAAGGGAGAAACGTTTGGAACCAGTTACCTTTTGGAGAATTTGCTCCATGTTCGGGAGGGGATAATGATCTTTTCAAGAGACTTTATTAAGGTCTCTGAAGTCGACGCACAACCTAATCTCCCCATTTTTCTTTCTAACTGGAACCAAATTAGCCAACCATGAGGAATGTTTGATTAGAAATATAATGCCAGACTCAATCAACTTGACCAATTCTTTCTGCATAAGGCGTTCAATCATCGGATTAATAGGCCTCTATTTTTGTGTGACTGGTTTTGCACCTTCATCTAATTTAATGGTGTGCTGGGCGAGTCTTGGATCGAAGCCTTTCAAGTCGCTATAGTTCCAGGTGAAGACGTCAACAAACTCCTGACATAGCAGAATGAAAGCTTGCCTTTCTTGAAACGTGCAGACCTTACCAAGTGCTAGCAACTTGTCCTTGAAGATTTCAACTTTTTCATAATTCTCCTCTTTGGTAGTGATGCATGCTTTGTCATCTCTTAGTTGGTCCTATCCATTGAAAATACTTTCAAGTGTGACCAGACCCTTAAGGAGTTTATTATTCTTCAATTGAACAATCTGATTTCCATATTGTTGCTGCAATTTTGCTTGATTGTGGACCGCAAACTCAGCTTCTTCCTGCAGGAAAAGAGCTATCTGCTGGTTGCTTTCGAAAACCTACCAATTTGTAACATTGTCTGGAATTGAAGGCCAAACCACCACTTTTAAATGGTGTGAACCACAACCCCTGCTTATTTCTTTTGAAACATCAAATTGGGCACTAACAGCTGCCAGTCTGTCAGCTTGTTTATTCTATTCCCTAGGAATCGAGGTAATGTTAAGAGCAAGGAAATCCTCCATCAAGTCCCAGACTCTGTGCTTGTAAGACTTCAGTAAGGAGTTCTTGGTCAGGTTTAGGCCTCTTATTTGGTTCATAATTAATTCACTATCCCCCAAGATTTGCAACTTCCTGATCCCTCTCTTTCTTGCCCACTCAAGTCCATGAATCAAAGACTCATATTCTGCAACATTACATGTGCAAGAGAATTGGAAATGGAAAGCTGAAAAGTACCTTTCTTTAGAAGGGGAGACTAACATTGCCCCACCACCAGTGCCCAGTTTGCTTCTAGAACCGTTGAAGTATAGCTACCACAGGCCAAGGTCTTCTTTGTTCTCCTTCATTATATTGGGCATGACGGTGCTTTCTTTATGCAAGCAATAGATGCCAAGGTCTACCTCCTTAATAAACTTATAAGGATCGTGCTCGAAGTTATCACTTCCCCACTCATCCAAGAGTAGATCTGTGACTCCTTTAAGAGCAGAAGAGGAAGATTTGTCCGTCTGAGAGTCTTCTAGATCAATGATAGTGTAACTGACATTCACTACCTTGGGTGAATAGGGCTCTAGGTTGTCCTTGTAGAGTGGCTCGAATTCGATTTTCACTTTGGTCCCGTACTTGGTTCTGAAAACCAGGTATGACCAATTGGTTGCTAGATAGCCACCTATCTTGGACGTAAAGTCCCTAGACAAATAGATTGAAAAATATGGAGGAACGTCTGCTACCACTATATCTTGGGGGATTGAGAATGTCGGGCAGGCATGCAATGTTAAACTCAATCCTTTCAGAACTTCGACTGTCTTTGTAGGCATCCCATCTAGTTGCAAGACTCCTTTGTTCATTGCTTCGTATTTTAATCCCATCTTATCATCAATGCACTTGGGCATTACTGAAGTGCTGGCCCCACTATCAACTATGCAATTGTGTACTAAGAAATCCCCTATGATCAAAGATACATAAAAGGGGGGAGTCTTTTCTTCTTTTTTTACCTGACTTGAAGTAGAAGGCTGCCCATTCGTCATTAAGATGTTATTAGTGTCTGTTGGGATGCCCTGTCGATCTAGCTCAAGCAATTATTTCTTCAATACCTCCTTTTGTCCTGGAAGAGACAATGAATCCCATAGAGAAATGTTCATATGCAATTTCTTCATTTGATCAACTATATTAACTTGGGGGCTGATTCCCTTCGTACTTTCCTTTGGGTTGATCCCGACTGGTGCTATAGACTGGGGAGCTAGAGGTGCAAATGGTTGTCTGGAAATTGGGGCCCTTTGAAATGGGTGTGGTGGAGGATATTTTGTTGCCTAAGGAGAAGCTTGCGCTTCTCCAACTGCTCTTCTTTTAAATCTCGTGTTGGATGCAATGTAATTAGCCTGATTGTCTGCAGTGCCCCCATGATTAATTGCACAGAGTTCACTTTCTTTGTGATTTATCAGGGTAGAATCTGGCTGAGTTTGATTGTTACTTGTGCTGGGTTGGGCTGGAAACTCAAAAAACTGAGAAAAAATAGCAACCTAATTTTCTAAATTCTGAAATAAATTCATCATGTCATTCATATGGACAGCTTGCTCTTAACCATGACCCATGGTCGAACAGCTAGGCTGCTCCTGTACTAGATTGTTCTGAGTAGGCACCATGGCTTTAGATGATGAAGAGGGACCTGAATTATAATTTTGATAAGGCCTGGTTGTAGTGAGTTTCCCCTGACCTTGGTTATAATTTTGAAAGGGGGGTCTAGGGGCATGGCCGTAATTCTGATAACCCTGGTTTGGCTTGTTGCTTTGAGCTTGCTATCTTTTAAGGGCAATAAGTTCATTTGACATGCTATGCAATAGGCTCTTAACTTCATTTAGTTCATTGGATGAAATCACAGCTGGCTTCTCAATGACAGGTAGGGGAGCAATTGTGGGAGCGACAGCCTGAATTGGGGCAGCGGTTCTAGGAAAAGTGGCATGTGAGGCCTAGTGGCAATTTTCTCGGCTTGAATCAAGCAATTTTTGGCCGCAATGGCAATGTCATACGCAGCCGACAGTATTTGTCCTCCCATAGATTGGATCATCATAGCAATGTAACTATTTAATGCTTTTAAATAGTACAAGAAAGCGTAGCTGGGGGTCGGCCTTACCAGGATGGGAATTCTATCCCAAGTCTTTTGAAACAGCATATTGAAGTCCTGCATGTACTCGTGTGGAGCTCTTTTTATAGTTGTCAGCTGCTTAGCAAGAGAGAGGCCATCACTTTCCTCCCCAAAATGACTAGTTAAATGAGTGCCCAATTCATTCCAAGAATGTATGGAATTCACAGGCAAGGTGATGTACCAATCAAGGGCCTTCCCTGTTAGAGACAAAGGTAGCAGTATGATGGCAATATTTTCTTCTGTTATATTGTGAATATTGCAAAGGTTGGAAATATTCTTAATATGTTTAACAACTGTAATAGGTCCCACTCCATCAAAAGAGGGTACATTTTTTAGAGCCATTCTGGGAATTAGATCATAGCGTGGGAGGTTTAAAGGGCTCTCACCACGAAAAGCTGCAAAAGGCAATGTCATGGCTGGAACAAGTTGTATTCATGGTTGAGCTAGGTTGGCATTCCTAGCAACAAGTCTAAGAGGATTTACTAGTGGATAAGGGCGAGTTCTTCCAAACCTGAGCCTTTTAGCAGAGTTTAAAGGCAGCTCAATGAAAACAAAAGGGACCCCTCTTGAAGTTGACCTTGTGGTAACCTTTGGCATAGAAGTTTAAGTGACTGGTCTTAAAATAAAGAACTAAGCTTTTACCAGTGGAGTCACCAAATGCTGTAAATCTTTGAAAATCACTGTAGCAGGACCAGCATCAATCTTGAAATACTACTGCATTGAAAACTAATAAAATTACGGTCCCACCGAGCGTGCCAAAATTGTTGATGCTGGAAAGTGCACCCAGTTGGCAGGAAAACGGATTCCTGCCCTCTCCCTGCAACATGGAAACTTCTCTCTCACCTGTGGGATGGCAAAGCAGGAGAGGAGAGTCTCTATATATGGGCTAGTTCCCTTTGATGTATCTTGTTTGTTTTAGGCAGCGCAAAAATATAGATATATAGATATACTGGGGGGATGAAAAGAGAGAGAGAAAATGCATGAAAAAAAATGGCCTACTCTAAAAGAGGTGATACACCAAAAATGAAAGTGACCTTCCCACATCCACACTCAGGACCAAACAAAACATACATACACTCAGATTTGGCAGAAAAGACTAGGTCTCTGGGATGACAGGGAGGTTCTTATGGAAAGCACAAGAAACAGGGACTCACCAAGGTGCTGAGAAATACACACTGTAAGTGACCTCACCTATTCTATACCTCCAAAATAGAACTCTACTCTTGGTAGCAGCAGACAGTGGTGCTTTGTAGATCACAGGTTTGCTGGTGTTGAACCTGTGAGAGCATCAAGAGACAATGATTAGACACAGATTAACATTCAAGGCATACTCTGCACAATCCATCCAAATAGAGGTAAAAATTGTCTTTTATTGATTCAGGTGGAAAATTTGGAGAGCAGTGCTCTTTACAAAATTGGGGAAGATCCTGATAAATGAACAAGTCTGCCCATTTATAGGGAAAGAGTCAAGAGGAGTCAAGTGGCAGCTTGAGTCTCCATTGGGAAGTGAGAATACACTGTAGATGACATCACAATTCTACCAAGACCATACTTGTTACCTCATTTTACATGCTGGTCTTCTCTTCTGGGGGTTGGGTGGGCTTTTTCCTGTGCTCTGCAGGTGTTTTTTGCTGTGTACTATTATAGGTATTGAATTTGTTGCCTTCTGCATGTATTGCATGTGGGACTTCTGTCGACGTTGCCTGATAAGATGCCGACCACGACATTTTTTTCAATGTCAGCCGATGTAATCTATCGACCGCGGCAGTTTTATCGACGTCGACTGATGTTAATGGCCTCTTTTTCTCTGTCAACTGCTTCATGCAGTGATTTTGCCACCCTCTGCATGTGTGTAGGCGGTCTCTTTTTACCCGCCCATGTTGTGGGTAGCGATTTTTCCACCCTTTGCATTTTGTCTGCCCTTCTTTTTTGCCTTAGTGTTAAACGCCCCAATTTTTTCCCCTCTTCTCTTGTGAACGTTTGAAGACTCTACCTCTTGCTACCGTGAATGCCAATGAACGAGGCTGATGAGCCAATGCTTTGAAATGAAGCTGTTGGACCCTGAAGACGGACCTTGCAACCCGAAATGATTGGCCTTTCATAGCAAGTGCAGAAGGTGATCGAGATTTTGCCTGAGGGGCAAAATTGGGTCAACAATAATGCTAAAGCATTTTTAGGGTCCAAAGTATCTAACTTTGCATTAAATCATGGAATATATTTGAAAACTTCTTCCAATTATTACCCTTAGGGTAATGGTTTGGCAGAATTAACTAATAAGAACCTGATTAGACTCATCAAAAGAATAGGGGTTGATCATCACAAGGAATGGCATAAAGTGATTAATTTAGCACTATGGGCTAATAGAATTACACCCAAATAGGTGACCAAAATGTCCCCATATGAATTAGTATATGGGAAACCTATTGTATTTCCCCTAAGCTTTTAGATTTTTGTGCTTCAGCTGATCAAACAGATTGAAATTGAAGAAAATGGCTCCATGCAGGTCAGACTCGCAAAACTTCTAAAAGTTCAAGAAAAGAGGGATGTAGCACATGATTCATTGATAAAGCATCAAAAAATAGTTAAAGACTGTTTTGATAAAAAGACTTCAAATCCCCATTTTGAAACTAGCTCAATTATTTTAAAATGGGATGCAAGAGCCACCAAACCAGGTCAACACACTAAGTTTGAAGCATTATGGATTGGCCCTTATAAAATTTAGGCGTGTAAATAGCAAAATTAGTTTGAGTTAGAAATGATGGAAGGTGAACCTAAAGATATTCCTATAAATGGAATCTATTTGAAACATTTTAGTTAAAACTGTGTTTTTTTAGCAATTTCAGATCATGCGGGAGTTGTGGTTTCTTTTTTAGCAAGCCCAAAAGTCCTTGGGGTCGCCAATAACTATAGAGTAAAAAATACTCTACATTTCATTTTGAGTTTTAGTTACATTCTGCAAAGTTTTATTCCTACATAATTTGGTTTGAGTTGGTGAAGTTTTGAAAATAGAGAACGAGCTCTATTTTCCTTTTGATTCATTTTTTATCTAAATGTTAAAATAAAGCAGATACTGCCAAGTGTCATCATCCGAGGCACCTTTCATATTTTCTATGAGTTGGTTGAAATGTGCCATGTATCTCATAGAAACTCAATGGAATGTTTCAAGTGTCATCATCCATAGTTTCATATCAGCACTCACGTTTCATCTCTTTTTAGCGAAATGTTTTAACAAGCTAAGTATCAGGATGAAGCGAAAAGTGCCAAGTGGCAGTCACAAAAGGTCTCAATTTAGCTTTTATAAAAGCAATGAAAGATGCCACGTATCCTAGTATAAGAGAGTTTGTCACGATCTAAATTATCTTCATTTTTGCTTCACTGATATAGCAAACACCGTGGTAGGTCTTAAGTGTTGTTTTTTAAAGCAAGCGGAAGCCGCTAGGTGTCGCTATCCGATAAATGTGAAATGAGACCCAATTGTTTCTATGGTATAAATAGAGTAAAGCAGAGATTGCCACATGTCATATTCCACAAGTTTTTAAAAGGGTAGCTAAAAGCAACAGAGATCACCACATTACCCCAGATAAGTAAAGTGGAGATTGCCATGTGTCCTTTAATAAAAGCAGTGGAGATTGACATAATCCCAGTGTCCCTTTTAAAGTTACTCGAGTAAGAAGTGTTGTGGGTATTATTTTATTTTAAGATGTTGAATTTATGAGGAATTGGATTGTGATAAGTGTCAAAGGCAGAACACCCCTGAGCAAAGACACACAAGAGTATAAGTTATACAGAAAGTGTCGTGTGTCTTCGATAGGTGCTGCAGAACATGCCAAGTGTCATCCTCTGGTGTCTCCTAAATTAATAAGAAGGTTTTCAAGAAAATGGCTAAGTGTTACCTAGAATTTAAGAGAAGGGAGCATCTTATAATCTATTTTAGCCAATGAACTGCCAGAAGATGAAGCATTCTAGAATCTATAAAATATCTTCTATTAGACACTTCCAGTTTGGTTAGATTTCAGTTGGGCCGTTAGATTGGGAACAAGCAAACAATCCAGAGTGAATCCAAGGTTATAAATAAGGGTGTATAGATCACCATAATGGGATCATAATCAGATATCAGAGAGAATTTTTGAGGGAGAATTATTGAAAAGAGTTTAGACTTTCTAAAGTTGTGACTAGGATTATCATTTGCTTTTGTTCTATCTTCTTTAGTTGGAAGGTTTATGTAACTGTGCATGTTTTTGTGCCTCTTATGTGACTGGAAAACTCAAATAAGAAGATTGAACCCTATGCCTTTGTTGATATTTTATGTATCACTGCAAAAGTGGTCTATGCTGTGAGCCTTTTTTTTTATTGTTTCCATCTTTTACATTGATCATGCACTTGTTTTCTCTTAAATGTAAATGAATCCTACATATAGTCTCATTGTGCTTAGGATTAAGGTTGAATTACATTCAGGTGCATCACCATAGATTAGATTTCCTTTCTTGCATTTGTGTTTCTGATTAAAATTCTTGTCCCTTTTCCCAGTATACACTTGATTTAAAGAAGAACCAACTTCTCTAAAATCTGGAGGTTGTTTCAAGTCGCAAGTCCCACATCTTGAAACTTCCCATTGTTGGTGTTTATTACAAAGCACAATTTTAAATCATCAACATTAAGCATCTATTATAAAAACTAAAAGTTGCATATTAGTCTCCTTACTTATATGGTTGCCTAGAGTCCCACTAGGCATGCCAACATGTGATCTAGGAATTTGACATGAAGGGGAGGTTAGTCTTGTGTTAGTCTCATAAAACTAATTAAATAGACACACTAAAATCCTAACCCCTCTAGCCTAGACACTATGGAGAGCTTAGTAACAAAAACTAAATAAAAGCACTATAAAATCATAAAATAAACAAGTCTTTTACCTTCTTTAGGATCTCTAAGTGGCTTGTTGAATGGCTTGCTCAGCTTGTGCAACAAGAAGTCTTTGACAATGGAGTTTTCTTGGCTCCTTATCTCCTTGGCACCTTGGCTTTGGTGTTTCTTGGATTAAGATTTGGGCATTTTAACACTTCTTGCAAGGAATTTGGGCATTATAACACTACATTAAAAGAGCTTGTTGAAGATATGTGAGCATAATAACTTTTCACCAAAATAACTTATGGTTCAATATGCAAAGCCTTGTATTTATAGCCTTAGGAATTGAATCTCACCCAAGTTGAGTTAAAGTTAAGTTTAGGCTTATAATGGGTTCAAACTAAACCTAGGTGAATTAAAACTAATTTTAGTAGAGTTAATAATTGTCAAGTAATTATGATTTTCAATTACTAGGCATGACTCTCAAATTAGATATTTTAATACATTTTTAAAGATCTTGAAAACTCATAAAGGTAATGATGAAAGGTTAGGATATTTTGAATTTTTGAATTTCCTTTTTTAGATATTCATTAATTATAAATAGATAATTCAACTAGGTGTTTAATTTTATTTAGTTTCTTAATTGATTTAGATTAGCCTTTTAGATCTTTCAAGATCTGATTAAATGTGCAAGTGCCCCACTTAATAGGTCCATAGGCCAAATTGATAGTTGGGATGTTGCAAGGTGAATAAGGATGAATACATGCGAGATTATTGTTGTATATGATAGAATACCCCAATTAGGGGTATCTCAACATGGTTATGAGCTTTGGCAAATGATGTGCAAGCAAATTTGGGTTGTTTAGTGATTCTTAAGCTTAATTTGTCTTGATTGGTAGGAATTGAACTAAAGTCTGGTTGAAAGCCAGTTGTGACCAGTTTTGGGTGTTTACAAATATATTATGTAGTACACTCTTGATTTGTATTTATATCACTATTATTACATCTGATCAAGTATTACCAAATATCCAAATATATTTTGTTTACCACACACACACACACACACATATAATAACTATTATGAAATAAATACAACATATAATATTATTTTGTATGAAGGTAATCATATAGTAGTGGTAGATATATTAGTGGATTATCTATATATATCATTGTCATGAGATATTGTGGACTATTTTATACCAAATATCCATAGATATATAATAAGAATATTTGTAATGATCAATATTGTATGTAAATAGTGATTTGTATAAAAAGGGTGTTGATGAAATGAACTAAATATTCACTAGAGGCATGTATATATTTTGATCGAGTTTGGTGGATCACTCTATATAGGTATATGACTTGTGACATTGATTAATAATATTAGATTGTTAAATGTTCATATAATAATTACTTATAAATTAGTTTATGGAAATAGTTTTGATTCATTACACCAGCATATGTGTAGTTATAAGCATATCGAAAACATAATATAGCCTTTGATAAATCATGGGAAGCATATATATCTCAAAGACAATATTTAATTATCTTATGATAAGCTTTATGATATATATGATATAACTTATCATATATATCATATGAAACAAAATACGTAGTGTGAATATATTACTATAATATGCTATGTATTAATGAATTAATTAATAGTATGCTTAAAGAGAATATAGGTACACCTATGCCTCAATAGTTTATACATGTGCATCAGGGTGTGTACCTCTAATTATAGTTCCATTAGTAGTTTAAAACTATATTATATATTTATGTATAGTAGAATCTTTTTTATGCATGCATACAACCCCCTGAAAGTAAACAAATGTTAGAATGGAATATTATGTGTTTCGTGAGAAATATAACCTTCTTCATTATGATTGGTTATTAGTATACAGTAATAGAATTCAAGAATAATGGGCTATGATATTATGGGATGTTATAGGGTGCATTATAATTGAAAACTAATTATAGGAATCAAAAAATTCTAATATAAATTTATAGTGTATTGTGTGGTATAAACTATAATTATTATGCTAAATAAGTTATGTGAAATATAATATTGTGAGATTCATTCATACATTTGAAATTAAATGTATACATTTAGATTATTTGTGTGCTTATAATGTTGTATGATTTCGAGTAAGAATATAATCTATATGAATCTATTGGTCATACTATGTTAACCAAGTCTCACATTGTTGGTATTGAGTAAGTATTGAAATGGACATCACTAGTTTACTAGCATCACAATGTCAAATGAAGGCAATCCAATCAAGTGATGTATATGAATTTGAATGATCCTATAGATCATTAACTATTGAAAACTTTAGCCAAAGTAATGTTAGTGATACATTATCATTTCATGTGTATGTTTTACATGTTTGTATGATATCTTGATTAGAATGAGTTTCATTATGATATACTGCATGTTTAGTTTTATAAATCATACAACACACAAGCACTAGTTTGTCTCTCTAGATTTCTTCACTGTCATTATTTACTCATCTATGAAGGGAGGGAGATTCCCTGATGGGAATTGTATGGAGGATTAATGGTCCATGATTGGTGTGGAAAAACACTCATATGATTCTCTCCCTCCCCATAGCAATACTTATTTGGAGACGACACTTGAGATTACCATAGATACTAGAGTCCAAGAAACTTATGCTCTATGGAGAAATGTATCTTATATATGTGCATTATATTGTATTTATTATTGAAACACTATCATGAAGATATGTAATTACTTACTTATTTTACATTGATAGTAGTGGTTATATGTTTGCACCAGCTATGGCTAGATATCTATAATTACTTTCTATATTCAATCATGATGTGTTTATTATGATAATAGAAATCAATGATAAATAATTCACATGCTTATTTTAAATTTATCATACTTATATTAATTTATATGGATAAATAATTATACTATCATGGTTTAATCTAATCAAATGATACATTGCTTGATTTTTTAAAATAAAACATGTATTTCTAAGTAGAACCCAGAGGGGATGTTACATGTGGTATCAAAGTCATGGCTCAAGCTCTAAGACCTAATGAGCTGACTATCATTTTCATATCCTTTTATTGATATAAAGGAGGATGGTGAAAGCTAGATTATCTGAAGAGGGTCCATTAAATGTCAATGATAGTAAGCCTCCATTTGATCCTAACTAATTTATCATTGAGCAAGTAGCAAAGTTGGATCAAATTCTTGTAGCCATGAATGAGACTAGGGACCAAAGTAAAGCCCTAGATAAATTATTTCATGACCATGAAGAGGAATAGCATTAGGATGAAACTTCAGAACATTTGACTAAGTAGGAAAACCCTTAGGATGTGAGAGTTTAGGTAGTTGTAGAGTTTCCTAGAGATATGAATAAGGTGAACCCACCTAAGTTTTATGGAATTATTATGGGTGAGGGATTTGAATCATGAATGATTGAGATGGATAAGTATTTTGAGATTCAAAACTAATCTAAGGTCACTAAAGTAGTATGGGGAGTATACCAGTTGGCTCGTGAGGCATTTACATGGTGGGCCAATAAGAGGTTGGAAATGAATCTTAATTCAACCACCAATAGTTTAGATAAATTTATGAATTTGTTCAGGTCAAAGTGGCTTCCATAGATTTATTTTGACTAGAATCTCATATATTTATAGAATCTGAAGTAGGGAGACTTATAAATAAATGAGTATTAGGATTAGTTCACCAAACTTCTAAATTTGTTACCTCAATACCAAGTAGATGAGAGGTTTAGGATCATGAAGTTTATCATGGGATTAAAACCCTAGATTGGTGGATAGGTGGATATATATGGACCTTCTATCATGGACTAGGTCTTTGAGAAGGTAGTCAAATAGCAACAAAAGTTAAAGTCTCTTGCACAGGTCAGGGACAAGTTCAAGAAAAAATTTGGAAGTTATAATTCAATAAAATAAGAACTAGAAGCAGAAGAGTGGAGACTTCAAGAATCATTTAAAAATCTATAATTCCAAATTTAATAACAATCCAAGCAACAAGCAATTTTGTAATGGGTTCAAAGGCAATTTCAAGGATAACCAATAAGTTGATAGGAAAGGACCACCTAGAGGTTGTTTCATTTGTAGAGATGACTATTATGCTCATGACTGCACTGAATAAAATTAAAATAATAAAGGTCTTACTCCTCATCAAGGAAATTTTTAGCAATGTATTCATGTGGTAGTTGATAATCGATAAATCGAATTCCAAGTTTCACCCATAGAGTTGTTAGGTATTTTCTTTAAACATCTAGTTTTCATTTGTATAGATACAGGGGATACTTAATGTTTTATAGCTCCTAAAATAATTATTAATTTATTTAAAATATATGGAGTAATGGAAAATGCATTATTAGTAGAATATGGGAATGATTCAAAAGTCATTTTTGACAAGTGTTTAGTCAAAGCAAAGATTAGGTTGCCCAAATTTACAATAGTAGTGGATCTATATGTAGCATAAATTTGATCATCTGATGTGATATTAGGAGTCAATTAGCTTTAGAAAAATAAAGCCAAAGTTGACTACTACCTAAAGAAAGTTGAGTGTTTGGATGATTTTAGAAATCAAATACAAATTCAAGGTGAGAAAAGAGAGTTGAGACTTAGACATATTTATGCAATGTAACTCAAGAAGGCCCAAGGAAAAGGGTGTCAAGAATTTATTTTCAAGATAAATGAAATGGATGAACCTAATGAACCATCTCTCTAAGATTACCCATTCCTTATGAACTTTCATGATGTGTTTTTGGAAGAATTTTTAGGATTTCCTCCTAGACATGAGTTTGATTTCTCTATTGATATCATACCTAGATTGGAACCACAATCTAAGGCACCATATAGGATGACAACCACTGAGTTGGTTGAATTGAAGAATCAACACTAGGATTGTCATTAAATGGGTTGATCAAGCCAAGTGTGTCACCATGAGGTGCACTAATTATCTTTGTGAATAATAAGGATTATACTCTTTGACTTTGTATTGATTATAGAATGTTGAATAAGGAAACTATCAAAAATAGGTATCCATTGCCTCATATTGATGATATTTTTGATCAAATGTGGGGATCAATAGTATTTTTTAATATTGATCTTAGATCAAGATACCATCAGGTGAGGATTAAGAAGGAGGATATTTTGAAGACAAGGTTCAAAACTTGTTACAGACACTATGAGTTCACAATGTTACCTTTTGGGTTGACCAATGCACCAAAAATATTCATGATCTCATGAACAGTGTGTTTAGATATTATCTAGATCATTATGTTTTGGTCTTTCTTGATGACATTCTTATATACTCTAAGAATGAATAGGATCACCTTCAGCATCTATAACTAGTTATTCAATGATTGTAAAAGCACAAGTTATATGGTAAGTTGTCTAAGTATGCATTTTTATAAGAGAGTGTAATATCTGGGACATATTATCTCTGTAGATGGTATCTTATTATATCCATCAGAGATAAGAGCCATTATGGAATGGTCAGTGCCAAATAATGTGCACAAAATAAGAAGTTTCATGAGACTAGCAGGCTATTATAGGAATTTTATTCTAATTTTTTCTAAAATAGCTAATCTAATTACATCTATGCAATAGAAGAATCAAAGTTTTGTCTAGTTAAATAAGTGTGAAGTAAATTTTTAGGAATTGAAAAGAAGGCTTACTTGAGCACCAGTGTTAAGAGGTCCTGACCCCAATGGTCAATTATTAGTGATCATAGATGCATCTTGGGACAGACTAAGAGGAGTTCTTATGTAGGATGGTGTAGTGGTAACTTATGAATCAAGGATGTTGAAGCCTTACAAGGTGAACTATACCACTTATGACCTAGAACTTGAATCAATTATGCATAATTTGTAAGTTTGGTAACATTATTTGTTGGGAAAACCATTTGAACTCAAGATGGATAACTTGGGACTCAAGTACATCTTTAACTAATCGAATTTGAATGATTGTTAGAGATGTTGGATTCAGTTCTTATTTGATTATGATTTTGATATCAACTATATCAAAGGTAAATAAAATAGAATAGTTGATGTTCTTAGTCATAGAAACTACATAGAATTCATGGCTATTATCAAGAGTACTTTCAAGGATTGAGCAATTGAACTCTTTCTAGGAGATGAATTCTATGATAAAGTTAGAAAAGCATTATCTTAGAATGGTCAAAATCTTAGGTATAAAAAAATTAAGATTAGAGAGTGATGGTCTTCTACATTACAATAGAAAGATGTATGTGCCAACTCAAGAGAATATGAGGAGCACAATGCTAAAGGAACTACACAATGACCCATATTCAAGACATCCAAGAGTAACCAAGTTCATGGTAGAGCTTAGACCACTATATTTTTGGAAGGGAATCAAGAAAAATGTAACAGACTATGTGTCATGTTGTATAGAATGTCAACAAGTGAAAGTTGAACATATGCATCTAGTTGGGTTGTTATATCTGCATGATATACCATAATGTAAGTGGAAGGTGATTGGTATAGACTTTATCAATGGTTTACCAATGTCACAAAATAGGCATGATATGATCTTTGTAGTAGTTGACAAAATAACCAAGGTGGCTCATTTTATATCAATTAATTTGATAGATAATGCACCTATTCTTACAAAGAGGTTTGTAAAATAAGTATATAGGTTTTAAGGATTTCTTGAAAATATCATTTCAGATCATGATATAAAGATGACTTCTATATTTTGGGTAACTATGAATTTAGCTTTAGGTACGCAACTAAATTTTAGCACTGCATATCACCCAAAGACTGATGGTCAAACTAAGAGAGTTAATCAAGTATTAGAGGATAATATTTGTATGTATTGCATGGATTAACAATATAAATGGGAAGATT
Organism: Torreya grandis; assembly: GCA_037957365.1. Taxonomy (NCBI): domain Eukaryota; kingdom Viridiplantae; phylum Streptophyta; class Pinopsida; order Cupressales; family Taxaceae; genus Torreya; species Torreya grandis. Next base: position 2,652,115 of record JARHVA010001677.1, read on the forward strand.
ATATTATATTGGTTGAGTTTGTATATAATAACTCATACCTAATAGTTTTGAAAATGGCATCATTTGAGGCACTATATAGAAAAAAGTGTAGAACACCAATAAATTGGGATAGGTTAGAGGATAGGGTAGTCTTTGGATCTGAGATGCTTTCAAAAATAGAAGAATAAGTTATATTAATTAGGTAAATATTAGCTGAGGCTAATGATAGGAAGAAGAGTTATACTGATGTGAAGAGGATAGATAGGTGTTTTTTGATAGGTGATAAAGTGTTCTTATGGGTTAAGCCATAAAAGAACTCAATTAAATTTGGGAAGTCAAAAAAATTATCACCAAGATATGTGAGACCCGTTGAGGTGTTAGAAGTGGTCAATCCTATAGCGTATAGGCTTGTATTTTCACCAGCCCTAGCTTTATTGTATAATTCTTCCATGTTTCTTATCTTAAAAAGTATATAGTTGATCCTACACATGTTGGATTGGAATGATTTGTAGGTTCTAGATCCCAGTGTGGTCATGCTAGAACCAATCAAAGTAATTGACACTCACAAAATTTATTTGTGTAATATAGAGATGTCATAGTCCAAGGTCCTCTGCGACCAATACTCTAAGGATAATGCTACTTGGGAGGACTATGATTAGTTCTAAAGATGGTTTCCATATTTATTTACTTGATTTGATACTTTATACTATGTTTTTTTTATGTTGAATATTTTTTTTAATTCAGAACTTATGTTTGAATAAGAATAATTTGGGATGATGACTAGCTTTAGGGGGAAGGATGTTACATCTCGATTCCTCATTAAGAAAACTTATTTCATTATCCATGGATATTTATAGTTAACAATTTGATTTGGTTATTTTTAGCTAAGATATGAGTTATATGTTATTATAGGGCAATTGAATATTGTTTAGAATCTATGATTACATTTTTATGAGTTAGTTGTAGTGCATATTTTTAAAATATTATCATGATGAGTTACTATTTCAACTATATTTTATGATGTATATATGTCATGGTGTTATGGATTAACTACTTGTTTGTTGTGAGTTTGATGCATGAGAGACTCATCCCTCAGATCATGATAGAGGGAGAGCATCATCAAAGAGGGTGATGTAGATGGAGATGTTGGAGGACGATAGAGAAAATGGCTAGAATCCTACACACAACACATTAGCTAGTACATGTTAGATCTATAATGAAATGGTTAGCATAATGTGTTTTGATGATGTTTGTATTTAGATAGTTATTTACACATGATTATCTTGGTCTAATGGTTATATGAAACTCATATTGTGTAATTATGTTTATGACCATTAATATTTTGGAGATGTAATTTACATAATTAGAGTAAATTCAAATTTATTGATTAATAAATTAATAATTAAGTCATTATGATATCAGAAGTGCTAATTTAATTATAAAATATATGGATTTTTGTAATTAGAGATAAAATATAATAATTAATAATTAGGATTAAAAAAATATGGAAATATTTAAAAACAAAAAATGAAGATATTGATTTAGTGGTTTAGGATAAAATTAGAAGAAAAAAACAAAAAAGAGAAAAAGCATGCCATATTCATGGAGAGGAATAAAGAAAGATTAAAAGGGTAAATTCTAGAAAAAAAAGGTAGGTGCACAGTATAGGAGAGGAGAGAGACACAGAGAATAGGAAAAGAGGAAAAAGGAGAAGTGTGACATAAGAGACTAGAGTATAATGATTTTTGATAGGAGCATTACTAGGTAGGTGCAATGTTATTATAAAGTCTCTAAATTTCTAATGTGATTTCATATATATAATGAACTATTTGTGTGTATATATTAGAAACTGGGTATATAAATATACTCCAGCACATTTTGTTTAATTTAGCAGACCCTTTTTGTGTGTAGGTGATGATTTCAATGTGAACAATGATTTATACAAGTCACCATGCATAAAGCATGAGATTTATCACACAGTAGATATATAAAACATATATGTTAGAAAATACATAGTATGATATAGTCAAACATATAAATTTTAAGTCACAGTAGTTAAATTATAAATATATGTTTCATAATATATTATGATATATACATTGTTGAGACTATGCATACAATGAACTCAAGAGTATAAACATGGTGAATAGATAAACTTCATATCGATATATATATATATAGTGAAAGACATACATGCAGTGATTTATAATAGAATAGTTTGAAAAATTGAAAGTGATGATCTTATATAATGTTGGGCCCCATTTCATGCTAAGTAATGGATCTGCACCAACTTGACAAACACCTAAGTATGAGGCAACTATTTGGATGGTTGTTGTTTTTGTCTTCTAATGGCATAGTTGGCTAGTAGTTGACAACTCCAAGCTATATCAAAAATTAGGTGCACAAGATAGTTATAAGTTATTTACAATAAGTGGCTCCTTTTTGAATCATGCAGTATTTGGAAGTAGATGCACAAGATAGTGACTACATAATAAAGGTGAAGCATTGTGGAGGAAGTGGGATGTGTATCTCTAGTGCTAACTAAGTAGTTGGCGTGATATATTTCCCATGAACCTAGGAGGCTCTAAAGCTTATAAAAAGAAGCCAAGTTTAGTTGAAGAGGGAGATGAACTAGACAGTAGCGAAGCTCTGGTGAATTATTGTGAGAAGATTAATTAAGTTTAGAACTTAGCTTGGGATGCACTTTGGTGCTCCCCTTTGTAACTCCCAAGCTAGCCTATGAGCCTAGACCTTGGTAGTTTATGTTAAGCACTTGATCCATTTATATGGACTATGTATGCATTATTATTAGAAATATAACTTAGAAGTGCCAAGAAGACCCAAAATAAGCAAGAAGGGCATGGGGAAGGATATCTTGAATGGCATTTGTGCTCAAAGGAAGGATCCCTTGAAGCCTTAGAATAAGCTCCATAGTTGGTACGTGAATATCTAAGGTCCCTTTAAAACTTAACCATTGGATATGCACCATATGAACCTACCCCTTTTGAATCTATGACATGAGCCCATGTGCTAGATTCCCCAAAGGAAAATAGAAGATTGACAAATGACCTTATTATCAATGTAGACTTTGATCACTTTATAAATTTAGACTAAAACTTCATGATTGAACAAGTCATCCCATATGAAGAGGTAAGTGAAGATACATTTATACCACAAAGGTCAACCCAACTAAATGGAAATTGAGTGCAAGCATCTTATTTTAGCCAATGTTAGCAGTGCAGCCTAGGCAATAGCTTGTAAGAAGTGGCCATATGCCACTAGCTAGTAGTATGGTGATATACTCTTTTGTAACACCAATAGTAACCACTAGACCAGCACCTAGCATAATGGATGGAGGTGTTAGAGTACCAATGATAGGATAATCACTAAAAGGATAAGCACCTTAGGCATCGACTACTCCCCAGACTTAAATTTATTACAAGATGGCCATGTACCTACCAGAGTACTAAGGCATGAAAAATGCCATAGAACATGTACTCAAGTGTGAGTTAAAATAGCACTCTTAGTGAATAACTCAATCTAAGCACAAATAAACTTAGTTCATGATAAACTTTCTTGATTGTACCCATACTTGGTATATTAATTTTGATCTTAACCAAGCTATGGTTGATTATGACACCTTGAAGGGAGCCTTCTTGAAGGAGTTTGATATACTTGAGTTTGAGCAGTAGAGCATTATCGCACTCAAGGAGATAAATTAAGGATTATCAAAATTCATGCACTTATATGATGTTAGATTCAAAATTATCCTCTCTAAGCTCCCTTATGACATTCACCCCACCCAACATGTGTAATGATTCATTGGAGGACTGCTAGTACCTTTCATAATGGCATTATCCATGAAAACATTCATGGACCCTCAGGAAGTAATGGAAGTTGCACTCAAAGCCAAGCAGTTGGGAATACCAATATAGGCATTAACCCATTCATGGAGGCATAGATTATGTCTATGGCCTACCAACTATAAAAGTTGACCACTAGTTCATCACAAGATATTCAAAGTAGGTTGTGGTGTACTAATTATGAGATAGAGGGTCATAATAGAAACAACTTCCCTTAATAGAATGTGTGTGTACTAATTCTTAGATATGAATTTTGTCATGAGGTGCATGATGTTCACAACTTCCCCTTATTTTAACATGTTATTTAGGTCAACATAACCATATACTTCAAGTCATGTGATGCCTACACTCATAACATAGCTAACTATCAAGTGATTAATGTAATACACCAGAACATAGAGAGAGGTTCACGATAGGAAACTACAATAGTTGGAGGGTAGGCAAACCAAGAAAATGAGGTTTATGGTCAGTATAATGTTGTCTATAAAAACTAAAGAAGTGCCAAAGGGTGAGGTGGAATATGTAGTAGAATAATATTCCCACCATGGTCATGCTACAAGTGCAAGTCGACTAAACATTATCAACACAACTACCTGATGCATCCAACATGTGGGTATTTTTGAGGACCACATGTTGTCTAAGAGTGGCTTGAATTATACAAAAAAATGACCCAAGGAAAAAAGGGTACTGATAAAGGTACAAGGATGATCAAACATGAGCTTAAGGTTACAAAGTAGGCTCTAAAAGCATAGCCAACATGCATAGAGTTTATCAAGGTGCAGGCAACCACTCAGAGTGAGTTCACCACTTAATCACCAACTATATAAACATAAGAGCTACACTAATATATGGTGAACCAAGTCACACCAAGTGCATAGCTCAGCTTGAGAAAAAAGCTACACCATACCCTGACCCAATGCATTAAAAGGATGTGTTATAATAATCCATAAGCATAATACAAAATTTATAGGGAGACTCTAGTTGGCTAGAGATATCAAAGTGTAGGCTACTTCCTTATATAAAAATCAAGATATCCAAGAGGCTAAGTTATAGGAGCTGATAGAAATCTTGTGTTTCTTATAAATGGATGGGATGCTTCCCCTATTGAAAAACTTGCTCTTAGTTCACGCAGAGAAGAAGCCAAATAAATTTTTTGAGCCCCAAGTAATTAAACTTGTTGTGTCACATATGGAGTGGGATCATGAAGTAATGCATACTTACAATGCGTAGTATGACCAAAAATTGATATTAAATGCCACCATGGATGGCTGGTCCATCTGTGAGGTTCTAATCAACACTGACACAAAGATCAATAAATTAACTAAGAAGCCCTAAGACCCTCTCCCTATGACCAAGGGAAAAGATGGTCAAGCTAGCCCTAAGACCCTTTCCCCATGTACTCTTCATGGCCAACAAGACTTGAGCATAATCAATCAAAATTCTATAGGGAACCATTATAAATATTATAGGTGCCAAATTCCACATTGATTTCTAGTTTAAGTTAGCAGAACATGATAACTACCTAACACTCTTAGGAAGTCCTTGGTGTTATGCTAACAATGTAGATATGCACTTCAATAAGAAATACATGACCTTTGATAATGACAAGGAAAGGGTAATAATCCACCTTTCAAGTGACTTAGGAACCCCTATGTGGAGAGCATTGGTCTAGAGAATGAGATCAACCATATTTATAATATCATAGTGCAAGGCATCAAGAATCTCCATCCTTCTGATTAGGGAGTGCTTTCTTGGGAATATGGTTAGTCAACCTCAGATACCACTAACATCACTTACAATCAATAGATTGAAGAGGTGTATGAGTCTATGGGTCACATATGCTACTTGGTGCATGTAAAGGCACCAATGCCCATACGGATTATATGGGTCTAGATTGATTGTACTCAAAAGTTATGGTTCCCACATTAAGAGAATAAATAGAAGAAGGTACTCTACCTAAGAAAAGGTAAGCTTAAAATGATCCCAAATTTTGTGGGGAGTAACCTAGTGGAAAGGTATCTCAACAACCTTAAAACATGATCCCCAGGGAGACAAATAGAATGGGTGTATTGGTGTATACCTTGAGGATCACTATCACATGCTAGTCGTCAATGCAAAGATATAACTTACCAACATGGCTAGAGGTAAAGGAAGCCATGTGAAATATATTTGAAAGGAGTAATGAGAACATGGATAGCTTGGCATACTTTGGTGACTCTGACCCTGTGGCACATGTGCGCCTATGCAAAGAGACATGGACTAAATATGATGTGATTTCCCTAAAGAACTTATGGGTGCACACCTTTTATAGGACTCTAAAGATATGCGTAAGGGCATGGTATGTGGTCAACAAGATGCACATGGTCAATGAGATGCACCAAGAGATATCTAATTAGGAGGTTCTTAAGGAGAAGTTTGTGAATACCTTCTACTTTTCCTCATAAAACTTAGAATTGGCCAAACCATTGTAAGTGATTCAAAGGAAAGTGTTAGATGACACTGTAATTATTGAGGAGTGCTTGGAAAAAAAATTTGGAGAAAAGGGTTTGGTACTACCGACCTTATTTGAGGAACAAACACTCAATAGTGACTTCAATGAGGAGGATTATGAAACTTGGAAGGAATGTTATTAGAAAACATTGACTACCAAAAGAAAGCTCATGTGCCAAGTAGATGATAGTGTTCTGAATGAAGAAGACCCCACTCATCTTCATATTGATACAATAAAGGAAACCTATAAAGTCAAGGATTCTCACCAAGAAAGGAATGATCCATAATGTGCACCACTCAATACCATCAAAGTGGCTATCAATATAGAAAGAGAGCCAAAGATGGCTACTCTAGGCACATATTGGTCTGATGTAGAGCTAGCATAAATCATAGACCTCCTAAAGGAATTATAATTTTTGTTTCGTAGGACTTACCAGGACATGAAGGGCATCCATCCAAACCTTGGGAAGATGGGCATAAAACTAATAGATAGCACAAGACTGGTTAAAAATCACCCCTACCAAATGAATCCTAACCTCCATGCTAAGGTCAAAATAGAGATCAATGTTATGCTAGCTACAAGGGTCATTTACCATATGTAGGAGTCTAAGTGGGTGAGCCCAATGGTAATAAACATCAAGAAAGATGGGCAATTGACATTTGCATAGACTATAGAATGTTGAACACTACTTGTGTTAATGACCCCTTCCCAACTCTATTCATCAAGGAAGTCTTGGAAGGCATCTTAGGTTGTGAGATATACACTTTCATTAATGGTTCCTCTAGCTACCACAAAGTCTAGATTGAGGAGGATAAGCCTAAAAAAACTTTTGTGACTAAATGGGGTTATTTTGCTTATAACATGATGCCCTTTAGACTCAATAATACACTATTTGTGTTCTCTAGAGTGGTGATCACCATGTTCAAATATTTAATCCACAGGATCCTCCAAGTCTATCTAGATGATTGGATAGTGTATGGCCTTGTGAAGGACCATTATGACAACCCATGCCTAATGTTTGAGAGGTGAAAGTAGTTCTAGATATCCCTAAACCTAAAGAAGATCATCTTTATAACATCATTTAGAACCCTACTTGGGCACATCATCTGTAAGGATGGTTTTCTCATTAATCCAATGAAGATTGCCATCATCATTCAACTACAAACTCCTTCCACACAGAAAGATGTTCGCACTTTTATTGGCCACTATGGATATTATAGGAAATTTATAAGGAGTTATGCAAATATTTTTGCACTACTAGAAGAGACGTTTCACAAGTTTGGACCATTCTACTAGGGTGAAGTACAAGAGGATGCCTTCAATACCCTAAATCTCAAATTGGCTAGCATACCTATCTTACAATTTCCTAACTAGATAACACCTTTTCATGTCCATGTCAGTTCATATGGCTCTATGATTGATACAATCTTGGCATAGCTTGGTGAAGGGAAAATTGATCATCCCATCTTCTTTACCAGTAAGAAGTTAACCTCAGTAGAGAAAAATTATACAACCATAGAGCATGAGGTGTTCATAATGGCCTATGCCTTAAAAAAATTAGGCAATATTTGTTAGCAACCTTATTCATCTTTTTCACCGATTATGAGGTGCTCAAGTACCTCATGAACAATCCTATTTTACACATGTGCATATGAAAATGGATAGTTCTATTCCAAGATTTCCAATTCTCTATTGTAGTTAAGCCTAGAAAGTAGTATTTGGGCCAAACTATTTATCTCACATTAATTCTAGCAATGTGGTGGCACCTATTGAGGATGACATGATGAACATGTAACTATACTAATTCCATCACATCTCTAAATATTAGGTAGAGATCACCACCTTTATAATGTTTGGAGTTGCACGTCAGGCTATGATGAATAAATATAAGAAATAACTAGCAGTTCATGGTGCCCCCTTTCAAATTATCAATAGAGAAGAGTATAATCTAAGTAGAGATGAAGTGTTACACCGATGTGTCTTAGATCATTAAAGAGACTCCATCCTATGGGAGTCATATGAAGTCATAGAAGGAGGACATTACACTAAAGACACAATATCAAGAAAAGTGTTGTAGTCAGGCTTATGGTGGCCAAGCTTGTTTCAAGATGCAAATAATTGCACCAAGGCATGTGATATATGCCAGTGCATGGGAAAGCCTAGTCATTAGGATGAGATGTCCCTCATCCTCATTCTTTCCTAGGTATCATTAAAAAAATGGGACATTGATTTTTATGGATTGATAACTCATATAACATTATGCACAGGTGCAAGGTATATCTTGGTGGCCATAGATTACTTCACCAAGTGGGTTGAGGCCATACTAATAAAAGATTGAATAGTTGTCATAGCCATGTGTTTCATCTAAAAAAATATAATAAGTTTGTATGGGTGCCAGATCAATCTGAATAGTGATAGGGGCACTCGCATTATCAATAAAATGGTGCATATCCTATTGACTAAGTATATGATGGCACACCAAAAAATGACCCCTTATCATCCATAAGAAAATGGAGCAACTAAGGCATTTAAAAAAATTATAGGAACATGCCTCATAAATATATGAAATGTGGGTCACAAGGATTGTGATGATCGAGTATCATTAGTGTTATGGGAAGATCACATAACCTACAAATGCCTAAATAAGGCTACACCATTACAACTAGTGTTTGGCACTAAGGCAATCCTACCAATGAATCTCTTGGTACCATCATTACACATCATGCATATTAGTCAATTAGATGACTAAGAGTTATTATATACAAAGGTAGAGGACTTGAAGCCACTAGATGAGATGAGTGCCCAATCAAGGTGGAACTAGTAGATATAAAAGGCATGCTAGAAGCTTTGGCATGACAAGCACATAAAGAATAAGGTGCTAGTAGAAGGAGCATTAATTTTTTTTATAACTCCAAGTATTTCAATAATCTGGGCAAACTACAAATAAGGTAGATGAGTCCTTATATCATCCACCACATATTAAAGATAGGTGCATGTAAGTTGCACACTCTGACTGGTAAAATGCTCCCTGTGCATTTCAATAGAAATAGGTTGAAGCTATATTATAATTAGGGTGGCACTTGCACCATAATCCCACTAACTTCTTGGTCACTAGTCGATTTGAGTTCAGATGACCAGCTTAAAATTTAATACAAGCCAAACTAATTTTTTTCTCTTAGGTAGTAGTGTAAAGAGTGTAGAAGTGATGCTTTAAATCTCACTGAGAAAGTCTAATAAAACTTCACTCATAATTCTAGTTGGGTGAGTCGATCACTTTCACTTATTAAGTGCCTAAGGATAGACACCTAAGTCTTGGGCACATGAGGATTGTCAGCATCAAATAATAAAATCGCACCAGACACCATGCACCTAATTCTAATTACAGGGCATTTCTAATCACTAGGTAAAAAATTTTATGGTCTATCATGTATAAATCCAACTAGGTGAGTTGAGCCCTTGTGATTTATAAAAATCACTTGAGGCCAGACATCTAAGTGTTGGGCACATGAAACTCATCAGAGTCAAGAAGAAGATGTATGAACTCTAGGTATGCAAGAGATAGATGGTAGGGTCATTAAGGCCCAAGGGAGAAATACTCTGGTGGTTCCTTGCATAATGTCAGTCAGGTGAGTCAAACCCATTTGCTTTCTAATCACCTAGGGTTAAACACCTAAGTTTCTAGGCACAAGGATGTTGCCAAACTTGGTAGAAATAAGAATCAAGTGAAGATCCACCATATGATAGTGTGTAAGGGAACCATTATAGAAGAATCAAGCACTAGAGGACCAATGCAATGTATTTGCATCAGGTAGGATAGGCCAAGGTAAAGATGAAGTGCAAAAAATTGACCAAGATAGATAAGCATGCTTGAATTAGAAGTGCATCAAGAAGACATGGAACTAAGTTTGAATTATGTGCATGTGAGGCACGGTGCCTAGGTTACCATATTGAAGGTGAAGGTCACACCAAGAAAAAAAGTGTAGAAAGGGAATCATCATGGATAGCTGACATCTACCCATAATTGAGTGGGAAGTGACCATTTGAACCATAAGTCACTTCACCAAAATACCATTAGGATCATTGAATGTAGTGATGTTAGAGGCATAAGAATCCATAATAAATGAGTTGGTGGTAGAGGATTTTTGTAGATTTCATGGATTTTCATGGAGTTCAAGTAAGCTAGTTGCCACCACAACATTAACACACCTACATTAAAGATGGTATATGCAAATAACATATAAAATTTCACATAATTAACTGGGTTCTATTACAAACTTTGTGCAAATTGAGACATCAAGAGATGCAAAGAAAAATAGAGAGCTGAAGCAATATAAATCCTACTAAAACAAGAATCCAAGCACCCCCAGGCACCTAGAGTGAACAATTGTGAAGCTAAAGTAATTGTGCTCATGATAAGATTGGTTTAGAAGGGGGTGGAAAGGAATTTTAGTAGCAAAAAATTATTAAAAAAGGTGGGTTTCCACCAAAGATGTCATTAATGGACTATGAATCTTAGAGTTAAAGGTACAATTGCAATTCTCATGACTATGAATTGGTAGTAGCAATTTGAGGTTTTGACAAACTCAACCTTCCATGATTCAACACCAGTAAGTTAAAAATGGGAAAGAAGTAGAAGATAATGGGTCTATAAAAATAAAGACCAAAGTGGGCATGCATGGTAGTATAAATGGCCCCTATAAAAATAGCAGTATTATAGGTAGAGGGGGTTAGTGTCACACAAGTTGACCCTAAGGTGTTGACCAAAATGTACTATCAAGTCACGCAATTTCCCCATAAGGTTTTAGTGGGGAAAAATTGGCATTCATTTATGCACACTTTTTAGTTGAAAGAGCAAAACCATCACACTTCAACCATGTACAATACCTAGCATCAAATTGGATTGTATATAGAAAGAAAGATGAAATAGTGCATGGTACTTTTTGACGTCACCATTCAAGATAAGTTGACAACTTTCAATGCAACTGAGTTGTATAAGTTATCATTTTTTGGGAAGCCTAAGAAGTTAGTGCAATTCCTTTTGTCACACATCCATGGTGATTGCATATACTTTGTGGGGAGGATAATGAAGATATCAGTGTGCCTCATCATAAAGATAACCAGGCTCTCAGATGCTAGGAAAGACATCCATGATATTATGGGTGATGATGAATAGGTGGAGCACATGGAAAAACTCCTAAGTTATTAAAAGGGGGGTTGGCTTTCCCCATCAAATATTTCAAGGACCCAGGCACAAGGGTGGCATCATGCCTTGTTGGCTCAAAAATTTACCCCATTGGTTATTGGATTGACATAACAAAAACATACCTCTGCATCACATATATATGGTGTAGGGTGTCAAGTTCAACATTGCCAAGTTTATTGTTGAGGAGATTGTGGATATCATGATAGAATGTCACATGATAAAGGAGGCATTCAGGTGGGGTTCCATTTTCATCGTGATAGTCATGGAGAAGATTGGCATACCAAATGGGGATGAGGACAACCTCTAGGTTTTTCTAGAGCATAATGACTCCCTAACATAAAAATAAAAAGATTTCACTTTCCCCAGTTCATTCAACATAAATTATAAGTGATGCATGATGATATGGTGTGAAAAATATATTGAGCCATTTGAGATTGAGTGGTGCATTCCCCAAGAGATCCCCAAGAGAATGTATGGGATGGTAAATTTAGTCATTATGCAACATTTTTGCATAATGTACTTATTACTGGCTGTTGGAAACATGTTAGGCTATTTAAAGATCCCATACACCTCATCCAAATATTTCAATGACATGTTCAAAATAATCCCCAATACACAATAATTAGACATTCTAGTGCAGGAACTAGATATGGAGAGAAATAGGTTACAGTGTTAATTCACATGCCCAAATGGGAAGGCAAAAAGGGATCAAGAGGATGAGTTGGATCATACTGACATCCACCCTCTTCAAAAAGTGACCATACTCAGCTACATCTATAGGCTCTACTATGAGAAGAATACTAGAAGGAAGGGCCCTAACTCTAGCACCAAACAAACTAATGATCCCCCCATCAAGATCAGTAATGAAGACACACTAGTGCTAGCTAAAATAAGGAAGTCTCAAAAGAAGAATAAAGGGGAAACACTGGAAGAAATAGAGGAGCACATAAAGTTCAAGATCACCTCAAGTTATGAAGTATCCCCATTGGCCTTGACAAATAAGCACATAAAGTTCATGCCAAAGACTTCTTCAATCTTAAAGGAGAAGTAAAAGAAGTTGAATTTCCAATCTACAATTCCCACTATCACCCTTACAGATATAGAGGTGCAAGAAGAACTAGTGAAGAGGGAAGAAGTAGGTAAGAGTGTGTATATAATTCCTGAAGAAGACTCCTCATCTAGCGAAAATCATGGTAGAAGCTTGGCCTTAATGACATAAGCATTCATAAGGTGCAAGAGCTAAAAAAGAGGAAACAAGAAATTAGGAAGGAAGGAGGAATATATGAAGATCCCAATGGGGTAAAAGTATAGGAGGCTCTCCAAGGTGGCACCACTATCATGCTTAGAGAAGCAAGACCATTAGGCGTACCAACTGAAGAAGAGTTAAAGCACAAATGGAATGGATTAGGATTGGATTAGGATCACATTGATGTGGCACTAGAGTTGCACTGAAAGTGAGAGGCCATAAGGGCTCAGGGCATATCTCGAGTAGAAATTGATAAAATAGAGGCTGAGGAGATAAGGTTTAAAGAGGAGAATATTTTCGAAATCATCAAGAAGAGGAAGGTAGAAATAAAAAAGTCCCAAAAGGACAAGGCTAGGAAGTAACAAGAAGAGAAGAGGATTATGACAGGTGCATAACCCATTAAGTAAAAAATAATAGAGGTGCCTAGTGCCCACAAGCCTAGTAGATAAATCTATAAAACAAGTATGCCCTAGTGTTGAAGGGGCACTTGAGGACAAATAAGGTGATGTTGGCACCTCAAAGGAACAAACATAAGAAGAAGAAGAAGTAGCATATGAAGGGGGAAAGTCCAAAGAAGAACCCCTTCAAGAAAGAGAGGAAGAATAAGGCACTGAGGAAGAGAGTAATGCAATCAAATAGGTGTAGGAGTAGAATTATCTAGCCATTGAGAAAGAGGAATTTGAACCAAGCTATTGGGAAAAGACATAGAAGGGGTTCACCATAGATGAGGATTCTACATGCTAGAATATATGCCCCCTAGAGCTATAATGAATTTGACATGCCATCATGTGCCCTTATCACTTGATTTATACATAGATAATCCCCATTTCAAGGTGCCTACCAAGGCAATATAAAGCATCGAGAAGCCAAAAGAGGGGCATGACTACAACTAGTCAACCCCTAAGACATGAACCCTATGAGGTTGTCTAATGCCCTCCTTAAGATGGCCTCTAAGGTGGTATGTAAGAACATCATTAATGATGTTCACACCACCAAATGGAAATATATTGTACTCAATGCAAAAGATTAACTTATCACCATAAATCTCAAGCTCAAGGAGTTAGTCGAGCACATTGAAGAGGTAGAACCATCCCTTTTATATGGTACTAACACTTCCCAATTTTTTGAAGTAGATAAGATGTGCATGCTGGTTGAATAGATGATCCCTCGAATGAAGCTAGCATAGGAAGAGGAAGAGGACCTTTAAAAAATAATTAAGAAGGATCTCAACAAAAATCTCAATGAGGTAGAAAACCTCTTTGTAAGGATGGAGGAGCATGCAGATGACATCAATGTCATCTTTTACAACTTTTCCACCCAAGCATCAATCATTGATGTGTGCCTCCAAAATGAGAAGGTATAAAAGGATGCATTAATTAAACAAGAATTCATTATCAATAGGGCTAAGTGCACATAGATAATGGCATAGATGAATATATTAAGCACCCAATTGAAGACCGAAGAGTATAACTTGGAGGAACTTTTTTGTGCCTTCCAAACAAAGGCGAGTGAGCAAGGAACCATCCTGGATGGTAGGGTCTAAAAATATAAGGAAAGTATAGAGTCCTTCATGAAATAATTTGACAAAATAGACATGCTTACATTCAAGGCTACCTCCACAAAGATAGATAGTGCCATCGAAGAAATCAATCTCGTGATCCAGGGCTTTGATGACTTCAAGGTAGAACTACAGTAGAGTGCACCCAAATTTTGCATAGCCAATGTACTAGAAGGTTAGTCCAAGGATGAACTAACATTTTTATATGAGGTAATGTTGGGCCCTATTTCATGTTAATTAATGGATATATTTCAACTCGACAAATACCTAGGTATGAGGCAACTATTTGGATGGTTGCTATTTTTATCTTCTAGTAGTACCAACTAGCTAGAGGCTAATGACTCCAAGCCATATCAATAATTGAGTGCATGAGATAGTGATCAGCTATTTAAGACAATTAGATCCTTTTTGAATCATGAAGCATTGAGAAAAAAGGTGCATAAGATAGTGACTATATAATAAAGGTGAAGCATAGTGGAGGTGATAGGATGTGTACCTCCAATGCTAACTCAGCAGTTGGTGTGCTCCATTCCCCATAAACCTTGGATGCTCTGAATCTTATAAAAGGAAGTTGAGTTTATTTAAAGAGGGAGATGAACTAGAGAATAATGAAGCTCTAGTGAATTATTTTAAGAAGATTGATTAAGTTTAAAACTTACCTTGGGATGTACTTTGGTGCTCCCCTTTGTAATTCCCAAGCTCACTTGTGAGCTTGGACATAAGTAGTTTATGTTGAGCACTTGCTCTGCTTATGTGGACTATGTATGCATTTTTATTAGAACTATTTAATGAAGAATGATTTGTGCATGTAGTTGAATGACTAACTATGTTAAGTATTTAAATGGTTATTGATTACATATCATATTCTAATGAATGTATATTAAACCATCATAATTTTTTACCCTATCTCGTTCATGATAGACCTATAAATGACAATGAATCTTTCTCCCTTGACACCAAATATGCTAAGTATGGTTGATGCCTTGTACCCTAAACCAATACTCATTCCTGAGTGCAAGACTGTGACCAAATCCCTCAACCAAATCACCCTTTGACCTTTACATTCTTGAATGCCTCTAAATTGATGAAACCCAAGGCTTGTGCTTATGATCACATGATCATTATTATGCCAACTAGACCCATGAAGAGTATAGTTATGCCATGGCATAACTAACCCAACAGATCTTGGTCCCTTATTTGTTTTGCTTCAGGTGAGAACATAAGGATTTCACCTTATGTATAGTGATACTAGCGCAGTCAAGTGATAAATGTTGATCGCCATAGGAATTCAATGCTTATGCCTCTTCTAGGACAAGCCTAAACCTGATCTAGATGGCTAGGTAGGTGTGTGACTAGGCCCATGACCAGAAAAACCCATTTACTATAACATATAGCTAGCATTGGTGATATATACAGATCTATAGTGTTAACTATTGCTTGTGTTAATTGTAATATTAAAACACAATAATATGTATGGTGATCCACATAATTAATGAGAAATACAATATAAAATGGTCAGCAAAATGTTGGTTAAGAAACTAAGTCATTGTTATTTAGGATTATGAAACAGTAAATGTATATAGTAATAATTCTTTTTAATAGAAAGATTTTACATGTACAAAATTGTATAAGTAGTGTACTGATTTAATATATATATACCATGAAATTAGAAGAATAAAAAAATAGTGAGCTAAGTTTCTATATAAAGCACACCAAGTAGTATATATAGTCAGATTTATACAAGATATATACTAGAAAATATACAACATAATATTGTTATATTTCTATAGTGTTAGTTGTTATACCTAGCCTAGTTTCTTGATTTAGAGGAGGCTATGTTACAACATCATAAATTGATTAGGATGAAATGATGATAGTTCAAAAAATAACAGATCCTAATCATACTAGTATTCTGGTCTTTTAATAAATGTTACATAAACGTTATATTAATGGATACATATTTATATGTATACCATCCATTAATATATTGCATAATACACTCTTGATTTGCATTTATAAAAAATTTATTACATCTGATCAATTATTACCAACTATTTAAATATACTATGATTACCACGTGTGTGTGTGCACGCGCGCATCTATATTCAATGATTGTTATGAAAGAAATACGACATATATTGTTATTTCATATGAAGGTAATCATATATTAGTGGGTTGTATATATATATATATATATATATATATATATATATATATATATATATATCACTGGTACGAGATATCGTGGACTATTTTATACCCAATATCTATAGATATATAATAAGAATATTTATAGTGATCAATATTATATGTAAATAGTGAGTTGTATAAAAAAGGTGTCAATGAAATGAACTGAAGAATTCATTAGAGGTGTCTATATATTTTGGTCAAGTTTGGTGGATCACTCTATATGGACATATGATTTATGACATTGATTAATAATATTGGATTACTAAATTTTCATATAATAATTACTTATAAAGTAGTTTATGGAAATAGTTTTTATTAATTACACCAGCATATATGTAGTTATAAGCATATCAAAAACATAATATAGCCTTCTAAAAGCATGGGAAACATATATAGCTCTAGTGTAATCTTTCATTATTTAATGATAATCTTTATGATATGCATGAGATAACTTATCATATATAGCATTTGAAATAAAATAAGTAGTGTGTATATATTACAATAATATGCTATGTATTAATGAATTAATTAATATTATGCTTAAAGAGAATATAGGTACACCTATGCCTAAATAGTTTATACATGTACATCAGGGTATGTACCTCTAATTACAATTCCATTGGTGTTTTAAAATTATATTATAAATTTTTGTATAGTATGTTGGTTGAATATTTTGTCGATCAGCGTACTAATAAACAAAATAGGTCTAATCATCCAAAGTAGGAAGATTGATTGGCCAAATGTGTAGTTTTACCACATCAAAAGGGGACTAATCTCTCCTCTCATCAAGGGGAGGTTCCCTATAGATATATATATATATATATATATATATATATATACAAAAAATAATACTCAAGGGTAAGATAAATCATCCATCTCTCTTTTTTCAGAGATGATGCATGCAAATCAAAGAAGAAATCTTAGGGATAATGACAGAAAGCACTCCTCTTCTTTCAGAATTAGTATTCAACAAACCACAAGAATCTTCCTGGTAGTAATTGCAAAATGTAACCAAGGTCGTAGTAACCAGAAAATTGAGATGTAGCACATAGTCTCCACCTGAATTGCCCAAGAGTGAGATACAAAGGACAATGAGGGCACAAAGTCATCCCAAGGTCCTTTACACAGAAACAAAAAGAAAACACACTAAAGGCAATTTTGGGGGCACAAAGTCTCTCCACAGTTAGCTTTAAGATGCCTTCCTGACTACTTTCACTAATTCTGCTTATTGAATTAAAGGAATAGAAAATATATTAAGGAAAAAGACATAAGAACAGTTTCACCAACAATAAAGATATCACAGCAAAAAGTCTAAAAAGCCACTTGCTTTCTTATTCCAATAACAAAATATGATCAACAATCTGAGCTCAAAATCTCAGTAATGCCTTTCAATTTGGGTAGAGTTTTGTTTTTGATAATCAGAGAGAGAGTGCCCTCCACAATAACAAGAGATTCCTTTATATAGCCTCTTCAAGAAGGACTTGGGAATAGTAATGCATCATGTTACATTGAATTTTGTTAAGAAGACATGCTAGAATTTAGGGGCATTTACCCATTTACTTTTCTCAATGCAGAGAAATGGGTCATGCTATTGAAAGTTTGCATTTTTCAATATCCACCTGCCAGTCTACTTCTAGAAACATATCTGATGCACAAATGTTTCTGGTCATTCCTGCTCTTTATGCTCCTCTCAGTGGTTCTTCCTTTTGGCCTTGGCCTTAAAGCCTTTGAATGCATTCGGGTCCATGCTTAAACCTGCAAGGATTAATAGCTATTTCATTGTTGTGACTTTGACATCTATGGGCATGTCACTTTCCTTGGCAATTCCTTCAGCTTTGTCGTTTGATCTTTCTTGGAGGGGACCTTCCCTTCAGGGCCTTAAGAAACAGTCCACTTTAGGTTAGAAAGAGCCCCCTACAAGGGTATCTACCCTTCAGGTGGTCTTCGGATGGCCTTCAAGCTTCTTTCTTTCAGCGGGCTTTATCCTTTATTTCCTTCAGACAAAATGTCTGAAGGAGTTCCTTCAGGCAATTTGTTCGAAGGAAATCTTCCTTGCCTTGTCTTTCCACTAAGCTTTGCTTTGTTTTTCAAGTGAATTAGGATTTCACTTTGTCCTTTGCCTTGTTCATTTTCTCGAAGGAATTCACTTTGTCTATTTTGCTGAGGGAACTTTTTTGAAGGAAATCCCTTTGCTCATTTGTCCTTTGAATTGGTCTATTTGCCCCCTTTCTGCCCTCCACAAGCACTGTTTGAGCTCCAAATTAGCCTTTCAAGATTTTGCAATGGTTCACTTTAGCTTTTGAGTGTCCTCTGTAAGGCTTGTTTATCCCTTGGAAATTTTCCTTAGTCAATTTTATGTGAATTTCAAAATGTGACATGTGGCAACATCTACTACTCTTAGAAACAAAGTGAAATGAGGCTCAAAAGATGACACTTGGTAGCATCCATTGAGTTCTATCAAGTTTTTCATTTCCTTAGTCACTTTTGCCATGGAAATGCCCTCCACAAGGGCACTTGTGTCTTTGCCGCTTGGGGCACTCCTTTGAACTTGTTGCTTGAACCGACTGATTGAACTAACTTTGTTTCAATGATTCAATGGTTCATTCCCTTGTTTCTATTGATCACTTGAACCAAGATTCTTTAAAACAAGCCTCGTTGAACTCATTAAACATGTTGAACCATGAACCCATTGAACCTTTGAACCAAAGTGGTTCAATGGTTCAATGGTTCAATGGTTCAAGCCTCAAAAACTTGTTCTTTTGATTGAACCTACCTGTAGAAGCCTTTAAACCTATTGAACTATTAGTCTATCACTTCCTTGTTCTTTCTAAGATCTTTGATCTTCATTGTACTGGTTAAACCTTTGAACTTGTGAACTCATTGAACCCTTTGGTTTAAGGTCCAATGGTTCAATCGGTTCATTATTTTTATTTGGCTAAGTCTTTTTGATCTTTTTGAACCAAACACGTTGAACCATTTGGTTGTTGGACCTGTTAAACCATTAAACCCATTGAACTTTTGAACCAAAGTGGTTCAATGGTTCAACGGTTCAAGCCTTCTTCTCTTTGATAAGTGTTTTGAATTTGTTGATCCTTGAAGTGGTTGAACGTTGAACCTTGACAAATGTGCTTAACTCTTGCTACTGATGTTGAACCCTTGAACCCATTGAACTCGTTGAACCAAAATGGTTCAAGGTTCAACGGTTCAATGGTTCAATCCTTGCTAAGAAGCTTGCCAATGAACTCTTTTGGTTGACCCTTGTCATTGAACCAACTTTGAAATCACCTAAGGGTTGAGAGCTTGCTTCTTTTCTGCAGAGTCTGTAGAAATCAACTTGTGAAGCCCGTAAAACTTGGCTTGAAGAGTCTGTAGATTTTCTTCCTGCAGAGTCCATATATTTTCTTCCTGTAGAGTCCGTAGATTCAAGCCTGCAAAGTCCATAGATTTTTGAGAATCTTGAAAAATGAGGAATTTGAATGCTTAGAATAAATTTTGAGAAGAGGAGATTATTTTGGTCTGAGGAACCAAAATAGTTCACATATTGTCCCAAAAAATGAAAAGTCTATTTTTGGGGACAACAGCTGGCTCCAGTTGGGAAACTTCTATCAATTATAAAAAAGAATTGAAGGGAGTAGAATCCAAAATCTCCAGTGTCTTCATGTGTACCATTGGGCTATGGAGTCATGTTACCCAAAAATGGAAGGCATCAAAAATGGAAACAAACAAAACAAAATAGAATTAAAAACTATAAAAATATACATATGTATAGATGCAATGATCTGACACTTCAAGATTTGAAGTGTTTCAGATGATATCCATTGTGAGGTAGAGAAAAGAGTGTGCCATCTTGATATTTAAGAAAAAAATTGTTTTCACCATTGTGTTGATGAATTATAAATGGGCCTCTCCAAAGGGATTCAAACTTTCCATGCATCCCTTTTGGTTCTCTCCTTTTGTCCCATAGTAGGACTTGACCCCCAATCTAGAAATCACAATTTTTGGTTTTTTGGTCAAAGAGTTTCTTTACCAAAATTTGATGAGAAAAAATTTGATCCACCACCATGGTTCTTTGTTCATCTAGCTCAATCAGGCATATGATTCTCTTATCAAGAGAGCTTTCATATGTCTGATCTTCAATTACCTTTGCCAATTTCAAGGCTGGCAATTCTAAAGTGATTGGTATTTCAGCATTGATACCATAAAGAAGTTGAAAAGGAGACATACCAATTGCCCTCTTTGGTGTAATTATGTCTACCCATAGAGCATCAACCAATGTTTTATGCCATGTTCTTTGATTGTCATCTGCTAGCTTCTTGATGATAGTTGTCAGGTTCTTATTGCTTGATTCAGCTTGTCCATTCCCTTGTGAAAAATAATCATAAGAATGGGAGAGTGTAATTCCATAATGGAAATAGAATTCTGTAATCTCTTGGGAGGTGAAACAAGCTGCATTGTCAGTAAAAATTTTGGTTGAAAATCCAAACCCGAAAGTGATATTCTCCTTGAGGAAATTGCATAAACTTTTGAAGTAGCATGCTTAGTTGAGATTGCTTCTACCCACTTGGTGAAATAGTCAGTCGTTGTAATGACATAATCATGTCCAGCACTTTAACATGGGTTTATAGTCCCAGTAAAATCAATCCCCCATTGCTGGAAAGGTTCTTCTATGATCACTGGCTTGAGAGGCAGGGCAGCTAACTTGGGTCTTCCAACAAATTGCTGGCAAAGTTCACATTTTCTCACCCACTTATATGCATCTTGGAAAAGAGTTGGCCAGTAATACCTAGCTCGTAGAATCTTGTGAGTAGTTACAAGAGAAAAAAAATGTCCTCCAAAAGCTAGATTGTGGAAGTATTTCAAAATTTGGCTTTGTTTCTCTTTGTCTACACAGCAAAGGAATACTCCATCTATGCTTCTCTTGTACAAGCCATTATCCCAAAGGACAAAATTGGTAGCTTATAGTCCTCCTTTATTTATAAGACAAATGAGTAGGACATTCACCATAAGTAAGGAAATGAGCAATACCTGAATACCACTCATTGGTAGTGGAGACAAAAAAGACTGTTGTGTGTCTTCCACTTCAGCTTCTACATGATGTGTATCTTCTGGGTTGTTGTCAGCAATTAATTAGCATAGGCCTTTTCCCCTGACTAGCTTTGTTGGCTTGATGTCTAGATCAAACTCTTGGATCTTTGCAATCTAATTGCCTCTTTTTGTGCCAAACTCCTACTGAGTTAATATGGACTTGACTATAGTGTCAAGAACTAAGGTAGTAGTGTGTGAATTCAGGATATAGAAGCAAAAATGTTTGACCGCTTTCACCACTGCATAAGCATGCTTCTCTACATTTTAATACTTCATCTCATGGGTTTTGACAGGGTAACTCATGAAAGAAATAGGAGATTCCATACCTTTCTTGTCTTGTTGAACAAGAATTATTGAAATCATGTGTTTAGAAGCATAGCTGTATATGATGAAATCTTTGTTGTAATCTGGACAAACCAAGGTAGGAGCATGGGCAATGGTAGTTTTGATATCCTGAAATGCTGACTTGCTTTCTTTAGTCTAAGTGAAGGTGGTTTTCCCTTTCATCATGTTCACAATGTGTCTATTCTTCTCAACAAATTTAGGGATGAACCTCTATAAGAAATTCACCTTTTTGAAGAAAGAGTGAACAGCATTTTTACTTGTAGGCAAATTAAGCTCTTGAATAGACTTGACTCTATCTAAGTCAATCTTTATGCCTTCTTTAGACAAAATGTGTCCAAGGAGTTTCCCCTTTGTTACTCAAAAAATAGACTTCTTGGGGTTCAAGGAAATACCAATCTGGTGGCAGCGCTCCAGCACTTGTTGTAAGTGGTGTACATGATCACAACTGTGCTTTGAAAAGATGGTTAAGTCATCAAGGTATACCACTATGAATTTACCCATCTCATCTTTGAAAGCCAGGTCCATTTCTCTCTGAAAGGTGGCACTAGCATTTATCAAGCCAAAAGCCATCTTTTTATATGTAAATGTACCCCAAAGTGTGGTGAATGCAGTCTTGTGTTGGTCTACTTCACCAACTTCAACTTGATTATATCCTAAGAAGCCATCTAGCATTGATAACATCTCTGAATCTGTCACTGTTTGAAGTACTTGATCCATAATTGGCAAAGGGTAATTATCAAGATGACTAATTCAAATTCCTAAAATCTACACAAATGTGAATTTCACCACTCTTCTTCCTTATAGGAAATATGTTTGCAATCCATGTGGAATGATGGATTGGGAAGACGATTCTAGCATTTAACATTTTGGTATCTCAGACAGAATAGTACCTGATATTTTTAGATTGTACTGTCTGGATTTTTGCTTATAGGACATTGAGTCAACCTTGAGAGGAATGTCATGGCAGATTTCATCAGGTCTGAGAGACTTCAGGTCATCATAAGAATATGCTAAGACATCCATATATTGATGGAGTAAAGTGGTGAATGTGAATCTTTCTTCAGGGGTGTAGCACTTACTAATGTTAACCATCTTGGGATTTTCTTTTGTATTCAGATTTACTTGGTTGAATCTCTGAGAGAAACTTGAATCTGTTTATTATTGTTTGATGAATCTATCATGCTTGTCAAATAGTTTCTCAAGAGAAACCAGGCCTTTGGGAATTTTATTTCCTTTCAGCTATAAGAATTCTTCATTTATATCTAAACTAGATTCAGAGGCTGATTCATACTTCTGAGATTCATTGCCTTCAAAACGTAGTCCTTCTTCATTTGTATTACAACCTACTAGTTCTTCTGCTATTCTAGTTGAGCTAATTTTTGGTTTGACACTTTCAAGAATTTTATCAGATGTTTCATGCACTTCGTCTGTAGATAAAAAGTAGTTACCCATACCTGAGGATTCAAAAATAATTTGAGCTTCAGGGGCTGATATTTGGGTGACCACATATTTTGCCTCATTTTCAAGGAGCAACCTCTTCATTACGCCTTTGACAGGGATTCTTGCCTCGAATAGGTCCATGCTTAGTTCTCCTCCCACGTCCTTGTAAAAATTTTGTCCAAGTAAAATGCCATAGGATGATGGGACATTAGCCACCAAAACAGTCATCTTGATTCTCTTGTCTGGAAATGTTGTGAATGCAAATTGGGCATCTTTGATTTGCCCCAGCAATGGTAGTTGCTTGTTTTCCATGGAAAAACATCTCCCAAATATCTCGGTCAGTGTGAGGCCAAGAGATTCAGCTACCTTGGTAGGCATGACATTGTCAAATGCACCTGAGTCTATAATACAATTACTTAGCTTGTGACCATTTATTAATAGGGAAACATAGAAAGGTTTTATTTTCCTAGGGGTAGCTAGAGCAGTAATGACAAGATTATTCCAAATGGGCATGTACTTTAGGGAATCAGGAGTTAATTTTTTAGCTTCTTGTCCTACAGGGATAGTTTGGTTCTTGACACATTGGACCAACTTATCCAATTGATCAAGATTGGACTGCAAATATTCAAATTTAGACATTTGTATTTTTGTCTTTTTGACATGATCGATTATGTCAAATGGCTGAATTGAGCTAGGTATAGAGGAGGTATTTCAACCTTCTGAGTTTTAGGAGGGATGGAAGGAGGGTTGGTTTGTAAAATTGAAGTAGAAGGTGAAGGTAAAATTGATGTACTTGTCTTTTGGGTGATCGCCGGATCCTTTGACTGGAAAGGCAGAGTGGTTCCACGCTTAGCAATTGTAATTATTGGTTGAGGTCGCTCCTCTGTCTTCCCTTTATTAGCTTGCTGGACTGATTGGTTCTTGGACCTGGTAAATACTGCATATGATCCATCAAAAGCTTCTCCTTTACTTCTGAGTTCATCTTGGTAGTTCAAGAAACCAATGTGTGAGTCGCCAGTTGATTCTTCTTGATTTTCTATAAGGAGATCAGCATCATTTTCTTGACTCAGTTCAGGTTGGAAAGAGAACCTTGATTCTGCTTCAAGATATCCCCTTATTGAATTGGTTGGAGGATCTTCCAAGGCAAGTTTCCCTTATGGGGGATGAAGATGATTTTGTTGCCCTTGATTCTTGGTAGCATTTCCTTGATATGACTAATTTGGAAATGTCCTTCTTGGCATATCTCTGTATAAAGGATTAGAAGGCATTCCTTGTACCATTTGTTTTTTGAGAGTAAGCAATTCATTTGCCAACTTCTACACCATTGGATCTATGGTGCCTATAGATGAATATTTAGAAGATGATGAAGGTCTATTTCTATTTGGATCTCTTCTTATCTTCCCTGCTAAGATGAGATCATATTCTACCTCAGTGGCCAAATGTTGAGCTGCAGCAAGATCTATTTGACCAGCACATCTCAAAAGAAAACTTACTTTAGGTAACTGAGAATTAATGAAGAAGCATTTGAGATTTTTAGCTATAGATCAACAAATTATAGAAATTTTGTTCTTTAATTTTTCAAACTTGGCTATGAAATCCTTCATTGGTTCATGAGGTTATTTCTTCATCTGTGTAAGTTGAGCCAGAAGTGCAAGTGCATCTTCTACAGGTTTGAATCTAGCTTTAAACTTAGTTTTAAGGGTATTTCAATCAGTTACTAACCAAGCCTGTAGATGATAAAACCAATCTATAGCAACACCTTGTAATGTTTCTACAAATAGCCTGACTGCTACATCTTCAAATTCTACTCCAATTATGCCACAGGCTATGTTGAAGGCTACAATGTGTTCATCAAGATGAACTTTTCCATCACCATAGAATTTGGGGAAATTCTTCCTTGAACTGTGTGGAAGCTCATGTAGAGGTGGAGTAAGATTGAGAGGACCAAAAAAATTACCTTAGGGGCCTTGAACTACCATTATATGACTATGAAAATGAGGAATAACAAATCTTAAAGGGGTAATTATTGGCAAAGCTTTATCAATAGCAAAAGTGGATACTTTGTTTGGCAATGGAGATCTGACTTTAGTAGGAGGAAAGTTCTTGGTTCATTAGAGGCGAGATGGTGAAAGAAACGGATCAAAATTACTTTGTTGTACCAACTCAAATATAGGGTCAACAATACCTTTAGCCCTTTGGTTTCATGTATACCTTGAATCTGCCAGATTGTGAAACAAAAATAGAAAAGAATTGACATTACTTTAGTTTGAAGCTTGAGGCTTTAAACTGTGCATTCTTTCCTAGTTAGTGTGGAGGTGAATGGTAAGGTTATAATAATAATGGGTAAAACACAGAAATTGAATGGAGTCTTTAATGGATAATGGTAGATACTGATTTCATCTGAAACTTGAGGTTTTAGAATGCACATAACTATATCCCCAGGGCAGTCACCAAAAATTATTGGTTGAATATTTTGTCAATCAGTGTACGGATAAACAAAATAGGTCTGATCATCCAAAGTAAGAAGATTGGTCGACCAAATGTGTAGGTTTATCACATCAAAAGGGGACTAATCTCTCCTCTCATCAAGATGAGGTTCCCTATATATATATATATATATATATATATATATATATACTCAAGGGTAAGATAAATCATCCATCTCTCTTTTTTTAGAGATGATGCATGAAAATCAAACGAGAAATCTTAGGGATAATGACAGAAAGCACTCCTCTTCTTTCAGAAGTACTATTCAACAAACCACAATAATTTTCCTGGTAGTAATTGCAAAATGTAACCAAGGTCGTAGTAACTAGCAAATTGAGATGTAGCACAAAGTCTCCACCTGAATTGCCCAAGAGTGAGATATGAAGGACAATGAGGGCACAAAGTCATCCCAAGGTCCTTTACACAAAAACAAAAAGAAAACACACTAAAGGCAATTGTGGGGGCACAAAGTCTCTCCACAATTGGCTTCAAGACACCTTCCTGACTATCACTAATTTTTCTTATTGAATTAAAGGAATAGAAAATATATTAAAGAAAAAGACATAAAAATAATTTCCCCAACAACAAAGATATCACAGCACAAAGTCTGAAAAGTCACTTGCTTTCTTATTCCAATAAAAAAATATGGTCAACAATCTGAGCTCAAAATCTTAGTAATGCCTTTCAATTTGGGTAGAGTTTTGTTTCCGATAATCAGAGAGAGAGCCCTCCATAATAACAAGAGAGTCCTTTATATAGCCTCTTCAAGAAGGACTTGGGAATAGTAATGCATCATGTTGCATTGAATTTTGTTAAGAAGACATGCTAGAATTTAGGGACATTTACCCATTTGCTTTTCTCAATGTAAAGAAATGGGTCACACTATTGAAAGTTTACATCTTTCAATATCCACCTGGCAGTCTACTTCTTAAAACATATCTAATGTGCAAATGTTTTTGGTCATTCTTGCTCTTTATGCTCCTCTCAACAGTTCTTCTTTTTGGCCTTGGCCTTAAAGCCTTTGAATGCATTTGGGTCTACACTTAAACCTACAAGGATCAACGGCTATTTCATTGTTGTGACTTTGATGTCCATGGGCACGTCACTTTCCTCGACAATTCCTTCAGCTTTGTCATTTGATCTTTCCCAGAGGGGACCTGCCCTTCAAGGCCTTAAGAAATGGTCTGCTTTGGGTCGAGAAGAGCACCCTATAAGGGTATCTACCCTTCAGGCAGTCTTTGGATGGCCTTCGGGCTTCTTTCTTCTGGCGGGCTTTATCCTTTATTTCCTTTGGACAAAATGTCTGAAGGAATTCCTTCGGGTAATTTGTCTAAAGGAAATCTTCCTTGCCTTGTCTTTCTACCAGGCTTTGCTTTGTTTTTTAGGTGAATTCCTTCAGACAGATTATTTGGAGGATTTCACTTTGTCCTTTGCCTTATTCATTTTCCTGAAGGAATTCACTTTGTCTATTTTGCTAGGGGAACTTTTCCAAAGGAAATCCCTTTGCTCTTTTGGCCTTTGAATTGGTCCATTTGCCCCCTTTTGGCTTTTGCAACGGTTCACTTCAGCTTCTGAGTGTCCTCCGCAAGGGTTGACTGTCCCTTGGAAATTTGACTTAGTTAATTTTATGTCAATTTCAAATTGTGACACGTGGCAGCATCCACTGCTCTTAAAAACAAAGTGAAATGAGGCTCGAAAGATGACACTTGGCAGCATCTGCTAATTTCTGTCAGGTTTTTTGTTTCCTTCCTTAGTCACTTTTACCACAAAAATGCCCTCTGCAAGGGCACTTATCTCTTTGACACTTGGGGCACTCCTTTGAACTTGTCACTTGAACTGACTGATTGAACCAACTTTGGTTTAATGGTTTAATGTTTCATTCCCTTGTTTCTATTGACCGCTTAAACCAAGATTCTTTGAAACAAGCCTCGTTGACCCTGTTGAACATGTTGAACCTTGAACCTGTTGAACCTTTGAACCAAAGTGGTTCAATGGTTCAATGGTTCAAGCCTCAAAAACTTGTTCTTTTGATTGAACCTACTTGTAGAAGCCTTTGAACCTGTTGAACCATTAGTCTGTCACTTCCTTGTTCTTTCTAAGCTCTTTGATCTTCATTGTACTGGTTGAACCTTTGAACCTGTGAACTCGTTGAACCCTTTGGTTTAAGGTTCAACAGTTCAATTAGTTCATTCTTTTTATTTGGCTAAGTCCTTTTGATCTTTTTGAACCAAACGCATTGAACCATTTGGTTGTTGAACCTATTGAACCATTGAACCCATTGAACCTTTGAACCAAAGTGGTTCAATGGTTCAATGGTTCAAGCCTTCTTCTCTTTGATAAGTTTTTTGAAGCTGTTGAACCTTGAAGCAGTTGAAATTTCAACCTTGACAAATGCGCTTAACTCTTGTTGCTAATGTTAAACTCTTGAACCCATTAAACTCATTGAACCAAAATGGTTCAAGGTTCAACGGTTCAATGGTTCAATCCTTACCTAGAATCTTGTTGATGAACTCTTTTGGTTGAGCCTTGTCATTGAACCAACTTTGAAATCACCTAAGTTTTGAGAGCTTTCTTATTTCCTGTAGAATCTGTAGAAATCAACCTGTGAAGCTCGTAGAACTTAGCTTGAAGAGTCCGCAAATTTTCTTCCTGCAGAGTTTGTAGATTTTCTTCTTGTAGAGTCTGTAGATTCAAGCCTGTAGAGTTCGTAGATTCAAGCCTGCAGAGTTCTTAGATTTCTTATAAGCTTGAAAAATGAGGAATTTGAATGCTTAGAATAAATTTTGAGAAAGGAAGAGATTATTTTGGTCTAAGGAACCAAAATAGTTCACATGTTGTCCCAAAAAATGAAAAGTCTATTTTTGGGGACAATATAGTATAATCTTATTTATGTGTGCATACAACCCCCTAAAAGTATAAAAAATGTTAGAATAGAAGATTATGTGTTTCATGAGAACTATAACCTTCTTTGTTATGACTGGTTGTTAGTATAGAGTAATAGAATTCAATAACAATGGGTTATGATATTATGGGATGTCACAGAGTGAATTATAATTTGGAACAACCTATAGGAATTAGAAAATTTTAATTTAAATTTATAGTGTACCAAATGGTATAAACTATAATTATTAAGTTAAATTATTTATGTGAAAGATAATATTATGAGATTCATTCATACATTTGAAGGAATAAATGTATGTATTTATATTATTCCTATGGTTAGCATGTTATATGATTGTTAATAGTAATGTAATTTATATGAATCTATTGGTTATACTATGTTAATCAAGTCTTGCATTATCGGTACTAAATAAGTAGTGAAACAGAATTCATTAGCTTACTAGCATCATAATGCTAGATGAAGGTAATCCGATCAAGTGGTGTGTATGAATTTGACTGATCTTATAGATCATTAATTATTGAAAACTTTGGCCAAATAAATTTTAGTGATACATTATCATTTCATGTGTATAATTTATATGTTTGTGTGATATCTTGATTAGAATGAGTTTTTTTATGATACATTGCATGTTTAGTTTTAGAAATCATACAGCCCATGGGTACTAGCTTGTCTTTCTAGATTCTTGCACCATCACTATCTACTCATCCATGAAGAGAGGGTCATTCCATGATGTTAATTGTGTTTGAGGTCAATGGTCTATGGTTGGTGTGAAAAAGTGCTTAAATGATGCTCTCCCTCCCTACAACAGTACTTATTTGGAGATGACACTTGAGATTGCCATAGATAATAGAGTCAGGAGAACTTATACTCTATGGAGCCATGTATTTTATATATTTACATTACATTATATTTATTATTAAAACATTATCATTAATATATGTAATTACTTACTTATTTTACATTGATAGCAGTGGCTATATGTTTGCACTAGTTGTGGCTAGATATCTATAATTACTTTCTATATTTAGTTATGATGTGTTTCTTATGATGATAGTGATCAGTGATGAATAATGTCACTTGATTATTTTATAGTTATAATACTTAGAGTATATTTTATGGATATCTAATTAAGTTATCATGGTGTAATCTAATGAAATTATACATTGCTTAATTTTTTTTTAAAAACATCATGTCCTTTTAGGTAGATCGTAGTGGGGATGTTATATTTGCAAACATCATGCCTTTTTTTGCCTCTTCCACATTTGAATATGTCATTTCTTGTTGTATGGACATTTATATATGTCATGCTTTCTTTTTGTACATTTTACTAAGTCATGTTCCTTCAATTGTGTGGCATTTGAACATACCCCTTGTTTGAGGTCTCTTTATATTATTACCTTTTGATTTGCTATTGAGTGCTCTAGTGTGTGTGCTTAATTGTTTATTAAAATTTTAATATTACTATATAGACATTTCCATGCTTTATATCATGCATCTTAACACTTTATGTGATCACATTATTTATGCTTCAATGTTATATCTTCATAGATGTGTTCCTTCTATATGATACTTGGTTCATATATAGATATACAATTATCTTATCCTTTTGAGGTCAAGTGACTTCTAGTTTCTACTTCCCATCACCTCAAAAGGGTGTAATATTAATGTGGTCATGTCATAGAGGCATGGCCTTCAAATTATTTACAAATTTAGATACACAAATGGGGCATGTTTTGAAAACTTGTTCTCCACACTTACATAGTTTTCAAATTATTCAGATACACATTTGTGGCATAATTATATATATATTGGTATTATTGTTATACATATTTTCAACATGAGACATATATAAGGTGCATATTCTATGCAAATAACACTTAAATTTTTCAAAATCAAATCAGTGTTTAGATTTCAAATACTTTTATGGACTATCATCACCCACCAAGTTAGACTTTTATGGACTATATTGAGCTAATCTACGACAGTAGTTGGTTTATTTTTTGTATGGTTGAGGTGATTAAATCACTCAATCCTACTAATTTTATAGGTTGGACTTGATTACATCATCTAACCTTACCAATTTTATATTGTTATTTGACTTGGTTTACTCATGCTCACTAAGTTATAAGTATGATTGGGTTGTATAATTGAGCTAATCTCAACTGTCGAGTGGTAACTCACCTTTTCTCCAAAGTTGGGGGCATGTGTCCACCAATATCTCTATATATTTATATATATTCACTTTTCATATTTTATATTTTTCTTAATCATGGATCTAATGATTCATAATGACACATATCTTCAAATAAAATTTCTAAAAGGCAAGGTAGTTGCATCGATACACAGGTATACTCCTAAACCTTTCTTTCAATTTCAATCATTTCATTATTTTCAATTTTAGATTGTATGCATTGATTATGTACTACAACATTCTCTTGGTTTTAAGTTATTCACCATAAAATCACTCAATCTAGACTCAAACAAAGGCAAGGTGTGTTATACATATCTAGGTATGCATTTATTTTTCTTTAAACTAGTAATTTCATTACTAGATTAAAGGGGGCAAATGTAAACACTATTTCTGAACTATATATCACCTCAGTTTTGTACACTTGTAAAATACATATCATGAATGTACATTCAAATTATGTACCTTCTCATCACCAAAATGCTCACATACACCATCTCCCTATGCTTATTACTTATCTCTTAGTCTGACTAATTTTATTATGATGAGTCAAACCTTCTATCATTCTCAAAATATTATAAACTTGCATTCATACACTTGCATCCCAACTAGATGCCTATGTCAACACAAGTTTCCTATCCTAACACAAGATTCCAACGCCCTAAAGTCATCCAATTTTAAAATGAAACATGTTTCTATGGTCAACCTAAGTTCTTTAATGCAAGATATTCTCTAAAGGGATTGACATAAATACAAGACCAAACCCCATTCATTACCCACCTAGCAACTTCCTACTTACAAGGCAACTTACCAAAATCACTTAATTAAGCACTCAAATGAGCAAAGCTTCCCTATTTTCTCCTATTTATATATTATTCATAGGGACAACACATATACAGGTCTAAAGTATTGAAGGAGTATTCTATGAACCACATTTTCCAAGTTACAAGTTAGATCACTCTATGTACTTACTTATCACATATTGCATGATACACACACAAATCAAAATATAAGAAAAAATTATATAAGTTTGAGTCACTCTTAAAGTATTGGCTATTTACACAATGCTCATTGATAGAAGGGTATTTGGGCAACTAGACACCATGTGCCCACTAAACCATTTTTCTCATCGCCACTATGCAAATGAATAACTCGAGTTTTGTTATTTTATAAGGATAAATAGTGTATGGCCTAGATTTGAATGCAATAGAGAAAATATGACACAAAACCCAAAAGCATATTAGTGGTCACATCTAATTTTAATAGGTATTTCATATTGGACACCTACATTCAATCTAGATAAAAGTGTCGACAGAACCATCCCAAGTTGATACAAGTGTTCACAACTATGGAGGTATAATTTTTAGAATTAGGCAACTGATCTAAGATTTAGATATAGTACACTTTATTCATATTCTAGATATAGATTTATATTAGCATCAAAACTAGTTAAATATCTTATTTTCATTATCATTTCAATATCTATCATAGTTGTACTTTCTATTTTTATCATATCTCAACATACTAAATTTACTATATATTTATTTGAGTTTTACAATTAATTGACCTATTTTAGAGATAATATATCATCCTTGTGCCCTAGGCTATCTCTACCTCTTTAACCTTAGATCCCCTAATTTAGATTTTAGGTTAAACAATTTTAATTTATTTTTTATTTTAGTGATCTAAATAAGTATAAAACTTTTAAATTTTAGATTGCATAAGATATATCATTCATTATAAAAATTTGAATGCTAATAGAGAAATTATTTCACTTACTAAATATAGAAATGATCAAGAACATAAAGGAGACAAGGTACTTTGTTAATTTCTATTCTATTTTTCCCATTATTTGTATACAATGATTGTATATTCTCTAAGATGGATATATGATCACTCGACTCAAGAAATAGAGTATCAAAAAAATTCATCACGTTGTCGGTAAATGCTTGTGTTGAAATAATTAATATTATTGGTATACAACATGCCATTAAAATATTAATAATACAAATTACATTAATAAATAACAATAATATATTTTATTATTTAAATTACGTGAGTTAATACTTGTGTTAATAATTAATAAAATAGATAGTTATATTTTTTACCATTGTCAATTTTTTTGGGAGGTTGAACTTGTTGGTTGCAATGGTTCACTCAACATATACTTGATTTTACATCATAAAATTAATATATTTGAATATTCAATCAATTAAAACATACATTCAAGCTTATGATCATTCATATATTTATAATATTCTAGTGGTTATGTGAAGGAGATTGTCTGAGAAGAAGTGTGAGAGAAATATTGAATGTATTGCATCAAATTTGTTTCTCAAATAATGAATAATCATTGTGGATTTTTAACCTCCCTGTGATGTTTTTCCTCGTATATCTAGTGTTGTGTATTTTTATCTTTGTTACAATATTCATACATAGATCCATATATGTGTGCATATAAATAACTCAACATGGTTTCAAAGCAAGTTTGATAGGTGTTGATTGTTGGTAAGACTTGGCAATTGATTTTTTTGGTTCTTGGAGCATGTCAGACCCCTGTGCAAACAAATTTACATACAACATCAGATTTTTATGACATATTGTATAAAATAGGATGAATAAAAATTAATTTTGGCATCCCTAGGAGCCTCTAGAGTTGAATCTCTATAATTTGATCAAATAAGCACTCAAACTTCAATTCAAACAACAACCAGACAACAAATATGCAAGTAAAATGTCCCTGTGGCATGATGGTATGACATGATACAGCTTAAGAGGGTGTAAATTAATTTCAATTCTTATCAAGCATGTTTCTTTGTTCTAAAGGTGGATCCTTAATGTTTTTTACCTAATAGGACCTCCTGCAGAGCCTATGAAGTATCTAATCATTTTCTGACAAAGATTTTCTCCCTCCTGAGCATTGTTGTATGACATAGTATGGATTAAAATATTCAAAAAAATATTTGTTTGTGCATCAAAATTTAATTTTGATTATGTTGCATCAATTAGGAACCTATGGAAATGTTATATAACCATTCTCAATGCATGTTTTGGCTTCTTGAATAATTCCAACTATGCCTTTGCCTCATCCCTACACATGGTTGTTAAGAATGGCATTTCAATTGTGTGTTAATAGTTTATATGAGTTATTTATTAAATATTTGTTTAAATAAATCAAAAATACATGAAAACACAAGTGGTGGACCCCTTATTCAATTAAGATTTTAACCAAAAAATAAAAATAAATGATTAATTATTTAAATGCATGTCATTCTATTTTTTATTTAATATTGTTTAAATAATATTTAAATATTATATTGTACATGTATGTTTCATGAAGTGTTGTAGGGGATTTAGTTCATGTAATTTTATATAACACATGTAAAAACAAGGTACAATATTTAAAACTCACTAAACCTATTTTTTGTCAAACTTTGTTTGGTCAAACTTCATTTTAAAAAATATAATTAACTAAAAGTTTATTTTATTCTTTTAAAAAGTTTTTTATTTATCCTTTTTAAAAACTTCCTACAATGCTTGAGACACTTGTGACTCTTATTCTAATTATAATTTTTTGTATATTTTTAATTATTTTACATATAATTAAGTGGTTATTATTGTTTATTGAAACAACCTCAAAAAAATTGGAGTTAACTTTAGAGTACACACATAACAATATTTAGGCCCACTACATAACTTTCATGCAACATAATGCATCTAATCAAATAATCAAATACACAATTACTAATAACCAATAACCAGCATCCCAATTGTCCCAAATGGTTAATACTATAAATAACCAGAATGGAATAAAGCACATACAAGAATGTCTATTTATCCAATTGTTATATAAGCATAAAGATATGATAAAAGTGTAATATTTAAGCATGGAGGTCCAATGACCGAACAAAAGGATCCATCTAACTTACTTATGCAAGTATTATCACATCATGAGATCAGCAACAAGAAATCTCTAATCCTCTACTATATCCAACAAGGCATAAGTTTAAGGGTCAAAAACTTTTTGGGGAATCACCCAAGCAAGGAATATTCCTTGTACTACCCCCATTGATCATTATACCATGATCCATAGTTCTTGGGGGTCATTTCACCTCATTTCTTTACTTGAAAAAGATCATGCATAAGATATAAATTCATGATAAATGATTGTTCTCATTAAATTATATGAGTTATAATATACTTAACTCAAGGTGGATGAAATCACACACATGAGCTTCCTACTGAATAAGCATACATATATCATTAGAAAACCAATTACTTCTCAAGACACATAAATACCATCATGTAAGTCAGCCAAGGGGGTCTTGAATAGTTATGCTCCTTAATTTTTCCTTTGGTTACAATTTCATGTCATTAGATAAAACATAGGCATTCATGCCATTCAATTAGAATGCGTATATCAGCCATTAATATACACCCTCTCAAGCTGTATCATGGCTGAAACTACTTAAGTACTGTGTTTCAGCCATTAGCATGATACAGCTTGAGAGGGTGTAAGTACTATAGTTTCAGCCATTAGCATGAGTGACCAAAGGAAAATTTATATATTGATAACTTGCAATCAAGGTGGATTATTTAATGATATATCTAATTGTAAACATTAAGGTTTTCATAGCTTCCTAAATTCTCATCCTCATTCTGGGATTATTTACCAATCATAAGGATTACTCATATTTTAATAATCATAACATAGGGTATATCAAGAAGTTCATTGACAAGGTACACTTATAATTTTAATCATGCATATATACTATAATCAATGACTATCTATTCTCATGAAAACATTAATGATAACATAACCAACTTTATATTAATTAAGGGTTACATTATAAATAACAGAAATAATAAACTTTTTGAAACATGCCATATATCTAAATCACTACAACATCATTAATGGTATAATCCATAATCCATAATATGGGCCCACATAAGATCACTAATCTAGCTTACTTCATTACTTGAGCAATATAAGTAAGCTTACGCAAAATGATACTACAACTAATAAATATTTATTGCCATAATCTAGTAATGAAAGCATATTACTTTAAGTCACCAAGGAACTATTTGCATAATCTATTTGCAACAACTTATTTTTAGCCAAGGTTATAAACATGCTAAGGGACATGTGTTAAATAACAACGCTACAATTAAAATATGTCTTATAACATCATTTTATTGTCATAAACAAGAGGTAAGTCTAAATACTAAATAGGTATTCCACGCTGTGAAAATGACACCAAATAATATTCATCATGAAATCTATGTAATTATATACATAACTCCATCTAATAAATTTCCAACCTCTAACTATTTTTTGAATACCATAAGACAACACCATCTTGCTTTTATATGAATTCAATGCTAAAGACAATATAGATATTGTTGTTCCAATAATAACCTTTTACAACTTCAAACATATTGTACATTAACAAATATATCAATGTACTACCACCATGTACATATAATAACATATAAAAACCAAAGCATACATTCTAAAAATAGGGATATAACCATTGTTTCAATGTGGGAATAGTATCAAACACATATGCATATCAAGGTAATAAATATAGCTGGTTAAATACATGAGAACCAAGCTACCAGATTCCTTTCCACTACTAATAAACACATTAAAAATAGTATCATTTTTCCACATAATAATTATTACAAGACTATATAATATAAAAGGATATAACTAGTACATAAATTGGTAGCCACCTATAATCCCACATGCAAACTAGTAATCAAGTACCATTGACACGATTAAGAAGTATACCACTACATGTAATTCTAGGTGTATCAACTAAAGAAGATGAATACATCAAGTAGAACACCCCTCAAAACCATCCCTATGAGCCCAACCATCGATGACCCTACCCACCCCAACCATCAACTTAGTGGAAGATTTTGGAAACTAGGTATTTAAGTGAGGTAAGAGGTATACATGAGATATTGAGTTACTAGTAATAACTATAACTATAGTCAACAAAGGATGAGAGAAACAATGCAGTCAACATAGAACCATAACACTCAATCAAACCAGTTGGTCTAAGTAATGCCCAAGGAATATATTGAATCTTCATAGAGGATGATTTACCCATAAATTAGGATCTATTGCATCCAATTCACAAGATCAAAAGGTCTAGCCAAGGTCCATTTCTCAACTCAAGGGACTTATCTGAGCATAAAATAAATAAACTCAAGGGAATCTACACACAACAACCACATTAACTTAATTGAGTCAAAAGAAAGAAAGTGTAACATTCATTAAAAGAAAAATAAATTCACTTGGGCCTTAAAATGGTCGTGTACTACCAACAATTCAATTCCTTCAAAAATATCAAAAAAATTGAAACCAAAATAATAATAATATAACCCCATTTAATCAAGGGAATAAAACAACATGCATTCCAAGACTGGTAATCTCCACCCTATCAGATTGTGGAAAAACCCACTCTAACCATAGGAGTATAACAGAAATTTACAATCAAGAGGGGTAAATCATTGTTTATTATAATCCATAAATTAAAGTATGACAAGGAGATATGTATAGCATATAAGAGAAGCATGAACATAATCATATGATGGAGAGTTTCAAAGATTCATATAATTTTACCCCCTTTTCCATATGATATCCAACAACACGAGATTTGTACATAATTGCATATGAGGTAGATGTCAGGTTTCAATAAAATATAACCATAGGTTAAAACCCCACATAATTGAACTAGTTCAAACAAGGTGAGATAAAATTGCTATGCCCAAGTGGGGTTAAGGCAAATAAGAAACATTCCCATTTAATCTAATCTTTAAGATTGAAACCCCCCACAACCCACAACACAAAAATTTAAAACCTAAGATTTTAAAACTCCCCTTCTTTTGTTAAAATGCAATCCCAATTTTAAATCAAAGGGTATTAAAGCTCCCAACAAGGGATGTGTCCAGTTTTGAATCAATTTTGGTCCATTATAGATTTTATTTCATTTCATTGGATAAAACAAGTAATAAATCAATTACTCACAAAAAATTAGTCATGTGCCATACTTGAGATAATTACATATTACCATGGAAATAAGAGTGGTTACCCTCTCCAGTTGGTTGCTCTATTATCCACGACTCTTCCATATTTTCCAATGCATGCCTACTCTTACAAAGTAATAAGAGATTTGAACCAATAAAATGCAATACAAAAATATGAGGCTAAAACAATAAATTGAAACTATCATTTGATCATGCATTAAGAGGAAACATAGTCTCCTTAAGACATATACTATTTATTTCCCAAATGACGTATATGGAGCATTTTAGCATTGTTAGCAGTTCAAGAGTGAATACAAAGTTCCTTTGTTTTTAACTTATTCTCATGCATAGGCATTCATAAAACACCCTCCTCATTTCCAATGCTAGCCCCCAACCAAATCTAATCTGACATCATCCACAACCTCCTTTGGCTTGACCCCTATCTCCTCCTAACTAGTCAATGCAAAGTAAAAAGTGATCTGAATAAATAAAATGCAATCCAAAAAAATTGACCAACAACTAAAATACAAAAATCTTAGCCAAAACAAGTTCAAGCCAACATCAGATCTTGCATTAAAGAGGAGAACAGAGTATCATGCATACATTTACTATCATTTCCAAACCCAAGTATATGAAGCATTTTGCCATTATTGCAGATCAGGGAGGGAATGTAATGTTTCTTCTCTTTTAGTATATTTTCTAGTATAGACATTTAAAAGAACACCCTCCTTATATATTTGGTCCCTCCTTCCAAATCCATGCCCCCATTTCCATTCTATTTTCTCCCCAAAACAAAAATGTCATGTAGGGATTTGACCACTCTCCCTTTTCTAACCCAAAAATGCACAACGAATCCTCCTCCTGAGTCAACATGCCCCCAAATACAAAAAATCATCATTCCCCCAATTCACTTCTTTCATAATCCATCCAAAAAATAATAATGAAACATGACCAAAGAACGTGCCTATCACCATACTTATCAATGCCTAGGATGTAATAAAACAAGAATAAAAAATAAAAGAAAACCTCCCCTCAAACCCTGATTCAATCCATAATCGACAAATTTATAAATAATTAATTAATTAAAACATAAATTGATTATGAAATAATAATAAAAACAAATTCATTAAATTAAAAAAAATTAACAAAAATTGACAAGTTAATAAAATGATAATAATAATTATCAATTCATTTAAGATGATGATAGTTAATTAAAATCATCAGAAATCATAAAAATTGACCCAATTATAAAATCAATGAATAATAATTACAAAATACCTTAAGTCAATCAAATCTCATGGTGGTCAATCATCCACAAAGGGAGGAGTTGCCAACATGTTTACTAAGGTCAAGAGACCCAATACGGTCTTAGACTAACTCAACCAACCAAGCTAATAAGATAAGCCACTCATATGGCTCAAAATTAAGTAGCCATGACACCTAAAGAGGTTAACCAAACACGAAGATAAAAACTTAATCACACAAGGAAGAGGGAAGAGAAAGTAATGATACCAACTCGATACTCTGAGCAAGGAACCATAACAACATGCACACGTGTAATATAAGGTTGTTGAGTGTGGAGCCCTTTGGGGCTATCACATGACCTTGTTGTTACACTTTAGGGGCCTAGAGAGGTCCAAGGATGTGGAGAGTGAATTTTTCCTTTGCTCCTCATGTGGGTGAAAGTTATCAAATGTTTATTTAATAATTTTCATGTATTCTTCCATATTTGTTGGAAGTGGGATTGATTTCCTTGTTCTAGGGAATTAATTATTTATTTAATATTTATGTAATGCATTAGGAAAAAATTATTAAATAAATGATGTATTTAATAATTTTTATGATACATTAAGATAAATTATTAAATGATGTATTTACTTATTTCTATGATGCGTTAGGAGAAGAAAAATTATTAAATGCCGTATTTAATAATTTGTTGATGTATTATGGAAGTGGATTTTACTTCCAAATTAGAAGTTATGTCTTTTAGAGAGGAATGGTGTGTTATTTCTCTAAGGATGTTTTAGATATGATTTGAAAGGTGGAAATGGTGTGTCATCTTGTGGATAGAGCCTATCCTAGGTGAGGATGGTGAGTTTTCTCTTGGGAGGATGTTTTCTACACTATTTGTTATTTATACAAGGTGTGGTGTGACCTATGAGAGGTTGTTGATAATTTTTATTTGTAGGTGTAGCTTTTGAGAGACAGAGTCAAAGTGCATATATTTTTTAAAGTGCAGGTTTTCATTTACAGGGTGTGGTTTAGCATCTTGTGAGGTATAAGATTATGCAGTATTTTTTATAGGAGATTTTTCTCTTTGTGAGAATTCATTGTAATCTTGTTTTAGATTATTAATTTATTTGAGGACTTTCTTGGTGGATGTAGCCCACATTGGGTGAACCATGGTATATTTGTGTTATGTGTTATTGTTGTTTTTGTTCTCTCTTTTTAAGCTTTCATTAAACTATGGTTTGAAGGAATTGTTTCCATATAATTAAATCTGATTTCCACACATTTAAATTTTGGTTTTATAATTTTATGGTGGTTAAGAAATTTGATTTACATTCACTTAATTCCTAAAAATTGGTATCAGAGCTTTGGTGGTGTTTTAGCTAAAGTGGTAAATCATAGGAAAGGTTATTAGCTTGAGTAGGAGCTATGGGAGAATA
Organism: Torreya grandis; assembly: GCA_037957365.1. Lineage (NCBI taxonomy): Eukaryota > Viridiplantae > Streptophyta > Pinopsida > Cupressales > Taxaceae > Torreya > Torreya grandis. The sequence continues at coordinate 2,692,799 of JARHVA010001677.1, forward strand.
AATTAGATTCAAAGTTGATAAATTTGATGGTAAGAATTTTGGTTTTTGGAATATGTAGATGGAGGATTACTTGTATCAAAAGGAACCTCAACTTCCCTTGGAGGGAAAAAAAGGACAACTTATAAGTATGAGTGATGCAGATTAAACATTACTTGATAAAAAGGCATTGGGAGCCATACGATTATGTCTTGCATCTTTTGTTGCATTTAACATTGCATATCAGACATCTATAAAGGATCTCATGGATAAACTTGGAAATTTATATGAGAAATCCTCGGCTTCAAATAAAAAAATTCTTATGAAAAGATTGTTTAATATGAAAATGTCTGAGAATGGTTCTATTGTTAATCATTTAAATGATTTTAATACAGTTGTAAGTATGCTAAATTTAGTTGGAATTAAGTTTAATGATGAAGTTATATCTTTGATAATTTTATATTCTTTGCCTGATAGTTGAGATAGTTTGGTTATGGTTGTGAGCAATGCAGTCCCTACCAAGGGAAGCTTGAATTTTGAGGATGTTGTAGGTGTGATTCTGAGCGAGGAGATGCAAAGGAAAAGCACTGGTGAATCATCTTCAGGTAATGTTTTATCTATTAATACTAGAGGGAGGAAAAAGGACAAGAGCAAAGGTAACTGTGGAAAGTCAAAAGGTAGATCTAAAGCTAAGATGATATGTTATAATTGTGGGAAGAGTGGACACTCAAAGAAGGATTGTTGGTCACTTCAAGATAAGAAAAGAAATAAGAAGGAAACAAATGAGCTAAATGTGATATCAGGTAAAACTAGTCAGGATGCCTTAATTCTTTCTTTGGATAATTTTACTGAGTCTTGGGTATTAGATTCAAGGGCTTCTTTTCATGCCACCCCACAAGCATTATTTTTCTGACTATGTTCAAGAGAATCTAGGACATGTATATCTTGGTGATGATGAACCATGTGAGATAGTAGGGAAAGGTTCTATTCATGTGAAAATGCATAATGGGACTCATGGTTACTTAGGGATGTTAGATATGTGCCTATGTTGAGATAGAATTTGGTTTTAGTGGGGCAATTAGGCAATGAAGGATGTTCAGTTATGTTTACTGTAAATTTTTGGAAAGTTACCAAAGAATCTCTTGTGATTTTGAAAGGTAAGAAAATTTGTACTTTATATTTGACTAGTAGTGTTGAATCTTGTAATTTAATTGTTGCAGATGGAGATGCAATAATGTGGTACTATAGGCTCGGTCATATAAGCCATAAGGGCATGGAAATCTTAAAAGATAAGTTATCTAGATTAAAAGATCTAGATATAGACTTTTGTGAGGATTGTGTGTATGGGAAATAGAAGTGGGTTAAGTTCTTAAAATTTGGACCTATAATGAAAGAGTATAAGTTAGAGTTGGTACATTCAGATGTACAAGGACCAGCTTAGGTATCTTTTATTGGTGGTTCCAATTATTATGTCACTTTTATTGATGATGCAACTAGGAAATTTTAGGTTTATTGTATTAAAAATAAATCTGATGTATTTGACACTTTTAAGAAGTGGAAAGCCTTGGTTGAGAATGAAACAGGTCTTGAATTGAAATATCTTAGATCAGATAATAGAGGTGAGTATTGTACTAATGTTTTCTTTGATTATTTTTCTAACAATGGAATATGTAGGCAAGTGATGGTTCTAAGAACTCTACAGTAGAATGGGGTGTCTGAAAGGATGAATAGAATAATAATGGAATGCAATAGAAGCATGAGGTTACATGCTAGGTTGCCATTACAATTTTAGGTAGAAGTAGTTAGCACAGTAGTATATCTGATTAATAGAGGACCTTCTATACCTTTGAATGGAGGCATTCCTGAACAAGCTTAGTCTGATAAGAATGTTGATTATTCTTTTCTTAGAGTCTTTGGATGTGAGGCTTTTACCCTCATCAAGAAAGATAATATGACCAAGTTAGAGGCTAAATTAGAGAAATGCACCTTTGTTGGATATGGTGAAGATGACTTTGGTTTCTATTTATGGAGCATTAAAGATAAGAAAATATTTCTATCTAGAGATGTAGTCTTTAATGAAAAAGTCATGTATAAGGATTAGTTATAGGAATAAGAATAGGAACAGAAAGAGTACACAATATTGGATGACATTACAGATGGAAAAGTACCTAATGAATTAGTTCAAGAATATTCTACACAAGGACCCCAAACTCCTATGGTAAGAAGATCTTCTAGGGTAAGAAAAGCACCTAAATATTTTTTGCTTTCTTTGAATTATTTATTACTCACTGACAATGGAGAACCAAAGTGTTATGAGGAAGCAATGCAGGCTAATGATAGGTTGAAATGGGAACAAGCCATGGATGAAGAGCATAAATCTCTCATGGAAAACCAAATATGGGATTTGGTAAGGCTACCCAAGGGAAAGAGTGCATTGCCAAATAGGTGGATCTTTAGAATAAAAGAAGAGGATCAAGGGAGAAAAATATATAAGGCCAGGATGGTGGTCAAGGGGTTTGCACAAAAATTAGGTATTGATTTTGAAGAGATTTTCTCTCTCATTATAAAAATGAATTTTATTAGGACTTTTCTCAGTTTAGTTGTAGTTGAAGATTTACACTTAGAATAGTTAGATGTGAAAACTACTTTTTTTATGGTAATTTGGATGAAGAGTTTTATATGAAGTAGCCATGGGGATATGAGGTCAAAGGGAAGGAGAACTATGTGTGCATATTAAATAAGAGCTTTTATGGCTTGAAACAAGCTCCATGGTAATGGTATAATAAATTTGATTATTTTATGTTGGAACAAGAATATCAAAGGTGTAATTCTGACCATTGCATGTACATCAAACATTTTGATGATGGTTCCTTTATTATTTTATCCTTGTATGTGGATTACATGTTAGTTGTAGGAAAGAACAAAAAGACTATTCATATGCTCAAGAAATAGCGTAGTGACTCCTTTGTTATGAAGGATTTGTGTGTTGCAAAGCAAATCCTTGGTATGAGGATTACTCATGATAGGAAGGAGAAGAATCTGGTTTTATCACAATCAGATTATGTGAAGAAAGTCTTGAAAAGGTTTAGTATGTTGGATGCTAAATTTGTTAGTACTCTTTTGGCAAGCCACTTTAGATTATCAAAGGAACAGTGTCCCAAGATGGAAGCTAAAAAGCTTAAGATGTTCAAGGTACCTTAATCTTTGGTAGTTGATAGCTTGATGTATGCCAAGGTTTGTATTAGGCCAGATATTTCCCATGTAGTGGGAGTTATGAGAAGGTATATAAATGATCCAAGTTATGAGCATTGGCAGGTAGTGAAATGGATTCTTTGGTATTTGAGAGGAACCATTGATGTTGCATTATGTTATGGTGGATTACATACCACTTTGCATGGTTATGTGGACTTGGATATGGTAGGGGATATTGATAGAAAAAGAGGTTTGATAGGTTATATTTTTAGTATTGGAGATACAATGATTAGTTGGATTTCTAGGATACAGAAGGTTATGGCTTTGTCAACCACAGAGGTAGAATGTTGCTAATACAAAGGCTAGCAAGGAGATGATTTGGTTATAGGAGTTATTTTGAGAGTTGGGGCATGAGTAAGAAGTTGGGAGACTACACAGTGATATTTAGAGTGTTATTCATGTGGAAAATAATTCACTTTCCATTCGAGTATGAAACATATTTAGTTATGTTATCACTTCATTAGGATAGCTTTGGAGGAGAAATTCATGAAGTTGGAGATGATTCATACTATCCAGAATTCTACAGATATGATGACCAAGGTGGTCACATTAGACAATTTGAGACTATGTTCAAATTTGGTTGGCCTTAGTGGTCATGGAGCAATGATAGATTTTGCTCAGGAGAAAAGGTCTCCAAGTGGGAGATTGTTGAGTGTGGAGCCCTTTATGGCTATCACATGACCTTGTTGGTACACTTTGGGGGCCTAGAGAGCTTTAAGGATGTGGGGAGTGCATTTTTCCTTTGCTCCTCATGTGGGAAAAATTTATTAAATGTTTATTTAATAATTTTCATGTATTCTTCCATTTGTTGGAAGTGGGATTTATTTCCTTGTTCTAGGGAATTAATTGTTTATTTAATATTTTTGTAATGCATTAGGAGAAAATTATTAAATGATGTATTTAATATTTTTCATGATGTATTAGGATAAATTATTAAATAATATATTTAATTATTTCTATGATGCATTAAGAGGAGAAAAAATATTAAATGCAGTATTTAATAATTTCTTGATGTATTATGAAAGTGGGTTGGACTTCCACATTGGAAGTTGTGCCATTTAGAGAGGAATGGCATTTTCCTCCTCTAAGGACCTTTTAGATATTATTTGAAAGTTGGAAATGGTGTGTCATCTTGTGGATAGAACCTATCCCAGGTGAGGATGGTGAGTTTTCTCTTGAGATGATGTTTTCTACACCATTTGCTATTTATACAGGGTGTGGTATGATCTATGAGAGGTTGTTGATAATTTTTATTTGTAGGTGTGGATTTTGAGAGATAGAGTCAAAGTTAATGTATTTTTCAAAGTGTAGGTGTTCATTTATAGGGTTTATTTTATCATCTTTTGAGGTACAAGATTGTGCAGGTGCAGGTGAAAGTACAATTTTTGTGCAGTATTTTCTATAAGAGATTTTTTTTCTCTATGAGACTTCATTATAATCTTGTTTGAGATTATGGATTTATTTGAGGAAATTCTTGGTGGATTTAGACCACATTGGGTGAACCACAATATATCTATGTTATGTTTTATTGCTGGTTTTGTTCTCTCCTTTTATGCTTTCATTCAATTGTGGTTTGAAAGAATTATTTTTGCATAATTAAATCTGATTTTCACACATTTAAAATATGGTTTTGTGATTTTATGGTGGTTAAGAAATTTGATTTACATTCACTTAATTCCTAATAAGGCCAAGACCAATAAAACAAAAAATTATAACATAATAGGAATATAAATGATGGTGGATCAATATCATATAGTACATGTTATACCTATCGAAGTGACATTCTGAATGCTCAATCACCTGTAGTATACTCGAGATGTCCAAACTCATAACCAATCCTATCTCATGGCTTAGTACCTACATCAACCAAATAAGACATCATAGTACCTGAATGATGTTGACATAATAATAATAATAATAAATTAGAATGAATCATCAACATGAACTAATAATTAAAGCATAGTCTTCAATAACTAAAAAAAGAATAAAAGTCAACCTAATAATCATGACCCCAAGTATGCCCTATGAACATATCCAATACCTGTAAGAGTAACCAATGTCAATCTACATCAGTGAACATGATAAATCAATAACATATAATAATGTAACTAAGCTAAAGTAGCATATACATAAAATAGGATAAAATAAATTCAGTGTAAGAAATATGCACATCAGGATATAATGAACCCAATGTGATCATCAACATGACATAACATATCACACTAGCTACCCAAGGTATCTTGCATCGTAACCATCTGAAATAGAACTAAGATCAATAGTCGTTAGTCTAAGTGATATTAAAACATGATAAAATAAGCTATAATATAGTATTTGTTAGGACCACAAGGTCGGTTCATGACATCTTCCCATCCTTAAAGAGAATTCATCTTGGTGACTATCAATAGTCAAGCACAAAGTTCTCTAAAATTGTCTATCTAACCCAATCCTACTACTTCATGATATCTCCACCTGTTAAGGGGGATGGCAAATGCATCAACCTTATCTTACAACATTCCTATTTTCTATCACAAGTACAACTACATTTTCCATTACATTAGGTCAAGTAATGTCCTCTTTCCTACCTTCACATGTCCTTTATGACACTTATATGGCATAACAACATTTATATAACACTATATAGTGGAATATTCCACCCAAAAATCCCAAGTTTGTTGGAAATTTTCTAATCTCCTGCTGAAAAAGACCATCAATTACATTAAATTTTGATAAAACTAGCTGTAAATAGGTTTACCAAACCAATATGCCTATAATAGTCAGCAAAAATTCCAAGGCAATAACTATTATTTTTTATACAACACCATTATTATTAACCATTACAGCCATCTAGAAAGGTGGTTAATTAAACATCATCGAGCATATAGTGCTTCAAAATATAGCATCTTATAATTACCTTAATATGCTTCCCAAAAAGGGTGCTAACACCATTCCCAATCAAGAAAATATAGCCAAAGTTCAATAAGTCATAATCACTTATGTCAACACACACAGACCTATAACATGGGGTCAAAAATCATCCAATCCCATCAGATTGTAACCAGAATCTAAATTAAGAGTGGAAATATTTCACTAAAAACATTATGCCACATGCATAAACTTAATAAAAATCATTACAAAACATCCTTATACAAAGGTATTATTTTATATTATTATTGTTACTCTAATGCATCAACAAGCATCCATGGGTTAGTGTAACATCTTACACCAACCATACTGAACATTAAAGAAGCCATACCAGGCATCACATGCAACCTAGAAGCTTACAAGTATGTTATCCAACACATGTGATCTCACATGATGGTTCAGGGATACCAACCTCACCATCCAAATTCATCCATCTGAGAGCATTATCCAACTTTCATCACTCTATCTAAGATTCAAGTGGCTACCGAGGATTTTAAATACCCCCTGATCAGCGCTTTATGTTGCTTTTTTATAACATAAAATCAACATACATTCTATTTATGCTTATAAAACAAAATATAAATATTCATCCCAAAATATCTCTAATAGGTATAAAAAAATTAATACCTATACCATAGCATGTTGGCACTTATAGTCCAAAACATACATGCATATTAGCAAGTACCACCTTGTTAATTAGCATAAATATCCAAATTTCAAGACCAATTAGTGCTTCACAAGGTTTAAATAATAAACTTTCACAAAGATTGATTTTACCACAACCATCAAGAAGCGGTTAAAGGAATGTTAGATCCATAAAGTGATCATTATGTACTAAGATCCCACAGCCAACTCATGGCACATGTGGTACACACTCTGAATGAATCATGTGGTTACTTATGCAAAGGATAAAATTGAATTTTTAGCCTATGAGACACTCCACTTCTTGGCCCATACCTAGTCAAAATTGTTATAGATGTAGTGCTTCTCTACCCTCAACCTCATAATTGCACCAATACTCAATACTAGAGTAGTGGTGCGGTATCACACCACACAACACAACATTATACCTTGGTATTTCAATCAATAAAAATTGGTTTCAAGAGTGAGAAACACATCACATGGGTAGATTATGGCCACATTACCACAAACCAAATATGTTAACAACATGAGTCACATTTATTCCAAGACATGTATATAAAATATTCATACAATAATATTAAAACTTAGATCAAATTAAGGTTCATATGATTGCTTTCAGGAGTGTAAGAATCCTTTACACAAGTAACTTTTCCATTATTCACACATTTTATAGTTAACAACATACAACCATTTATGCAAATTGTTCATACAATAATGTTGATATCAAGAAGAAAAAGTGAAAACCCACAACGCTACTACATACACTTAGTCTAGTGAAGATACCAATTTACATGATTTAATACACTCAATGAAATATAAATATTATAAGACACATAATAGTTTTGCACATAAAGAAGAATCACATGAAATAGATCACACATTCGTGATTCAGGTGTTCTAACAATTATGCCAAGGTACTTCTACATCATAATAATCAACACACATGATAGTGAAGCACAAGGATCCATGACTCCCATCGAGTCACCTAATGTCTAGATGGCATCCAAGTGACACTAAATATCCATTATATAATACATATAATCAGTACCAGGAATCTCAAATCATGATCACCTTCCTTCTAGGAAGGTTGTGTTCTAACAAGGCCTATAAAATCTATCTCCATGAGTTTTTGGAAAAATTACCATGCATCATAAATAAATGGCTCATGCTAACCAATAACAATAAGATATCTCTAAAAATCTCTAACTTGCCCAAGCAAGTCATTCACACTCCCCCACTAGACCCTTCAGGCTCAAGATGCACCCTTGGATCTCCCAAGATATTATACTGTAGCATCATTTGATAGCTCATCCATATAAGATATCAATGGCCACTAAGGCTAATATTATCTCATGATTCCAACAACAAGATTATATCATTATTCTTATAGTTGACTTAATCTAACAAGTCAAAATTTAATCAGTGAGGTTTGTTTTGACTCAAAAATAGTTTTGGGAAAGGGTAAACTTAGCCAAGGCATGAGTTGAATGCTAAAACACTACCATGGGAATTACAATTTCCAACAATCAACAAGTTTAATTGAACTCACACTAAACATCCTCATAGATGCATGACATAATCAATAACACAACAGATATTATGGGTGTCAAAACATATCCTAGCTTCAAGTAGTTAATCTCATGAATGCATAACTCAACCAGATTCATGTCAAACATCCTCATGGACATAAACATATCCATGGTTAATATCACAACCTCATGGAAATTAACCAATCTATGATTGAATAATGATCACAGATGTAAACATATCCATGATCAAAACAATATCAAAGATGCAAAATAGACAATAAAAAATCCCCATATACATTTAATTTCAACCCTTTGGAGTTACAAAGCCACATGCTTATCTATCTAACTTAAAAGAGACTGAATATATAAATAAGGTCAAGCTCTTATTTCAACTCAAGATGTTCTTTCAAAAGCAAAGATCCCAAGCCTCATTGATTTACCCAAGTAAATCAAACACCCTCACCCTACATATACCTATAGGTTTAAGCCTAACCCTTAGTATTCCTAAGGACATTATGTTCTAAGCATATACTAATGACTTTCCCATATAATTCAATCAATAGATATCAAACATCATTTTCTCAATTCTAAGGGTAAAGCGGTTATCACCAGTCTCTCACCGACTTGCCCATACAAGTCAATAGTTGATAGGTGATACTTACCTCAATGCAACTCAATGAGGGAAGGGTTGACCCAACCAATGCTATGGATAATCATCACAAAGTGATTTATGTAAATTTATCATTTTTTTCATACACACACATTACATAATACAAGAACTTCTAGCACTTCAAGTTTGCATAAACAAAATTCTATTTAATTCATCCAAGAGGCTAAGTGCCTTTATAAATGTCATAGCATAGCCTTCTCAATAAGACATCTATAATTCCATACAAGGCATATAATTCCAGTCATGCTTTAGTATGCACTCAAACATACCATGTGCCAATTCAATCCCAGCAAGGCAACATAACCATACAAGTGTCATTCAACCATTCATAGTCATACACATACAGGTTGATATAAATGAGCCTTCATAATGATATGCATATCTACATTATGTGTATTTTCATCCATTCAAAAGAATACTATGCAAACACAACCCTTTGCAAAGGTATGCACAAACACACAAAAGCTCAACCAACTTTTTTAAGAATAGGCTAAAAATCAGCTTAACTTACCAAAAACTCATCCAAAATCTTAAAGCATAGGTTATGATACCAGATGAAACAACCCCCTAAAAAATTATAATTACCTTTAGAGTACACAAGGGAACAACATTTAGGCCTACTACATGACTTTCATATGACACAATAAATCTGATCAAACAATCAAATACACAAGTACTAATAGCCAATAACTAGCATCTCAATTATGCCAAATGGTTAATGCTATAAAAAACTAGAATAGAATTAAGCACATCTAATAATATTTGGTTATCCAATCATTATATAAGCAAATAAGATACGATAGAAGTGCAATACTTAAGCACGGAGGTCCAATGACCCAAAAAAGGATCCATCTCACTAACTTAGACAAGTCTTATCACATCATGAGATCAACAAGTGGAGATCTCTTATCAACTACAAAATCCAACATGGTGTAAGCTTAAGGGTACAAAACCTTTCATGGAACCACCCAAGCAAGGAGTATTCCTTGTACTATCCCCATTGATCATTATACCATGATCCATAATTTTTGGGGGTCATTGCACCTCATTTCCTTACTTGATGAAGGTAACACATAGGATATAACTCCATGATGAAGGATTGTTCTCATTAAATTAGATGATTTACAATACACTTAACTCAAGGTGGATGGCATCACACACATGAGCCTCCTATTGAATAAACATACAGATGGCATTAGAAAACTAATTACTTATCAAGACACATGAATACCATCCTGTAAGTCAGCAAAAGGGGTCTGAAACCATTGTGTCACTTACTTTGCCTTTTGGTTGTAGTGTCATATCATTAGATAAAATGTACATATTCATGCCATTTAAATTAAAAGGTGTATGTCCATGTAAGAATATAGTACTTAAGTAGTTTCAGCCATTAGCATGAGTGACTAAAGGAAAAGTCATAGCTTGATAAATTGCAACCAAGGTGGATTACTTAATCATATATCCAAGTGTAAACATTGTTGTTCCCAGAATCCATCACTTGTTTTTGGGGATAACATATCGACTATTTTGGTCTTGAAGGCCAAAATGATCTCTTCCCTTCTCAAAAATGTTTTCAATATTCAAATTCTTCAATTATTCAAGTCTTCTCAGCTAAAGAACTCATAGGTTCAACAGGCAGGCTTTCTTAGAGAGAAGTTCCAACACTTAGGCATTTTAAAGGTTGGTTCAATGCCGAGGTTCAATCAAAGGTACATTAGTAGGCTTCAAACAAATAGAATGAACCACTTTGAACCATTGAACCATTGAACCCCACCTCTGCAAGGTTCAAAGGTTTAATGGGTTCAAAGGTTCAAAGACTTTAGCGGAATTAAAGAAAAGAAGGCTTCGAAGAATGAAGGTTGAACTGTTGAACCGTTAAACCTTGAACCAATATGGTTCAATGAGTTTAAAGGTTCAATGAGTTCAATAAGATCAAAAGACTTAGAGAATAAAAGGATTTAAAGAAAGACAATGAACTGTTGAAACGTTGAACTTTGAACTGAAATGGTTTAAAGGTTCAAAGGGTTCAAAGAAGTTCAAAGTGTTGAAAGGAAGCTTCGAGTGAATGGAAGAAGTAAATGAAATTCAACAAGGAGTTCAACCAAAGGGTTCAAAGAACAATTGAACCAAAAATCTGAGTGAACAGACAAGTTGATTGAACTTCCAACCTTTGAACCACTTTGAACCATTGAACCGATGTACTCCAAGGTTCAAGGTTCAAAATAGTTCAAGTGACTAAGTGATCAGTGACATCCCTGTGGATGTCAAATTCAAGGTAATGAAATATTCATTGATTTTCAAAGATGCACACCCTGTGAATAAATTTAGCAACCGGCCAAAGAAGAAGTCGAAGGAGCTAGCAAAAAGCGAGAAGATAGCTCGAGAGCTCAAATCACCAAGGAAGGACAAGACGTGGCAAGGAAAGAGAGAACAACTACAAGAAATCCAAAAATATCTACAAGAGAGTTATTTCCAGTAGGTGAAATAGTCCACCAAGTGGACATCAGATAGCACAAGCATTCAAAGACACAGCCTATTTTTTTACATTAAGTAAAGATGAATGGACAGATGTGTAAGCATCATAAAGAAGACCAGGCAACCCATGCTTAGGAAAAGACATTTGATATGATTTAGAATGCCAAAGTTAAGGCTGATGACTTGTTCTAGAATGGCTCTTACACAAAAATACATTCAAGGCATTGAATGCAGTATGGGCTATTTCCATGAAACAAAGCACCCAAGTCTTTCTTAGAGCACTATATATTGTAATCTCTCTTATTTTTTTAAGGGGACCTCTCTGTTATCAAAAGTGAAACTCTACCCAAATTGAAAGGCATTCCTGAGACTTTGAGCTTAGACTGTTAATCATATTTTGTTATTTGAATGAGAAAATAAGTGACCTTTTAAACTTTGTGCTGGAATAGCTTGTGTTATTTAGGAAATTATTCTTATGTTTATTTCCTATAAGTATTCTTGTCCATTTAATTTAACAAGTAGAACTAGTGGAAGTAATCAAGAAGGTGTCCTGAAGCTGATTATGGAGAGACTTTGTGCTACCACAATGGTCTTTAGTGTGTTTTTTTCTATATCTATGTAAAGGATCTTGGGATGAATTTGTGCCCCCATTGTCCTTCATATATTTCACTCTTTGGAAGTTGAGGTGGAGACTTTGTGCTACACTTCATCCTGTTGTGTTACTGCGTCTAGTTACTTTTACTACCCAGGAAGGAATCTGGTCATTGACTGAATATTGCTTCTGAAAGAAGAGAAGTACCTTCAGCAATTACCTAAGATTTCTCCTTTGTATGTGAACATCATCTCTAAAAAAAAAAATTGATGGTGTTATCCTACCTTGAGTGTTATTTTTAGCTTATATTTATAGTATATTAATATATCATAGTTATAGGGAACCTCCCCTTGATGAGAGGAGAGATTTTTCCCATTTTGATGTGGTAAACTTGCATGTTTTGGCCAATCAATATCCCTATGCTGTGTTTGAAACACCTATTTTTCCCTCAGTTAGTTGGTGACAAAATATTCACCCAACAGTTTTTGGTGACTCCATTGGGAATCAAACGAGCTATTTCAGTTCTTTTCCATCTCCATATCCTTATCCATTTCCATTATATACTCTGATATGTGAAACTAGAGATTCTGGAAATCAAATGTTTCATTGCTATTGTCTACTCTGCCAATTCTATGCCAATAATTTTTGGTGACTCTGCTAGGGAAGAATGAGCAGTTTGGAGCCTCAAGCTCTAAGTTAAAGTAGGGCCAATTCTTTTCCATTTTTATTCTGTAATCTGGTAGCTCCACACTATACAAGAAGATAGAAAGCTCAAGGTGTTATTGACCCTATTTTTGAGTTGGTGTAGCAGAGCAATTTTGATTTATTTCCTCCACAACCTCACCTTCAACGAATGAGGAGTCTTCCTCCTACTAACACCAGGTCACCAATACAAGGTAGAGCTTCTTTTTCCTTTTCTAGCAGAGCTTTGCCCATACATACCCCACCAAGATCTTTTATCCCCCCTTTCCATAGTCATACAATGGTAGCTCAAGGCCCCTAGGGTAACTCTTTTGGCCCACTCAATTTAACTCCACCTCTACATGAGCTACCAAGCATTTCAAGGAAGAATTTCCCCAAATTATTTGGTGATGGAAGATTTCATCCTGATGAACATATTGCAGCCTTCAGCATAGATATGGCATGATAGGTTTGAAGTATGAAGACATAGTAGTCAGGCTATTCATAGAGACATTACAAGGTGTTGTTGTAGATTGGTTCTACCATCTACAGGCTTAGTCAGTGAGTGACTGGAACACTCTCAAAGCCAAATTTGAAGCCAAGTTCAATCTTGTAGAAGATGTGCATGCCCTACTAGCTCAACTCACACAAATGAAGAAGTAGCCTCATGAACCAATGAGAGATTTCATAGCCATGTTTGACAAGCTGAGGAACAAGATTCCTATAATTGCTCAGCCAACAACTGAGAATCTCAAATGCTTCTTCATCAACTCTCAGCTGCCTAAAGTGAGTTTTCTACTGAGATGTGATAGCCACATAGTCCTTGCTACATCATAGGATTTGGCTACTAAGGTGGAAGATGATCTCATCTTGGTGGGGAAGATAAGGAGAGATCCTAACAGAGGTAAATCTTATTTATCCTCTAAATATCCATCTACAGGCACCACTGATCCAATGGTGCAAAAGCTGGCAAATGAGTTGCTAGCTCTCAGAAAGAAAATGGCACAAGGGATGTCTACTCCTCCTTCATACCGAGATATACCAAGGAGGATATTCCCTAATCAGTCATACCAAGGCAACACTGCTAGAAATCAAGGGTAGCCAAATCGTCTTCCTCCCCCTCAAGGGAAACTTGTTATTGAAGTAGCTCTAGCCAACTCAACAATTGGATACCTTAAAACATAATCAAATTTTTCTTTCCAATCTGAGTTGAACTAGGAAGATGGTGTTGATTTCTTTGTGGAAGACCAAGATGAATTAGCCGGTGACTCTAACATTGGTTTCCTAAATTACCAAAATGAACCTAGAAGTAAAGGTGAAATGTTTGATGGATCATACATTGTATTCACCTAGTCCCAGAACCCGTCAGCCCAGTAAGCTGATAAGGAAAAAATAAAGGAGTGAGCTCAACCAGCAATTTCAATTGCTAAGCAGGGAACCACTCTACCTTTTCAATCAAAGGACCCAGTGATCGCTAAAAAGGTAAGTACATCAAGTTTTCCTTCATATTCTGCTTCAAATTCATAGACTAGTACCACCCCTCCTAAAAACTAGAAGGATGAATTGCCTTCCCCTATTCCTAATTCATTTCAGACATTTTATATAATTGACCATGTCAAGAAAACCAAAATTCAAATGTCTAAATTTGAATTCCTGCAATCCAACCCTGAGTCATTGGATAAGTTGGTTCAATGTGTAAAGAATAAAACTATCCCTATAGGACTATCTATTCCAAAGGTGACTCCCACATCCACCCAAAATAACCTTTTCATTACTCCTCCTACTGCTCCCAAGAAGATAGAACCATTTTATGTCTCCCTGTTGATAAACGATCACAAGCTAAGCAACTGTGTCATAGACTCAAGCGCATCTGACAATGTCATGCCCACCAAGGTGGCAGATTTTCTCAGCCTTACATTGACTAAAAATTTTGGGAGATGTTTCTCCATGGAAAACAAACAAGTGCCACTTCTAGGATAGATCAAAGATGCCCAGTTTGCATTCATGGCCTTCCCAGAAAAAAGAATTAAAATGACAGTCCTGGTGGCTGACATTCTAGCCTCCTATGGCATTATGCTTGGATGAAATTTTCTCAAGGATGTTGGTGGAGAATTAAGCATGGACCTATCTGAGGTAAGGATCACTATGAAGGGCATCATGTAGAGGTTGCTTCTTGAGAAGGAGGCAAAATATATTGTCACCCAAACATCGGCCCCTGAAGCTCAAATTCTATGTGAGTCTTTAGGAATGGGTAATTTTTTCTTATCTACAAAGGATGTCCCTATTTCATCTGATGAAAGTCCTATAGGTGACAATCCAAAAAGTTCAGATAGGATAGTAGGAGAATTGGTAGAGCAAATTTTAGATGTAAAATAATCCTCCCTCCCTGACCAGGAGGAATCTGAAAAAAGATCAGTTTTTGATAATGTCTAGATTCTAGAATTTGATGGTAGTTATTCTTCTACCGATGCTGGAGCTGGGATTATTCTAATATCTCCTCAAGGAGATATTTTCCTTCTTCATACAATTTATAGTTCAACAATACCAATAACACTTCTGAGTATGAATCTCTATTACTCGATTTGAAGGTTGATCAAGACAAAGGTGTCAAACTCCTTCACGTCAAAGGAGATGCTGAACTGATGGTTTATCAGGTGAGGAACCTATGTCAAGAACAAAATATTGCACCATTACCGTAATTTTGTATGGGACTATATTGAAAGTTTTGATGCTTTAAATATATCTGTAGTGCTTAGAGAGCTTCATAGTCATGCAGATTCATTGGCTATCTCTACGAACCTTTTCGTTCCTCACAAAGACTTTGAAGAGTAGAAGTACACACTCAAGCTGGTCTTTTGACCAAGTGTGCCTGACAATGCTAATCATTGGTAGGTGTTTGATGTTAATAATCAAATCATGTGCTAGACTAAACTAGAAGAACAACAAATTATGGTAATGGACCATACTGTTGCACGTCAAAATCAAGTAAAGAGAATCTTCTACAAGAGAACAAGGATTAATAATTTTTAGACTAAAAATCAAGTCTTGTTATGGGGCAAGAGGAGAGAACCAAAAAGAATGCATATAAAATTTGATTCCTGGTGGAGAGGTCCATTCGCCAATCATCACATCTAGGGAAAAAATGGTTTCTTGCTGATCTATCAAGACAAATCGCCATTTTCACTGCCTCACAGTGGGCAGCATCTGAAGCACTTCAATCCTTAAAGTATCAGATGACATCAGTTGTACATATTTGTATAGTATTTAGTTTTATTTTGTTTGGTTTGTTTTGTTTTATTTTTGCACCTTTCTTTTTGGGTAGCATGACTCTGTAGCCCAATGGCATACATGAAGGCACTGAGATTCTAGATTCTACTCCCTTCAATTATTTTTGCAATCGATGAAAGTTCCCCAACTGGAGCTAGTTGTTGTTCCCAAAATTTGTCACTTATTTTTGGGGACAACATATCGACTATTTTGGTCCTAAAGGCCAAAATTATCTCTTCCCTTCTCAAAAAAATTTTGAGTATTCAAATTCTTCAATTATTCAAGTCTTCTCAGCTAAAGAACTTGCAGGTTCAACAGGCAGGCTTTCTCAGAAAGAAGTTCCAACACTTAGGCATTTTCAAGGCTGGTTCAATGCTAAGGTTCAATCAAAGTTCCATCGGTAAGCTTCAAACAAAAATAATTAACCACTTTGAACCATTGAACCATTGAACCCCACCTTCGCAAGGTTCAAAAGTTCAATGGGTTCAAAGGTTCAAAGAATTCAGTGGACTTAAAGAAAAGAAGGCTTCAAAGAGTGAAGGTTTAATTGTTGAACCGTTGACCTTGAACCAAAATAGTTCAATGAGTTCAAAGGTTCAATGATTTAAATAAGATCAAAAGACTTAGAGAATAAAAGGATTCAAAGAATGAAAAATAAACTATTGAAATGTTGAACTTTGAACCAAAATGGTTCAAAGGTTCAAAGAGTTCAAAGAAGTTCAAAGTGTATAAAGGAATCTTTAAGTGAATGGAAGAAGTAGAAGAAGTTCAATAAGGAGTTAAACCAAAGGGTTCAAATAATGATTGAACCAAAGAGCTGAGTGAACAGACAAGCCGATTGAACTGCTGACCATTGAACCACTTTGAACCATTAAATCGATGTACTCCAAGTTTCAAGGTTCAAAGTAGTTTAAGTGACTAAGTGATCAGTGACGTCCCTAAAAATGTCAAATTGAGGGTAATGAAATATCTATTGATTTTCAAAGATGCACACCCTGTGAATAAATTTAGTGACTAGCCAAAGAAGAAGCTGAAGGAGCTAGCAGAAAGTGAGAAGATAGCCCAAGAGCTCAAATCGCCAATGAAGGACAAGATGTGGCAAGGAAAGAGAGAAAAACTACAATAAATCCAAAAATATATGTAGGAGAGTTATTTCCAATAGGTGAAATAGTCCACCAGGTGGACATTAGAGAGCATGAGCATTCAAAGACAGAGCCTATTTTTTTGCATTAAGTAAAGACGAATGGACAGCTGTGTAAGCATCATAAAGAAGACCAGGAAACCCATGCTTAGGAAAGGATGTTTGATATGATTTAGAATGCCAAAGTTAAGGCTGATGACATGTTCTAGCATGGCTCTTTCAAGGAAATACATTCAAGGCATTGAATGCATCATGAGTCATTTCCATGAAACAAAGCACCCAAGTCTTTCTTGGAGTGTTATATATTGTAATCTCTCTTATTGTTTTAAGGGGACCTCTCTGTTATCAGAAGTGAAACTCTGCCCAAATTGAAAGGCATTCTTGAGACTTTGAGCTCAAACTGTTAATCATATTTTGTTATTTGAATGAGAAAACAAGTGACCTTTTAGACTTTGTGCTGGAATAGCTTGTGTTATTTAAGAAATTGTTCTTATGTCTATTTCTTAGAAGCATTCTTGTTCATTTAATTTAACAAGTAGAACTAGTGGAAGTAATTAGGAAGGTGTCCTGAAGTCGACTGTGGAGAGACTTTGTGCTGCCATAATGGTCTTTAGTGTGTTGTTTTCTATATCTATGTAAAGGATCTTGAGATGACTTTGTGCCCCCATTGTCCTTCGTATATTTCACTCTTTGGCAGTTGAGGTGGAGACTTTGTGCTACACTTCATCCTATTGTGTTACTGCACTTAGTTACTTTTACTACCCAGAAAGGAATCTGGTTATTGACTGAATATTAATTCTAAAAGAAGAGAAGTACCTTCAGCAATTACCCAAGATTTCTCCTTTATCTTTGAACATCATCTCTAAAAAAAGAGAGATTGATGGTGTTATTCTACCCTGAGTGTTATTTTTAGCTTATATTTATAGTATATTAATATATCATAGTTATAGGGAACATCCCCTTGATGAGATGAGAGATTTGTCCCATTTTGATGTGGTAAACCTACATATTTTGGCTGATCAATCTCCCTATGCTGTGGTTGAAACACCTATTTTGCCCTCAGTTAGTTGGTGACAAAATATTCACATAACAAACATTATGGTTTTCATAGCTTACTAAATTCTCATCCTTATTTTGGGATTATTTACCAATCACAAGGATTATTCATATTTTAATAATCACAACACAAGGTATATCAAGAAGTTCATTGACAAGGTATGCTTATAATTTTAAGCACACATATCTACTATAACCAATGACTATCTAGTCTCATGAAAATATTCATGACAACATAACCAACTTTTCATTAATCAAAAATTGTGTTATAAATAGTCAAAATAGTAAAAAAAAAATTAAACATGTCATATATCTAAATCACTGCAACACCATTAATGGGATAATTCATAATTCATAATATGGGCCCACATAAGAAAATCATTAATTTGGATTATTTCATTGCTTGAGCAATAGAATTAAGCTCACTTAAAATGATACTACAAACAATAAACATTCATTTCCATAATATACTAATGAAAACGTATTGCTTTGAGTCACTAAGGAACTTTTGCATAATCTATTTGCAACTTGTTTTCAGCCAAGGTTATAAACATGATAAGATACATGTGTTCAATAACAATGCTAAAATTAAGATCTATTTTATAAGGTCATTCTATTGTCATAAATAAGAGCTTAATATAAATACTAAATAGGCATTCCATGTCGTGAGTATGTCACTAGATAATATTCATCACAAAATCTATGTAAATATATACATAACTCCATCAAGAAAATTTACAACCTCTAACTATTTTTATCATACCATAAGATAACACAATATTACTTTCATATGAATTCAAGGCTAAAGACAGTATAGATATTGTTGTTCCAATAATAACCTTTTACAACTTCAAGCATATTACACATCAACAAATATATCATTTTACTACCACCATGTACATATAATAACATATAAAATCCAAATCATACATTCTATAAATGAGGATATAACCATTGTTTCAATGTGGGAATAGAATCAAACACATATGCATATCAAGATAATAAATATAACTAGTTAAATACATGAGAACCAAGCTACCATATTCCTTTCCACTACCAATAAACATATTACAAACAATATCTTTTTTTCACATAATAATTATTACAAAACTGTATAATATAAAAGGATAAAACCAATACATAATGTGGCATCCAATGACAATCCCACATGCCAACTAACAATCAGGTACCCCTGACATGATCAAGAAGCATTCTACTACATGCAAGTCTAGGTGCATCAACTAAATAGGATGAATACATCAAGTATAATACCTCTCAAAACCATCCCTATGAGTCCAACCATTAGTGGCCCTTACCACCCCAACCATCAGCTTGCTAGAGGGTTTCAAAAAATAGATACTCAAGTAAGGTCAGAGGTATACATAAGATATTGATCCACCAGTAAGACTTATAACTATATTCAATAAACGATGAGAGAAGCAATACAATCAACATAAAACCATAACACTCAATCAAACCTATTAGTCTGAGTAATGCCTGAGGCATACGTTGAATCTTCATAGAGGATAATCTACCCATAAATTAAGATCTATTATATGCAATTTACAAGACTAGAAGGTCTATCCAAGGTCTATTGCAACTCAAGGGGTTTATTCAAGCATCAAATAATTAAACTCAATGGAATCCACCTACAACAACCATATTAACTCAATCGAGTCAAAAAAGAGAAAGTGTAACATTCACTAGCATAAAATAAACTCGATCAAGCTTTAAAATGGTCATGTACAACCAATAATTTAATTCCTTCAAAAATATCAAAAATATGAAGCCAAAATAATAATAATATAACCCCATTCCATCAAGGGAATAAAATAACATACATTCCAAGACTGATAATCTCCACCCAATTGGATTTCAAAAAAACACACTCCAACCATAGGAGTATGACAGAGGTTGACAATCAGGTGGGGTAAATTATTTTTTATTATAAACCATAACTTAAAGTATGACAAGGAGATATGCATAGCATATAAGACAAGCATTAACATAATCATATAATGGTGAGATTAAAATTTTCATATAATTTTACCCCCTTTTACATATGATATCCAACAACACGAGCTTTGTACAGAATTGCATATGAGGTAGACATCAAGTTTTAGGAAAATCTAACCATAGCTTAAAACCCCACATAGCTAAATTAGTTTAAATAGGGTGAGATAAACTTGCTAAGCCTATATGGGGTTAAGGCAAATAATAAACATTACCATTTAATCTAATCTTTGGGATTGAAACCCCCCATAGCCCACAACACAAAAATTTAAATCTTGAGATTTTAAAACTCCCCTTCTTTTGTTAAAACAAGGTCCTAATTTTAAGTCAAAGGGTCTTAAAGCTCCTAGCAAGGGATGTATCTAGTTTTGAATTATTTTCAATCCATTACAAATTTTAAAACAAGTAATAAATTAATTACCCATAAAAAATTAATCATGTGCCATAACCAAGATAATTGCCAACTATCATGGAAATAAGAGTGGCTTTTCGCTCCAGTTGGTTGCTCTATTGCCCATGGGTCCTCCATATTTTCCAATGTAGGCCCACTTTGTCATGTCCCCTTTTCAGTTGACATCTTTAGAGTTGATGGTTAGCCTATTATGCGACCCTCGTAGGCTGATAGGATGGATAGAGGGTCTTGATGGAGCTTGGCTTGGCTTCGATTAGCAAAATTTGTCTAGTTGGCTTATCGTTCAGGCTCTTTTGGACATGTTTGCCTGAGCTCCTATTATATAGGGATTTTTGGCACTCAACAGAGCATCCCTGTTATGATATAGTCATGTTCAGAATCACTCCCTGGTTCACCAGCTTCAGACGGTTCGAGGATTCGACATGTATTGAGGGAGATATAATATTTGATTGATTTAATCAAATATTAATTATTTAGTCTAATTTTAATTAAGAAACCCTAATTATAATTTAATAAAACCCTAATCAGGGCAAGCACACCTTTTTGAGGGTATAAGGGTTTCTCATGGGAGAGAGTTGGAATGATTATGAGATTATGATTATTGATTTTTGCTAAGAATTCTTCTAAGAAGACTGAGCCAAGGGTTTCAGGATTCCATTTGCATTGGAGAACGTCCACTCTTCATTGTGTGTGATTTAGAAGCTGTGAGATATCAATTGATCTATTACCAAATTGAGAGATAGCTTCATACAGAAGTTATCACAGAGGTTTACAGGTATTTCTTTCATTAGTTTTTGATTTAGAAAATTATACAGATAGAAATCTTCAGATCAGGTGTTCAGCATTCAGGTTGTGCTATATTGTATTGGCAGTTGTACGAAGCCCGTAAAGATCTGTATAAAATCTGTACAGATCCATGCAAATCCATACCATTCTACCGTAGGCCAGACAGCATCGCAAGGGACCCAGAGACCGACATCGGTAGCTCAGTGACCGACATCAGCCGACTTCATACCGACATCAGTAGAGTAATCGACCGATAGTGATTCAACGATGGCAGTATATCGACCAACGATGATGGAATAACCAATGTCGGTGACTTTGTTTTTGACACAGCAACCTGAGCCACACAGATTCAAGGTTTATTCCCAGTTTGCTAGAATAATCAAGTTTTTAAGACAGTATTTTAATATTCTTTTATATGCATGACAGAGGACTTTTATTGTAATCATATGGACGAGTAATAAGATCTTTGATTTGCCAGTTGAGAGATTATATTGTGGTTTATTTATCTATTTGAATTTATCTCCAAAATTGTATCTTTATTCATGCAAAAAAAACAAAAAATCAGAATACACAAAAAGCAATTCAAAATATCCAGTTTCAGAATTCAAGGGAAACAGGGGATATTACAGTGGTATCAGAGCTTTTGTCTTTCTACAGTCCCTATTGGTTGGGGATATTACAGTGGTATCAGAGCTTTTGTCTTGCTACAGTCCCTATTGGTTGGGGATATTACAGTGGTATCAGAGCTAAATTCCTACCATCCTGAGGGTTTAGCAATCTCATGCAGCCACAAGAGTTGGGACCACACAGGTATAACACGCACAGTAGAGCCTTGCTTGAAGGTACCCAAGTGTTAGAACAGTAGCCAATCACCATGAGTGACAGGCATGAGGGTAGCCCACTTAGGGGCCACAAGCATAATGATGATCAAGACACCAAAGAATTCTTCTGAGTTATAGTTACAGGCCAGCAGCAGATGAATCAGGCAATACAGGCACTCACTACTATGGTAGAGAGGATGAACCCACCTGTTAGATAGAATGGGGAACAAAGAGATAATAGGAGTGTTATTGTTAATCAAAGACCACAGCTGACCTAGTTCAAGACTGCTAATAGACCTACACGGCCTACGTTTGTACAGGACGAACCAGATGAAGCACCAGCAGAGGAGGCGGCAGGTCATTCACTATTTGCTAATGCCCTCATGGCTGCAAATGATGAGTGGGACTTATTAGCTCCTCAGGTTTGGGAGAGGATGACCTTTGATCATTTTTTTAATCAGAGTAGAGAGCACTATAGATTAGTTAGACAGGACAGGAGGCCTAGAGGTCAACTTAGTGAGCTGAAGAAGGCTACTGGCAAGCTTTCTTTGACTACTTTTGACGGTAGTGGCAAGATAAAATTGCAATCTTGGGTTCATAAGCTTGATACCTTCTTTGCATTGAGGCCAATGACAGAGATAGAGGCCATCAAATATGCCACTTTGCACTTGGAGGGAGTAGTACATGATTGGTGGTACCATGGTATGGTAACACTTCAGCATAACCAGGTGACAGAGTACTAGGACTTTGTGGACAGGTTGGTTGAGAGGTTTGATAGGAAAGATTCTGAAGTTTACTTTCAAGATCTGGCACAGTTGAAACAAACAAGCAACTTGGAGTCCTTTATTAGTGATTTTCAGAGATTGGCAGTAATGGTGCCAAATATTTCAGAGCGTAGGTTGGTTGTTCTCTTCATGGAGGGATTGATAGAACCATTGAGAGGTTGGATCAAAGCCTTTGATCCTCCTTCATTACAGGAAGCTATGAAGAAGTCATGTAGTATGGAGATGGCAGCCCCATCAAGTAAATTTAACTCCAGAGGTACTTCTTCATTCAGGGACAATAAGGGCTTCAACAGGAATAGAGAAAGACCAAATTTTAACATAGATAAAACAGGTGTTAAGAATAATTCAAAGGCCAACCCAATAGCACCACCTTTGGATCGAGAGGCTCTTAATGATCTATGCAGGAAGAAGCTTTGTTTCTACTGCAAAGGTCCCTATGATGCCAATCATGATTGTCTTTTGAGGCCTAAGGGCAAGACCAATCGAGTGATGTGGGATTTTTATGAGGATTCAAAATCAAAAGATTCCAAACAGCAAGATAGTTTTGAGGAGGTAGAGGCTTCAGAGCCTAAGGCAGAGGTAGATTTAGAGCTTCACATACAGGAGGCACGCCTATCTAGCATTCAGTCAGATGATTCATTCAGACTCAGTGGAGTTTTGGCAGGACAGAAGGTCATCACCCTTCTTGATACAGGGGCCACACATAATTTTATAGATGCTAGATTTGTGGAGAAGTGTGGACTCACTACCAAGGATTTTGAGGGCATTAGAGTTAATGTAGCCGATGGTCACACTCTTAGGTGTGAGCGGATGATTAGAGACCTCCCATTGCGCTTGAACAACTATGAGTTCAAGGCTGATTATTATGTGGTTAACATGGGGGATATAGACTTAGTCTTGGGTATGAAGTGGCTTCATTCCCTTGAGGAAGTCACTCTTCGTCTCAAGGACATGGAGGTTCATTTTGATGTTTGTGGGAAGACACATATTCTTAAGGCAATATGGGGTAGCAACATCAAAAATATGTTTTTTCATCATATGGAGAGACTCATACCACACAATATGGGAGAGTGCGCTGTCGAGTGCACATTAGCACCAACATATGAGAGATATGTGCACGAGCTTTGTCTTGAGGAGAGTTCGGTTTAGGAGTTAGCACATATGGTAGGGACTCAGCTTTCATTTACAGTTGGGTCACATGATGATGATGATATGAGTATGTCTAGCATTCACACTCTGGATTCATAGATTGTCGTGGGTACAAGAGACAGGTGCGTGGAGTCAGTTGGTATTTTTCACATTATTTAGGTGAGGAGTTTACTTGAATTGCCAATTGATTTCCATTCATGGATTAGATGTTGGGATCCTTATCTTGGTACTTGGGATGATGTGACACCATTGGATGAGAGTTGTGATAGACATGGCATGGAGTTTGCGTTGATTGACAGCGGGGTAGATCATGACTACATTTGGGATCTAGGTGGATTGATTGGTTTATCATTCAGCGATTGCTTGAGGGCAAGCAATTTCAGGAGGGGCGGGTTGTCATGTCCCCTTTTCAGTTGACATCTTCAGAGTTGATGGTTAGCATATTATGTGACCCTCGTAGGCTGATAGGATGGATAGAGGGTCTTGATGGAGCTTGGCTTGGCTTTGATTAGCAAAATTTGTCTAGTTGGCTTATCATTTGAGCTCTTTTAGACATGTTTGCCTGAGCTCCTATTATATAGGGATTTTTGGCACTCAACAGAGCATCCTTGTTATGGTATAGTCATGTGCAGAATCACTCCCTAATTCACCAGCTTTAGACGGTTCGAGGATCCGACATATATTGAGGGAGATATTAATATTTGATTGATTTAATCAAATATTAATTATTTGGTCTAATTTTAATTAAGAAACCCTAATTCTAATTTAAGAAAACCCTAATTAGGGCAAGCATACCTTTTTGAGGGTATAAGGGTTTCTTATGGGAGAGAGTTGGAATGTTTATGAGATTATGATTATTGATTTTTGCTAAGAATTCTTTTGAAAAGACTAAGCCAAGGGTTCCAGGATTCCATTTGCATTGGAGAACATCCACTCTTCATTGTGTGTGATTCAGAAGTTATGAGATGTCAGCTAATTTATTGCCAAATTGAGAGATAGCTTCATACAGAAGTTATCATAGAGGTTTACAGGTATATCTTTCATTAGTTTTTGATTTAGAAAATTATACAGATAGAAATCTTTAGATCAGGTGTTCAGCATTCAAGTTGTGCTATATTATATTGGCAGTTGTATGAAGCCCGTACAGATCTATATGGAATCCATACAGATCCGTGCAAATCTGTACCATTCTGTCGTAGGCTGGACAGCACTGCAAGGGACCCAGAGACTGACATCGGCAGCTCAATGACCGACATCGATTGACTTCATATTGACGTCGACAAAGTAGTCGACTGATAGTGATTCAATGACAGCAGTATATTGACTGACGACGATAGAATAACCGATGTCGGTGACTATGTTTTTGACACAGCAACCTGAGCCACATAGATCCAGGGTTTATTCCCAATTTGCTAGAATAATTAGGTTTTTAAGATAGTATTTTAATATTCTTTTATATGCATGATAGAGGACTTTTATTGTAATCATCTGGATGAGTAATAATATCTTTGATTTTCCAGTTGAGAGATTATATTGTGGTTTATATATCTATTTGAATTTATCTCCAAAATTGTATCTTTATTCATGCAAAAATAAATAAAAAATTAGAATACACAAAAAGCAATTCAAAATATCCAGTTTTAGAATTCAAGGGAAACAGGGGATATTACACACTTTTTGTAGATTAATAAGATATTTGAACCAATAAAATACAAGGCTAAATAAATAAATTCAAACCAATGTTTGATCATGTATTAAGAGGAAACATGGTCTCCTTCATACATATACTATTTCTTTCCCAAATGATGTATATGGAGCATTCTGACATTATTGGTGGTTCAAGGGAAAATACAAAGCTCCTTTGTTTTTAACTTATTTTCTTGTATAGACATTCATATAACACCCTCCTTATTTCCAATGCCATCTTCCAACCAAATCTAATCCCATGTCATCTACAACCTCCCCTGGGTCAATCCCTATCTCCCCTTGGCTAGTCAATGCAGAGTTAAAAAATATCTGAATAAATAAAATGCAATCCAAAAAATCTACCAACAACCAAAATATAAAAATCCTAGGCAAAACAAGTTTGAGCCAACATCAAATCTTGCATTAAAGAGGAAAACATAGCCTCTTGCATATATTTACTATTGTTTCTAAACCCAAATATATGGAGAATTCCACCATTACTACGGATCAGGGAGGGAATGCAATGTTTCCTTTATTTTAGTATGTTTTTCAGCATATACATTTAAAAGAACACCTTCCTTCCAGCTTTGATCCCTCCTTCTAAATCCATGCCCCCATTTTTCTTTTATTTTCTCCCTAAAACAAACATGACACACAAGGTTTTGACCCCTCTCCCTTTTCCAACCCAAAAATGCACAATGAATCCTCCTTCTAAGTCAATGTTCCCCCCCAAAAAATAAAACAATCCCCAATCCAAAATAATATAAAAATATATATAATATATATAAAATCATCATGCCCCCAAGTCGCTTCTTACATAAGCCAACCAGAAAATAATAATAAAACATGACCAAATAAAGAGCCTATCGCCATACTTCCCAGTGCCCCAAGATGTAATAAAATAATAATAAAAAATAAAAGAAAGTCTCCCCTCAAACCTTGATCTCATCCATAATCAATAAAATTATAAATAAGTAATTAATCAAAACATAAATCGATTATGAAATAATAATAAAAATAAAGTCATTAAATAAAAATAATTAACAAAAAATGATGAGTTAATAAAATGATAATAATTATTATCAATTCATTTAAGATAATAATAGTTAATAAAAATAATCAAAATAATAATGATCACCAAAAATCGTAAAAATTGATCCAATTATAAAATTAATGAATATTAATCATTGTCAAATCTTTTAAATCAATAAAAGTTCCTGATAGTTAATCATCCATGAAAGGAGGAGTTGCCAACACATTTACTAAGGTCAAACGACCTAATATGGTCCTAAATTAACTCAACCAACTAGGCTAATAAGACAAACCTCTCATACATCTCAAAATTAAGTGTTTATGACACCCAAGAAGGTTAACCAAGCATGAAGATAAAACCTCAAGCACACTAGGAATAGGGAAGAGAAAGCAATGATACCAACTTGATACTCTGAGCAAAGAACCATAGCAATATGCACACACATAATATAAGACAAGACTAATAAAATAAAAAATAATAATGCAAAATAAGACTATAAATGATGATGGTTCAATATCATATAGTACATGTTATACCTCTCAGAGTGACATTTCAACTGCTCAATCACCAACAGTATACCTGAGATGTCCAAACCCACCACCGAACCTACTTCATTTTTTAGTGCTGGCATCCACCAAATAAGATATTAGTAGTACCTAAACAACATTGATATAATAATAATAAATTAGAACAGATCATCAACAAGAACTAATAATTAAAACATAATCATCAATAGTTAAAAAAAGAATCAGAGTCAGTTTTGATAATCATGACCTTGAGTATGCCTTGTGAACATAACCAATAGCTATAAAAGTAACCAATGTCAATTTATATCAGTGAACATGTTAAATCAATAACATATAATAATGTAACTAAGCTAAAGTAGCATATACATAAAACATGATAAAATAAATCTAGTGTAAGCAATATGCACATCAAGATATAATGAATCTAATGTGAGCATCAACTATGACATAACATATCACAATGGCTACCCAAGGTACTTTACATCATAACCATCTAAAACAAAACTAATATTAACAATCTTTAGTCTAAGTGATATCAAAACATGCTAAAGCAAGCTATAATTCAATATCTATAAGGGATACAAGGTTAATTCATGACAATTATACACTAAAATATATCTTTTATTACAAAAATAAAGTATAAAATAACATTAAAATTTTCATTTTAAACATTTTTAGTGTCATTTTAGTATAAAATAAAAATTAGGAACTGTCAAACTTTGAAGGGAAGTTATGGATTCTCTAAATCCTATGTTAGATTAGTCACAAATATTAAATGGATCAAACTTTAACATTTGAAAAATCTATAAATCCAAATTAATGGCTTAGAAACTTTGGAACATTATTGTTGGGACTAAAAAATCCCTATCAAGGAGACATGTCATGACTAAACTTATCAATGCATTTCAACAAAAATCACAAGAATCTATGTCAATCATTTTGAGGAGTTTAAAGGATGATTTCTTAATCCATATCAAAAATTAAGAGTCGCCTAGTAATGTCTTTAAATTCTTGGAATCTATGCATGAAGAAAATTATCTCTCAAAAATCATTAAACTTATAGTTGAAATACTTACTACTCCCATGAAAGGTGATGAAATTTTTTATTATTTTCTTACAAAAATCAAAAATATGAAATCTCAATTAGATGGTTATAGTTGTAATCTTTTTTTTATTGGTATTCATTTTTTATCAAAGATATGAACCAAAAACCACTTTTAATCATCAAAGCAATAACTAATCTAGGATACAATCAAGAGCCTTATATCCCCAAGATAATTCCATTAATGACCACACTACCTCGATGGAATGCTATATCTCAAAAACTATAAGTTGCACTAGCCATCAAACATTACCAGCAACTAAAATCACCAAGATAATTCCATTAATTACCCACTACCTTGATAAAACATTATATCCCATAAACTGTAAGTCATTCCAACTATCGAACATTACAAGTATCCAAAATCACCTCCTCTACCATGGGACCCACACGCACATTCCATGGGCCATCATTGATCACCAATGATTGAATATAATCCACTACCAATATACCTGATACTCACAACCACAATTATCCTCACATGCCTTGGTAAGAATTAAACTTTGGTGGGATGAGATACATCCAAGTGACCTAATCAACTTACTCCCATCTCATTGATGTTATAGTTGTACTCTTATTCAATATCAACTTTTGTGCTTTATTATTTGTTTAAAAATTCATGAAAAGTTTAAAAATTTTATTTCTATTCTTAATTTTAAATACCAAATAGAACAAGACATTTCTGACTTTAGTACACTATTTGATCTTCTAATTCAATAAGAACAAGTGATGTCAAACTTAGATTCTAAAGAGAATACTACTCAGATATTTTTCATGCTTAGTAGTGTCTCTGAAAACCTTGAAATCCAAAAAACTAATTCTAAACCTAGACCTACCAATGGCAAGGATGGGAACAAGAAACATGAAAACAAGAATCATAAAGTCAAATGTAATAAAAATTATAATCTATGTGGTAAATTTGGACATAAAATAAAAAATTATTACAAAAATAAGAATAGATCTAATAAAAAAAACTCTAAAAATAACAAATTGAAGAAAATTTCTAATCAAAATCACCAAAATCAAAACCCGAATCAAAATGACAATGAAGATCATAATGCTAACATTATTACATTGCATGTTGTCTTATTTGTTTCTAACAAAAATAAATATAATTTAGATAGTGGCACATTGCATCACATGACATGTTTATCAAATATTTTATCTTATACTAAAGATATATAGGAAAGGATTTATTTAAGTGATGATTTATTTTAAAAGTTACTAAACAAGGAAAAGCTAAATTTACAAATATTTTCTTAAATAATGTTTTCTATGTTTCTAAACTTAAAAAAAAATTGCTATTATGTTCTCATCTTACAAATGATAATTTCATGATAACTCTGCTTAAGGATAAATAGTGTATTAAAAATCAATTTAATTCTCTGATTGCTGAAGGAATTCAAAATAATGGATAAGATATGTTCTATATTTCTTTTGCATGTTGTCTTTCATCACAAAGTATAAATGAATCTAAATTATGGCATGAAAGACTAAGTCATGTTAATTTTATAATTTTATATTATGTCTCATAATAATCCTATGGTTGATCTTCCTAGTATTTTTTCTCATCATGAAATATATGAGGGTTACTTACATGGTAAGCAACACTCTAAACCCTTTCACAAAAATCATGATGTTAACTCCTCTCATCCCTTAGAGATTATTCATAGTGATGTTAGAGGTCCTCTATAAGTTTTATCTCTTACATTTCTTTATATGTTGTTACTTTCATTGATGATTACTCTAAGATGATCTAATCTTATTATATTAAAAATAAATCTAAACTATTACCTAAATTCAAAGAATTTAAAGCTTTAGATAAAACTTCTTTTAACCTTCCTATTAAGAGACTATGAAATAATAATGGTGGTGAATACGTTAGTAAATAATGTGATTCATTTTGTATTAATTATGATATACAAAGAGAGTTAATAACTCCCTATTCCCCACAGCAAAATGGCATTACTTAAAAATTGAACCATCATTCAAATGGATAGAACATTGTTTGATTCTGCAAAGGTTCTTAAATTCTCATGGGCCAAAGCTATGAATATTATTATACATATTTTAAATATAATATCTACTAAATATTTGTGTCTTTCTACATCCTTAGAAATATGGTCTAATAATAAACTGAGTGTTTCTCACCTTAAGATATTTGATAGTCTTGCTTCCATCTTTACTCTTAAAATAAAAAGAAAGAAACTTGATCCTATCTTCTATTATTATATTTTTATAGGTTACTGAGGAAAAACTAAAAGATTAAGAGTTTATGATTCATCTAAAATATAAATCATTGAGAATATGAATGTTTAAATCCTTGATTAATATTTTTATGAGCCTTTTGTGAAACCCTCTCAAATTACTTCTTTTGATGAACCTGACTCTTTTGTTACTCCTTATAAATAAATAGATGCCCCAGAGGAAGTTGATCAAATTTTAGATAACTTAGAATCTAAGTAACCTTCTTCACTTCATGTTCAAACTAAAAGACCTAAATGGGTTGAATCCTTAATTTTTTATTTAATCTTGATAATATTAATAAACTAACTAAGAGTCAACACACATATCATGTTTTGATGCCTTTGTATGAATGTGAACCTCAATATTTTGAGGAAGCTATTCAAGAATATAGATAGAAAGTTGATATGCAAGTTGAATTTAAAGCTCTAATAAAAAATTATACTTGGAATCTTATCCTTCCTCCACGTAGAAGGCATTTAGTTGGTTCTATATGTCTTTACAAAATCAAATATAATTCAATTGGTAAAATTGATAAATTCAAAGCTAGTTTAGTTGTATTTTGACTAAAAAATTGAGTTTGACTATGTTGAAATTTTTTCTCTTGTAGAAAAAATAAGTATTGCTAGATTGTTTATTGCCCTTGTAGCTCAGAATGGTTGGATTATACATCAAACGGATGTCAAAAATGTCTTCTTAAATGGTGATCTAGAATAAGAAATCTACATGACTTAACCTAAATGTTTCATTGAACCTAAAAAAGAACATTATATTTGTAAGTTAAATAAATCTCTTTATGATTTAAAATAAACTTCTCGAGCTTGTTATTCTAAATTCACTATTTATTTTAAATAATTAGATTTTTTAATTATTATTCTAATAATGATCTATTTTTAAAAGTTAAAAATAGTTATTTTATCTTAATTATATTATATGTTGATGATCTTCTTATTATTGATAATCATTTAGTTAGTTTAATTAGTAAATATAAAAATAAACTAAGTTAATATTTTAAAATGATTGACCTAGGCATTCTTCATTATTTTCTAAGAATGGATATATTTCAAGATAAAAATATAATTGTTATATCTCAATCTCAACATGCATATAACATGCTTGTTAAGTTTTATATGTTTGGTCGTAAGCCTATATCTACTCCTATTGAAGTTAGTGTTAAGCTTGATCTGAAATATGTTTTTGATAAAGCCAACCCCACTCTTTATAGACATCTAGTTGGTAGTTTGATTTATCTAACTATTCTAGGCTACATATTTCCTTTGTTGTAGGTGTTACTTCCATATTTATGCCAGATCCATGCTTGGATCATTAGAAATTATCATAATAGATACTTTGATTTAACAAAGAAACTATAAATTTTGGTTTATAATATTATTGCATTAATCATGTTAATTTATATGATTATTGCGATGATGTCCATGTTGGTGATATTATAGATCATAAATCTACTTTTGAATATATTTTTATGTTTGGTGTAGGTTCTATCACTTAAAATAGTAAAGAATAAATTATTATTTCTATCTCTTCTACAGAAGTAGAGTACATAAGTTCTATGAAAGCTACTAAATAATCTATGTGGTTGTGAAGGTTGTTAAAATAATTTTATTTAATGTTTCTCACAATACCACCCTTCTCTGTGATAATCAAAGTTGTATAGTTTTGGTAAAAAATCTATTACAATACCAAAGAACTAAGCATCTTGAAGTTCATGTCGATTTTATCTGAAAAAAAGTTTTCAATAGTGATATTAATCTCTAATATTTTCTTACAAATAAACAAGTAGTAAATATCTTAATAAAACCACATGGTGCTACTAAGTTTTAAAAGCTTCATACAATATTAGGTCTCTCGGAGTTGTCAATGAGGTGGAGTGTACATGAAAATGACACTTCTTAATGGCTATGTGTTTGTTTCTTCTTCTCTATACTTCTTTGTTGGGAGAAAAGTAAACCGGAAGCACACAATTGATTACCAATACCAAGCAACTTAATATGCGGAAATTAACCAGATTCACCAAGTAACTAGAATTCAGAATAACACAAGATATGAGAGACAATATACAAATTGTATTAACACTTTATACAAAAAAGAATACAATAAAGAAGATGCCACTTCTTCTCCACCACCTTACAGAGGTTTCCCACACCTCAAGTGAACAGTAAATCTTCTCCCCAAAGCTCTCCCTCTCAGGTCCCAACACCCAACTCAAATATAGAGTTGGTGTTCACCTCCCGTGCTCCACGCACACCACAAGTGCTACACGCACTCCACAAGCACTCCACGTGCTCCACAAGTACTCAAGGTACTTCAAGTAGATCTCCCATGAACCTGCAACAACCTGCAATTCAACAGACCATACTTATGGAAGGAACTCCCTTGCCTTCCTCTCTTGCTCTATCCGAGTACACACCTGTACTCCAAGTAGATCCTGCCTGATACTGCTCCCTGTTGTGTTGCTGTCTATATGACCTTGCACACCTGCAAATCAAACAACGGTTCTGCTCACCTGTGAACCTTGACCTTGCACACACATACACCTGCAGATCAATGATCTTACTTACCATGTAGATCACTCTACACCCTGAAGAACCCTTGTCCTTGCCTCACCAAGTCCTTATGATTCTCCAACCAGTACCAAGCTTGGCACTGATAGGGAACTAGGAGGAGCACCCTTACTCACTTCACACACAGAAGGAGCAAACTTTGCTCAACTCAAACTAGAACACTTTTCCAATACAACCATGAGTCTATTATATAGATCTCATCCAAACAATGATTAGACATCTAATTACAATAATTAGATCCGCAGCTCTCAGTCTAAAAATAGATCTCTTCATGCAAACACTTGGTTCGTTAGCTAACTGCCTGTAATAAACGCAGTTCGAACCACACAGGTGACCGACGTCGGTCCCTGTCCGCCTGGGGGTCGCCGACGCCGGCCGATATATGACCGACGTTGGTTACCTTCCTGTCTTACCCTACCGACGCCGGTTGGCCAGACCAACGCCAAACACTTCTGACACTTCTGCAACTCTCCTGCAACCTCCTCCATGCCTGCATCAGTGAAGCTTTTAGCTCCACAACCTAACAATCTCCCACTTGGAGATAAACAGCTGCACTGTACTTGTACCTGTACTCCGTCTAATCTGTTTCCTGGTTTGTATCCCTCTTCAAGATCAATCCTGAAGACAACCCACCACACAATCTGTGATGTACCACCTGTCATCCGAGTACCCTACCACATCCGAACCTACAGACATATGTAGCGAAGTCCTGACCCTGCATAGCATGAATCCCTACTGCCGGTCCCTCTCAAATACCTGAGAACTCACTTCCCCGAATTGGCTCCTAACTCTCTGACAGCTCCCACTGCATGGGAATACTCAGGTCTATACCAGACCTCATGTGATTTCAGACATTGTACCTGTCCAGCCCTTAGTGTGCTCCGGCTCTGCATCCTGAACCTCGCCAACACCTGATTCACATCAGCTCCCACTCGAGACAAAATCAACCTGTGATCTCCATGTCTCCCATGTCAAAGAATTCCGCTGCTTCAAACTCTTCCTGACATGCCACTAAACTAATCTTACCCTTAGCTCAGCAAAACCCTGTATGTACAAAACTGCTATAGCAAAACATACCATCCACATACAACAACAGAATGATGTCATGACTCATCATCCACCTGGTAAGACAAACCACAGTAGTTACCTGACACTGACTGAAGCCATGCTTCGTCCTCCCCCTGTCAAAACCTGTACCACTGTCCTGCAGCTCCACAAGACCATATACCTGATCTTCCGTCTCACGTATCCGTTCTCTCTATTCTTCTACTAAGGTATCCGTTCGTCTCTGTGCTTTCATACCTGCTGGCAACCCTACCAAAACACACCTGTCTGGTTCTCCTCCAAGGAATCACATCCTCATCCATGCCAAGCTCACACCTGTTTCCTGGATCCTTCCTGCTCTATAATCAGCAACATGTATAAAGAAGAGGAACAACGAATTTGAGGGCCTACTTACACCTTCAGTCCTCCGTATGGGTGTTTGAGACTCCATGACAGCGTGCTGTCCACCCAAAATCCGTTACAGTGACCGACCTCGGTCACTCCACAGTCTGCATCCGACCGACGTCGGTTCCATGCGTCTGTACCTGACTACCAACTTGCCAGCGCTGGTGTCCCTGCTATCGACATCGGTCCTCCTAACTGACATCGGTCTTACATACTGTCGACATCGGTCCCATGACTGACATCGGTCTTACCCTGCCCGACATCACCGGCTTCGGTCTGCACATGATCGTCATCAGCACCTGTCTGTTCGACGCCGATTCCTCCTGACCGACATCGGTACCTGTGTTCACCTGTGAGTGATGACTTTTTACCCGCGAGCTCCTTTGAATCAAAACCCATGTCCAAATTGCCCTGCTCAAAAGTATCCAGCCACATCCACTGGATTCTGTCCGCCATCTCCTCCATAAACACCAAGGCTTTCCAGTTCTTAAGCCTGTCAAATATATCTGTCTTCCACTTAAGAACATGCATCTCCTTCCTGCTCATGTGACCAAGCCTACAAAGCCACGTCTTCGCAACAAAAGAAGAATCAGTAATATAAACAAGTAGATAAAGGGTACCTGTTTTCTTACCACCAGCTAATTCAAGTGCATCCGCTGTGAGAGTTCTTGTGCATCTCTCATCACCCAATCTTTCTGAAGAAATTAGCCATATCTCCAAACCTGGGACCTGCATGACCTTCATCAACCCCTGTGTGTTGGCTGCCTGCAATTTCAGCTTCACTTCCCCTTTGCCAATTCTTTGGCAAGGCTCACCAGCTCCTCTACCTGGAACTGCATGGAAAGAGGCAACCGAATCTTTTATCCAAGATTCAACTTTATCCAAGAAACCTGCAAACACATCCTATGCAACAACACCTGCTACATCTGTATCTTCAGTTTCTTCATGCTGATCTGCTACCAACCAACAATAATCTTTTCCCTGCTCTTTCTTTCCATAGGACCGTGAGTAACCATCTGTGCTTTTCAACTCTTCCATTCTTAGCTTACTTTGATCTGCTGTTGCTCTACTCCCACTCGATCAGAAACCCCTGAGAGTGCCCTGTAACCAAACACAAAACCTGCTTCCTCCAACCTTAGCTCTGATACCACTTGTTGGGAGATAAGTAAACCGGAAGCACACAATTGATTACCAATACCAAGCAACTTAATATGTGGAAATTAACCAGATTCACCAAGTAACTAGAATTCAGAATAACACAAGATATGAGAGACAATACACAAATTGTATTAACACTTTATACAGAAAATAATACAATAAAGAAGATGCCACTTCTTCTCCACCACCTTACAGAGGTTTCCCACACCTCAAGTGAACAGTAAATCTTCTCCCCAAAGCTCTCCCTCTCAGGTCCCAACACCCAACTCAAATACAGAGTTGGTGTTCACCTCCCGTGCTCCACGCACTCCACAAGCACTCCACGTGCTCCACAAGTACTCAAAGTACTTCAAGTAGATCTCCCATGAACCTGCAACAACCTGCAATTCAACAGACCATACTTATGGAAGGAACTCCCTTGCCTTCCTCTCTTGCTCTATCCGAGTACACACCTGTACTCCAAGTAGATCCTGCCTGATACTGCTCCCTGTTGTGTTGCTGTCTATATGACCTTGCACACCTGCAAATCAAACAACGGTTCTGCTCACCTGTGAACCTTGACCTTGCACACACATACACCTGCAGATCAACGATCTTACTTACCATGTAGATCACTCTACACCCTGAAGAACCCTTGTCCTTGCCTCACCAAGTCCTTATGATTCTCCAACCAGTACCAAGCTTGGCACTGATAGGGAACTAGGAGGAGCACCCTTACTCACTTCACACACAGAAGGAGCAAACTTTGCTCAACTCAAACTAGAACACTTTTCCAATACAACCATGAGTCTATTATATAGATCTCATCCAAACAATGATTAGACATCTAATTACAATAATTAGATCCGCAGCTCTCAGTCTAAAAATAGATCTCTTCATGCAAACACTTGGTTCGTTAGCTAACTGCCCGTAATAAACGCAGTCCGAACCACACAGGCGACCGACGTCGGTCCCTGTCTGCCTGGGGGTCGCCGACGCCGGCCGATATATGACCGACGTCGGTTACCTTCCTGTCTTACCCTGCCGACGCCGGTTGGCCAGACCAACGCCAAACACTTCTGACACTTCTGCAACTCTCCTGCAACCTCCTCCATGCCTGCATCAGTGAAGCTTTTAGCTCCACAACCTAACATTCTTTTGAAATTGTAAAAGTATAGTAATAAGTCACTTTATGTGATTTTGGTAAACTTCATCATATGTAAGTTTAAAGTGTACCTAATACTTAAAATCATATTTTTAATAGAGGTCCTTATGTTATAAAAAGTTTTAAAATGCTTGGTTGATTATTCATGAGAAACTTTGAGATGTAGTCTCACGATTTTACTAGCCTAAAGTTACTCTAAGTAGTTTATGGATTATAAGTTCTTTTATTTCAAAATTTGATATTAGCATGATGAAGGTTTTTAAATCCTTCAAATGTTACATGCACCCTAAACTCATCATAAATTTTTATGAAGTATAATTCATTTTATATAAAGGTGACTATGACATGTATCCCCACTTAACATTAAGGAGGAGTGTTATAAAAAATAATGTTAGTAGTATATAACATGTCATTATGATGCAAGAGAATCCTAGGTTTGTGCAATATTAGATCAACCAAAATAGATTGTGGTGTATTTTTTTAATTTTTGAGTTGTGATCTTGTTTGTGTGAGTTTGTTTACCTCTTATAATTATGTTTTAAAATAATTCATTTGCCTCAGAAATCATAGAGGCTTTTTGACTAATTTTGTCAGTATGTGAGGATTGTTAAATCATAAAAACTTGTTAGAAATTGTTTTTTAACTATGGTATGAATTGGACAATAAATGTTTTTGAAGACATAACATATGACACTTGTAACATTTGTACCAAGTTTTCAGCCATTTGGAGTTACCTAAAAACATATTGACTATTACACTTAGAAGGAGGTTTTTATACTTACGGTAATATTAAAGTAATAATTTGATGATGAAACTTTATGGGATCATATAACCTAATATTTAAAACCTATACACAAAAATTCAAATCATTTAGAGTCATCGTAAAGGCACACTGCCTGATTTTATCAAAAAACTTGGCATATGGTTCTTGACCTTACAGAATAATTTTAGTACTAATTAGGCCACTAAATTTATATAAATAGTATAAAATGTATCATATAATGTGTGTTAAAAATTTAGCTTCATTGGATAAGTGTATGAAATTTTATGACTATTTTTGAAATTGTTATCTAGCCAGAAATGAACCTATCTAGTCTTCATACGGTTCATTTCCTTATAAAATAACTGAACTAAGATTTGGGTTGCCAAATTTTGATAGGTTAAATAAACTTTATACTATAATTTTTTTATAAATTTAATTTCAATTTGATAATCGGATACAAATTTATGACATATTTTTTAACTATCACTCAACTAAAAAGTGCATCTATGTAGCATAATGATTCATTACCTTGCGGAGGAGCTATGGTAAGACTTAGATTATAAAATTTAGTGGGTTGTTATAAAAAATGTAGTTATATTAGTATGTTAAAATTTTCATATCATTAGGATGAACTGAGTTAAATTTAAAAAAGTTTTATTAATTATCGTTGAACCTGGAAATATCATATGTGTAGTTTGCATCACTTGGTAAGGTTGTTCTTTATCTAGGGTAACCTATGGTAACAAATTTTTTAAGTTATATGGTGAAAATTTATATGGGTGATGTAAAATGTATTCTAAAATATCTGGTTTAAATTTATATCAATTATATTAATGATGTTGAATCTATGGTTGTTTTTATAATTATCATTCAGCTTAAAACATCACCTGATAGTTTTTGATAGTCAGGTGTTGATCTTGGAAAGTAAAGGTTGAATAAATCTTGTACATCATGTGAAGTTTAGGAAATTTGAAGAGAGGGACCATAAATATTGGGATGTTAATATGACTATGTGATTGTGATAAAGAGATTTTTTTGGAGGGGAGAGAAGGACAAGTTGGGAAGGAGTAGAACTCTCTAAGAGAATAACATAGAGTTGTATCTATTTAAGAAGAACTATATGAGAGTCTAGAACTCTTTCATGTAATTTAATAATTATAAAGAGGCATGTTTTAATGTGTGAATGTTTTTTAGAGTGTTAAGATATTATGTTTTAATGTTTTGAGATTAATGTAATGAAAAGTTGTTAAGTGAGTTAAGTCAGAGTAATGTGTTAATGTGTGATCATGAGTGAATATCTAGCCATAGAAACATAGAGATAAATGAATACCTTAATTGGTCCCCATATTTTTTACTTGCACCAAGTGGTATCATATCAATATAGTGTCCTTGAAATTATGTGTGAAAAAACTTGAGTGTGCTACAAGTTGTGAAAGAGAAGCTTGTATAAGTTATTGCAGGTGTGAGAGAAGTCCTACAAGTTGAGAGGGAGTTTGATAGGATCTATTTTGAGTTTTTTATAGGTTTTAAAATAGATTCTTTTTTATTATGTTGAGATATGGTACACAATAAAAGAACACTAGAGGTATAAGACTTGGCATAGATGTTAAAAAAAATTCTAGGGAAGACTATATATGATGGAGCTCACTATACAAAATGGTGGTGTTGCAACTATGAGTGAAGATAATTATGAGTATATAATGGTGGGGTTAGATTGATTTGATGCTTTGGAAAGAGGATAATCAAGTAGATGAAAAGAATCCAATAGAATAAAAAGACTAGTAGAGTTCATGAGGAAAGAAAGAGGTAAGTCTACTTGTGATATTGATTTGTTATGTGGTAAATAAATCCCTGATAAGATCACAAAATAGATAGTAGAGCTAGAAATTTATTTTGAATATGAGAATGTTATAGACTCCATAAGAGTAAAGGTTACATGTAATAAACTATACATAAGTACAATTATGTATTGGAAGGATCTCCATGTGAATACACAAAGGAAGGGGAAGAATAAGGTATGTGAATGGGAAAAAATGGTTCCCAAGTTGTTGGGTAGTTTTATACACCCAAGATTACAATTTAATTTGTTGAAGAAGATTCATATGAATAGGCTTGAGAATTTACAACAAAGGAAATAAGGATGGGAAGCTACCATGTGAGCAGCCAAAGACTACTTTAAGAAGTATTATGGAGGTGCATATTTGTACCTAAGAGAGAGTTTTATTAGAATACAATAAGGTTATGAGCCTTATATATGTAGATCATAAATCTAACATTCAAAATAATAGAGTGAATGAGAGCTATGAGTAGCCTACAAAGGAATAAATCTTCATACAAGAGGATATATATGTGATAGTATTTGAATCATATGAAAGAGACCCAATTTGTGATGATGGAAAGGAGTTTGAGGTATCCCATGAGTGGATAAAATCAAAACCATCCTTTGTTAATGAAGAAAATGCATTTTTATTTTCTATTTTAGAGGGTAGAGGGGTTAAGGACAACCAAAAAAAGCTAAAGATTTATGTAAATGAAACAATAGAGGTGAATGAATAATTTAGCCATGAGGAGTTGAAAGTTTTTGTAAAATAAATAACAAAGGTGAATGAAGATAGCAACCTGGAAGAATTGTAGGTTTTCATGAAGCAAATAATGGAGGTGGAAGAAATGCAAGCTAAATCATATTTCATATAAAGCATTCGAAGGAGAAGAAAACATGAAGGATACAGAGAAAAAAACAATTGAGGTTTTTGAAAATGATCCTTAGGGATTCCATCATGAAGGAAATTTTTGAGAAGATTGTGAGTAGTAGAGAAAACTTGGATAAAACATCCTTGCAGTGTGAAGAAGACATGGAAGAAGTGATTGTGGGAGATATTGATTCCCTTAATGTGTTGTTCAATGTACAGGTCTATAAATGGATAAGATGGAAAAGAAAAGCATAAAGTGTGGTGTAATCTAGCATGTTAATTTGTATGAGAAGTATAGTGGGGAAGCCAAACAAGAGCCTAGTATGGAAACAATGGTTGAAGAGTTGGCTGGTGATGATGTTCCAACCATGAAGGATTGTTTCATATCATTATGGAGACAAGAGAGTGGAATATCATGGGAATAATATTGTTTTCAAGTAGATATATAGGTGAAATCTTGTTTTCATTAGTTATAAAGATATTTTTCATAAGAAAAGATGAATATTGTCCTAAGGAGTAGGCAGAATGATGATGAAGGTTTTGAGAATCGAAAGCTTGATGAGGATCAATATTATAGTGTGCAAATGATGAATGAGAGGGTGTAACTAAATTTTATATAATCCAAAGCACATATTAAAGATCATGATGTTGCAGGTATAGAGGTGAAGAGAATGGGGGCATTTGAAGAGCCCTTCTAAGGTGAAGAGAGTGAGTTTCTTGAGCTCACCAAATGTAAGGAGGAGCAGTTGATAAGTATATCATCCAAATCATGCATAAAATAAGAGGGTGTTATAGTATAGATGAAGAGGTTGCTTGGCATAGTAATGTGGATAGTGAGAGATGAGAAAGTGAAGACTATCCTTGATGTGGTACTAGAGGCTATGGGTTATTATTTGGATGCCCAAATTTATATTAAATTCAAGGTAATGATATTGGGAATGAGAGAGGATATGGCAACCATAAGAAAAGAGGAGCTATAAATAGATAAGAGTGATCGAATAGTAGGTTGGATATTGAGTAGTCAAATCCAATAAGGTTTTAGGAGTTGGTCGGTCTACAATGGGTTCCAGCCCACATGTGAGAGTCAGATGCATGAAAGAGCATCTTAGTGGTTATAGTTAGATGAAGGTGTGTTTCAACCCACAAGAATATGTAGAGTGAAAAAAATGAGCCTTTGGTGAAGAAGGACGGATTATGGTGGTTGTAGTCTTAAAAATTATAGAGATTATTGTAAGTCTAACCCCACAAGAATAGGAATGAGTAGAGAAAAAATAAGATCTGAGGTAAGAAGAGAAGAAAGGAATTGAAACTAATAAGAAGAAGCTAGAAAAGGAAGAAAAAAATGAAAAACAATTGATAAACTTGGTGTGTTGTAAGGGAATGTCATGGCCACTATACTTCATGGTTTAAAAAGTGGTTTTGCCACTTATTCCATCTATGTGAGAAAAAACTCACATTTTATAAACCACAGGTGTCTAATGTAGGAGCATCTTATGGTTTTGCAATCTTATATCAACCAAAAATAGAGTGTGACATATTTTTTTTTTTTTTTTGAGTTATGTCCATATTTGTGTGAGCTTGTTTACCTCTTAGAATGATGTTGAAAAAGTATTCCTTTGTTGTAAAAATGTAGAGACCTTTTAACTATTTTTGTTAGTTTGTAGGGACTGTTAAATCACAAAAACTTGTTATAAATGGTTATTCAACTATGATATTAATTAGATGATAAAATATTTTAAGGACATACCATATGACACTTACAACATCTATACCAGGTTTTAGACCATTTGAAGTTACTTAAGAAGCATATTGACTGTTACACTTGGAAAGAAGTTTCTCTACTTGAGGTAATGTTACAATAATAATTTGATGATGAAACTTTGTGGAATCATATAACTTAACATTTAAAATCTATGAACAAAATTTTAGATCATTTAGAGTCATCGTAGAGATGTACTGTCTGATTTTGTCAAAACACTTGGCATATGGTTCTTGACTTTTCAAAATAGTTATGATAATAATTAGGTTTAAATTTGGATCAATGGTATAAAAATTATCCTAGAATGTGTGTTCTAGATTTTAAATTCATTGGATAAGTGGAGGAAACTTTATGATAATTTTTGTAACTATTATCTAGCTCGAAAATGAACCTATCTAATCTATAGATGGTTCATTTCCTTGCAGAATATATGAGTTAAGAGTTGGGTTACCAAATTTGGATATGATAAATAAAATTTATCTTATAAGTTTTTTTTCTAAATTTCATTTCAATTGGATAAGTGGAGACAAATTTATGATAGTTTTTGTAAATGTCACTCAACTAAAAAGTGCATCTATGTAGCCTGTTGGTTCATTACCTTATGAAGGAGCTTCAATAAGAATAAGGTTACCAAATTTAATGGGTTGTTATAAAATGTAGTTATATTTCTATCTTTAAAATTTAAGATCATTTTTATAAACTGAGTTAAAGTTACATAATTTTTAGTAACTTTCATTTAGGTTGGAAATGTCATCTGTGTAGCCTGTGTCACTTGGCAAGGTTGTTCTTTACCTGCAATAACTTGTAGTAATGTGTGTTAAGAGTTAGATGGTGAAATTTTGATGGGTGATGTAAAATGTAGTCTAAAATATTTGATTAAAATTTATGTCAATTGGATTAATGATGTTGAACTTATGGTGGTTTTTATAGTCATTCAGCTTGAAATATCACCTAACAATTTTTTATAGTTACTAACAATTAGGTGTTGATCTTAAAAATCTAAAGTTGCCTAACTCTTGTACATTATGTGGAGGTTAGGTAAGTTGAATATACACCCTATGAAGCTTGGTTTGTTAATAATAATACATGATTGAGATAAAGGAAGTTTTTGTAGAGGGGAGAGAGGAACGAGATAGGAAGTAGTAGAACTCTCCAAGAGTAGAGTAAAGAGTTGTATCAGTTCAAGAAAAATTGTATGAGAGTCCAAAAATATTTCATGTAATGTAATTAACATGTAGAGGCATGTGTGAGTATGTGAATATTTTTTAAAGTGTTAATATATTCTGTTATAATGTTTTGTGATTAATGTAATGAAAGTCTATTATGTCAAGTATGAGTAATGTGCTAATGTGTGACCATGAATGAATGCCCAGTCCTAGCAACACAGAGATAAAGGTGGAGCTTATTTGGTCCTCCTCTTTTGTTCTTCAATTACATTAAAATATTAATAATACAAATTACATAGGTAAATAATAATAATAATATATTTTATTATTTAAATTACATGGGTTAATACTTACATTAATAAATAATGAAATGCATAGTTATATTTCTTACCATTATAAATTTGGTGTGAGGTTGAACCCATTGGTTACAATGGTTCTCTCCACATATAATTGATTTTACATGGTCAAATTAATATATTTGATAATTCGATCAATTTCAACATACATTCAAGATTATGAACATTCATATATTTTTAATATTCAAGCAATGGTTCAGTGAAGAAGTGTGAGAGAAAGCTTGAATGTATTGGGTAAAATATGTTTCTCAAATAATGATTAATCATTGTGGGTTTTTTACCTCCCTGTAAGATTTTCCCATGTATATCTAGTGTTGTACATTTGTGTCATTTTTATAATATTCATATATAGATCCATATATTTGTGCATATAAATAATTCAATAGTTAA
This sequence comes from Torreya grandis, assembly GCA_037957365.1. Taxonomy (NCBI): domain Eukaryota; kingdom Viridiplantae; phylum Streptophyta; class Pinopsida; order Cupressales; family Taxaceae; genus Torreya; species Torreya grandis. The sequence continues at coordinate 2,737,017 of JARHVA010001677.1, forward strand.
GACACCTATGATAACTGGATATGTCCAATATCTACCATATTTGTTCTTGTATAATTTTTTGGTTTATTCTACCATGGGTCATTATACCTATGTATCTAGATGCTTTCTATATAATTTCATCTCTTATTTCATATGTGCATATTCTAATTTTGTTTCTCTTTATCGTGAAACCCTAACTCTACTTTAAACACTTGTTTGACTTATAAAAATGGTTAGAAAGATGGGTTGAACAATCCCAACCACACCCTATTTAATGGTTGAGCATTGTCTATGTTCTAATAATATGAAGAGGGCTCAAACCTTATGTAGTACTCTCACCTATATGTGTGTGTACTCAATAGTGTTTCACTAGAATACAATGCGTAACTTTAGCTTTCAACACTTGATAGCCAAGGTTCATTTTAAGAAGCCTTATAAGAAAATTTATTGGAAATATCTGGTAAATATATGGAAATCCAATTCATGTGAATGATGAATTTCCCCAGGGTGATGGAAAATGGTTGGACCGAACAAAAAATTGAATGGCTGAAACGTATAGCTGAACAAACAACTAAACTGAATGGTTGAACTGAATGACCAAATCAAAAGGTATAATCACCCAGTCTAGCCAAATTGTTAAAATAAATGATCGAATCAAAAGAGCTATCTAGATGATCAGATGGTAAGGTTGAATTGAACAATTGAGTGAAATGATCAAGTCGATCAACCAAACTAAACAGATGAGTTGGATGGTTGAGACAGATGAATGAACTAAATGACTAAGCTAGATGGCTGAACTAGATGGCTAAGTCAAATGGATGAATTGAATGGTTGAGCCCAATGAATCAGTCAAATAGCTATGTCAAATGACTAAGCTAGATGGCTAATTCAGGTGATTGAGTTGATCATCTTGGATGGGTGGCTAAACTAAATGATCGAGTTAGATAAATGAGCCAAATGGCTTAGGCATGCAGTTAAACTAACTGGTTGCACCTATTATGTGCCTTGTTTGGATGATTTCATTGGGTAATGTAGTCAAATGATTCAAACATTTGATGTACTGATGGGTAACATGTGCATCTAATCCACTATCTAGTTGCTCGATCGCCTCCCATGTTCTATAAATACTCACCTCTACCCTCATTTCTAATATTTTGTGGAACTCATTTCTCATCCCCAGGAAAAAAAATGTTTTGCAGTCATGAAAAGAAATTTTTTTTTCAAAAACCCATTATGCCCACACATCATGAAGCTCATACAACAACCAAATGCATTCAATAATTGGGTTCAAGAATGTATCATTAATAGCCTCCTCTTCATGTTGTAATATGACCTTGACACCGCCCTTTTGAAAATTCTCATGTACTCATATAACCTAAACGAGAAGATATTTACCCTGGACGTCGATTATAGAATGATTTCATTTAGTACTTCACCAAAGGATATTCACAATCTCACAGGTCTTTCATTTCATAATGTAACCCCTATGAGTTCCAAATCATAATTGACAGATAATACATAAATTACTTGGCCAAAAATTATGATTTGTACATCAAAAAAATTGGTGTGTACTTATAAATTTGTTTGTTTATTCAAAATTCAATTTTCATCTTTTACGATCTAAACACTATAATCCTCTTTTTGTCTTTCATTTCAAATAGTCGAAAGAGGGGAATCCACATCGAAGATGTTACTCACCCTTTTTTGAAAGCAATGATTCAATTTTTCCAATTCAAAATAGTATTGCAAGGAAGAGCCGTAGATATTTCATACTGGGCACTGTATTACATTGTTTGTACTATTTTTAAATTTAAATTTGACTGGTGTTCTTTCATTTCCTCCAAAATAAGGCTTGAATTGAATTTAGTTGCTAGTAATCCTAATTCCACTATTTTGTGTTCCAATTTTATTTGGCATTGTACTATGAGGCCTTCGTTGACCTCAAAAAAATACAGGGTCCAACTATGTTGGATCCAAAAATGATGATAAACTCTTTGTTTGTGGATGAGTAGGAGGTTAGTTAATTTGTTAATTTGTTGATCTAGATTTTAGGGTTTAATGTTTGTCTATTTGTCAAATGGTTACCAAGGTAGATATTAATAATTATTTGATCTTTGCTTGTTACAATTGACAGGAAAGAATGCATGCCTAAAAAAATAATCTACCTTAAAAGGACAATGTGTAACTACAACTATGGCTGAAGATTCTATAGATTTAGAGTCTACAAAATCATCCATGCAATCTTATCGACTTGTGAAACATCCATGAGTTTCTTTAGTGTCCTCTTCATATGCAGGTTTGCAATTTAAAAATTGCAAATGAGATTTTAATTTTCTAAACTCAAATGCATTGTTTTAGTTATTTGTTTTTTTCTTGCAGATGACTCGAGAGTAATTCAGATGGTGGAAGCACCAGTACCACTAGAATACACAGTAATATCTAATGTCCCTTTTCAACCCTCTATGGAAGGTATTGTACATTACATATTATATTTTTTTTATTTTTTGGATTTTGATTATTATTTTTTAGACTAAACATTTGTGTAATGTAGCAGCTCAAAACACCCCTATGGTTGTCACTCATAATACAACACGTACATTGGAGAATATTATATCTCCAAATACAAGTATTAAACTTTTAATTTCAATTTTGCAAATAACTTTATTTTTTCAATTTATTTATTTTCTAAAATAAATTACATTTTATAGGCCACCCTCTATCTATGAGGAAGATTATGCCACCACCTCTGCCCTTGAATGCATTTTATAGAAGGGGGAAGGCTTTTTCATTAACACTGCCACAATAAATAGCAACACTACAAATATCAGGTTCCTAATTCCCCTCTTTCTTTATCGAAGGTTTATCGAGTGCATAGGGATTAACTTCTTTGCTAGAAATTGATCTTGACGATGAATATCTCGGGTTCGATAATACCACTGATGTTGGAACTGCTTTCAATCCACATGATTTTATCCAAAGAGATGCAACACATGTTCATCTGATTGCTTAGCAAGAATTGGAACATTCAAGCACTTCAGTAGATAGTCCCACCCTAATAGATAATCTTGTAAAGTCTAATGATTCTCTTATATATTTTTCATTGAATAATTTGGTAGCAAAAAGTATTACTGCTAGTCTTTAGGAGGGAGAAATTGATGAGTTGAAAAATTTGCATATGTGGGAAATTCGAGCAAAGGCCCTAATAAAATAAATAAACAACCATTATCACAACCACTTGGAGCGAGAAATTTTTTTTGCATTGGTGTAATAAGAACCCACAAAGATGGATGATTTGTTTGATAAAGCTAAATCTAGATCAGTTATTGTTTCTAATACTTACAATGATAATGTGTTGACAATCATGCTTAACAGGTTGGAGAATTTGAATGCAAAATTCGAAGCATATTTTAATAAATGGGCAAAAGACATCGACCTTGTTGTGATTGTGAATTTGGAGAAGGAAAAAAATCTTGTAATGTATATTCATTTTAATCAATTTTCATGTCATTCTTAATTTTGTTCATATCTAATTACATTACATTTTAAAATGCAGATAAAATATGAGAACTTGAAGAAAGAAGTTGAGGTCCTCAATGTCCATCTAAAAAATGCTCAAAAAAGTTTACAATCTGTCACTCAATTCAAGGAGAAGCTTGTTCTGTTGAATAAATAGAATAATGCACTACGAAAAATCATTAAGGAGCAAGGACATGATCTCGATGCCTTATTTAAGTAGAATACAGTTACCGATCCAAGTCTACTTTCTAGAGGAGATGCTAGAAAAGAGGATAGGAAAAATATTGAATTTCTTAATGTTACGGCTATGGATATTGAAAACGTAGGGATATTGAAGGACAAGAGTGGCATTTAGGATGTTGGGATTGAGAAAGTGGTTGTGAAAGAAAGGGAAAAAATGGTTGTGAAAATCACTGAATAATTGAAATTCTATTTTAAACTTTTATATACTTGAAAACAATGTTTTATTTTAAAATCTAAATTATGAATGACAATTTCAAGTTTGTAGATGTTGTGATCAATTGATTGAGTTTTAATTGCAATTTGAATTTGAATAATATGATGTTGTAAACTTGAATGGGTTAGTAAGCCCCCTTTTGATATTTCTGATGCACTTTTGAAACTCACATCTTAATATAAATGGATTAATGTCAACATATTCCTTTAGAAAGTGTTCCACCTAACACAATGATAATATATTAATCTTATGTAGTCATCACTTAACAAAAAACACATAAATGCATTTCAAAAAACATATAATAGTTATTGTATGTTATTATTAAAAAAATGAGTTGTTTTCTGTTGAAGATCTCTTCTTTTTTATATTTAGATTGTTTCTTTTGTAAATCATAATTTGAGATGCTTTTGAGGCCATTAAAAAAGCACATTCATGTTTGGTAGATGTCTATGTTCAAGATAGTATTTTGATAGTCAGTAATAATGAGGATTCATCAAAGTTGAAAATATGCATAATTGATTGTGATCATAAACTATAGAATAGGTTAATGGATTGTTTAATGTTATGAGGATGTGTATAGATAAGGTTATATTTTATTTGATCCCTTTATTCTAAAAATAATCAGTGTTAAGGACTCTAAACATTTGCACAACTTTTTAAATATAGGCTATCTACTATATATACCCTATCTACTACCTATGTAGGGTATATATAGAGTATATACGAGTATATATGAAGTATATAGTCCTATATACAATAGTATATACTATATACTATATACTATATATAAGCAATATATATATATATATATATATATATATATATATATATATATATATCACAAAATTGATTTCATTGTTATAGAAAATATACACGGTTTAGGACTATGTTCATTCAATTACAGGAATTTATAGAATTGAATTGAAATCCTAAGTCAAAATGAAAATTGTCTACCTTAAATTTAAAAAATCAAAAATAGGTCTGCATTTTTTTAGAATATGGTCTATAGTAGAGAACTGTGTGTATTTCACCTTTAGATGGGATTGCTTGACTTTTCCAAAATTTACTTCAATTGTTCCCCCTTTCTCCATAAGATGTTTTCAACATTTCTTATCATTTTCATGCTCCTATGCATATCTTACATGCATGCATTCTTCTACATTTTTCCACCTGTGTGTTCTTGTTATAACTCCATTTGGGTGCTTCACTATCTCATATACTTTTCCACAATGTTTCACAATCATGTTCAATTTCAATTACATTTTATGTTCTTTTCCTAGTTTCCAGCTACGTATTGTACACGTTTTAGAGTATCATCAGCATTTTCAGGCTCTACAAGTTCTATGAATGGAAATTTTGTCACCCAGTCCACCTTAAAGGACCTTCCAATTGTCCATCTACTTCTCTTCCTTCGAGAAGATGTTTGAGTGGATGTTTCAGCTAAACTTTGTGTTTGGTGAGATGGTCCAATCTCTTATGCCACTTCAGTGTCATTATCATTTTCATCAAAAATTAGAGTGTCTTTGAGTGGTGGCATGTCATCATCAAAAAAAAATTTAGGGGGTGATATGTTATTCTTGTTGATTCTATCTTGGGAGATAATAGTGGGGATTTCTGCATGCAAAATTATTTTAATATTATTGAATAATTGAAGTCAAATTTTAGACAAACTAAAAAAATAATAAATACCTGGATTTTTAGTGCATTGTGATTGTGTGGACTTTTTGGTTAGGTCTTTAAAATAAGATAATATGGATGATTTCCTTGATGATTGGCTTGTCCTTTTACCATTCCCACCATATACCATAATTATTTTTTAGTTCAATACTCCCATTCAGCACTATCATCTGATAGAAGGGTTTTGTTGGCTTTCAGATCTACCATGCATCTCTACCATCTGGTGTTGTCATTCAGCTCTATCATTCGGTTATGTGTTTGACTTAGATGTCTAGCTAAGTCATTCGACTCAGTCATTAGATGTTGTCATTCGAATAGGTTCTTCATTTGGATCATTTGGTTGGGTCATTCAGTTGAGTCATTCAGCTAAGTCATTAAGCTACATCATTCCACTGGGTTATTTAGATGCATCATTTGGCTGGGTCATTTGGCTTGGTCATTTGACTGAGTTACTCAACTGGATCATTCGGCTAGGTCATTTGACTGAGTCATTCAGTTGGGTCATTTGATTAGGTCATTTGACTAGGTTGTTCAGCTAAATCATTTGGCTCTATTGCTCAATCGTGTTGTTAGGTTTTATTGTTCATCCACGTCATTCATCTCAGGCTTTTATCTCTTTCATTTGGTAGATTGGTTTGGCTTGTTGTTCGATATTGTCATTCATTTTCTTTGTTCGTTGTTGTTGTTTGGTTTTTTTTGCTCCTCCATTTGCGGTTCTACTTATTCCCTTGGCTAGTATAGGTCAGACACTCAAGAGATCTACTATATATATCTAGTGAATGTAAGGGTAATCTTATATATCATTGTAAAAGGTTGGTGAACCGACCCCCTAAAAAAAATATCTCTAAAATTTTGGTGATCTAGTCCCATCTGTCGACCCTAAAAAATGCCAAAACCAAAACCCTAAAAATGGAATATTTGTGAATTAATGAATATTCACCATTAAGAAAACCCTGTTGATAGCATGTAACTTTGACTTTGTAATTAGTGTTTAGACTTGGCTAAAGGGTTTTCAAATTCAGATGGTTTTAGAATTTCCTTAAGGATGTGCGAATATATTTCTCAATGTGTAATCAATTTTTCTAAATATATGTAGGTATGAATGGTCTTAGACTTGATGTGTATGAATGATGACAAATTGAGTTGGCCAAGTACATATAGATAAATGAATAGCTAGGAGAGATTGTGAATAAGAGTCAAATATATATACATGTACTATTTATGTCAAAAATATGTCCACTATTGTAGCCAAATATCTAGTACTAAATTTATGTGTCTACAATTTCTTAGAATTATAGTGAAGTCCTATATTAGAGTCTTTATCATTGATAATAGGCTTTAAAATTAGTCATATGTGAATTTTGAAAGAGTGTCTTCTCGATGTAATATCCTCCTTTTATCACTATTTTCTTTGTATAATAATTATTACTCAGGGCACTGTTACTAAGGCAAGTTAAATTATAAGACTTACCAAAAAAAACTTATTAAACATGAGATTTATTTCTTTTAAATGTTAAATCAATGTGACATATCAATTGTAAATCCAAAATAAAATTTGTACGTTAAAAAGATTTAATTTTAATAAAATTAAATGAGTGAAAGTTACATGGATAAAGGAGAGAGGATAATTCTTAGAAGCTTACAAGAATCTCAATTTTTTTCTAAATCTCCCACCTCCGTGCCTTCTTTCGCCCCTCCTGTTGTAGTTGCATGTGTGTCAGATGTTGGCTTCATGTTTCATTGGGTTTACACCAAGTGCAAGAATGTCTTCAACACATTCCACTATTGCTCATATTTTTGTAAAACATGGATCCCTCTGACTTGGGCTTAGATGTCCCCTCTCTGGTGGATGCATCTTGTTTATCTTCCCAGACCTCAGTTTTGGATGTTATTTTGGGGGATGTCTAGATACATTTCACCATAATTGTTCCTAAATTGGAGTTCCCCAACTCTTCTTTGCATGAGATGGAAGTTGAAATTGGAAGTAAATCCCTTTTTTAGAAATGTGTGGATTCCTTCATCTTTGTTTTCACTCTTTCTGTGTGGGTCTCTAAGGCATACTGTTTCGCCGCTCCACCCTCCTCCTTGCTCTTCTCTGGCTTCTTCTTGGTGGAGTTTCAAAGTCCTGATGATAGGGGTTCTTCAAGAACTCTGGTTTCTTTTTTTGCCCTCAGAATCCCTTTTTCTCATTGGACCAGATGCAAAGTACATCTATTTTGATGTGGTTACAGTTGTATTATCTCTCTCTTGTGATGAGAAATGAGAATTTCATCAAACCCTTGGTGGACAAAAGTGGTTCTTATGTGAAAATTGATGCCTCCTCTTGGGGCCTCAGTGATATCAAAGTTTGCATTTATATTGATCTCTCCAAACCGCTCTCCTTTTCGGTCAAGTTGCTCTCCTCATGTGGATCGTGGTCTCAACTTCTCAACTATGAAGACCTCCATTTTAGATGCTTCCGTTGTCATCAACCTGGACATTCTACGGCTAGGTGTCCCTCAAAGTCTTGTAAACATCCTCAATATGTGTGGAAGAAGAAAGAAGGGACTCCTAACCATGACTTCATGTGGCAGATCATGGAAAATTCTTTCATCCCCTTACTCCTTCCTTGGTTCTCTAGTGAGGCTAGATGTTGTTGAGGTTTGTCTGAGGGAAGAGCTAGTTCATGTTCTCCCTCTGTCTCTTCCTCAGATTGTTGAGATTCCCTCTTCCCTACCTAGGCCTCCATCTATCCTTGTGGAGGCTTCCTTGAAAGATGATCCAATCTCTTTACTGATTCCTCCTTAGGTGGTTGATTCTTTGTTTTCCCCTCCTAGGCCTTCTAAAAAATTTGTCGATCAGAGGCAAAGTTGCTAGGAGCGGAAGTAAAAAATTTGATCAACGAGGGCTCTTAATAGACATTAGAGGATCTCCTTTCTAGACGAGGGAGACGTTTGGGTTTGCCCTGTGGATAATTCCTCAGGGGTGAGTGGATAGTTTTTTTTTAATATATGGTTGGGAGGAAAGGTCATAAGAAATGGGAAAAGTTTGATGTAGGTTTTATAATTGTTTTATTTTTTTATATATCATTAAGAGCAAAAGTCATAAGGAATGGGAAAAGTTTGATGTAGGTTTTATAATTGTTTTATTTTTTAATATATAGTTGGGAGGAAAGATTATAAAAATGGGAAAAGTTTGATGTGGATTTTATAATTATTTTATTTATTTTACATCTTTTTTTTCAAAGTATTTATTAATAAAGGATTATAGAAGTTGACTTTTTTTATTGAACAACTACATAAGAAAATGAAGTAGAAAAAAAATACAATGATAAAAGAAAGGTAACCTATACAATATGCTATAAACCCTTTTTGTAGCAATAACTTCCTTCTTTTTGTGACTGTAAATTCCTTCTCGAAGTGACAGTAAATTACAATTTATCACCTTTCGATTATCAAATTTATTTATGTCAATTAATTAATTATAATTATAATTATTTTATATATTTTTATGCTCGTTAAACACAACCATGACCACTTTTAAACTTTTTACTGGGGGCGGGGTTTCAATTAAATATTTGATAACCTTTAACGTCCCGTGCTTAGTCAATATAACTTTCATATAACTTTTATTTAGAATATGATTTTTTTCACCCACTTTTTGTGAATCGAACGTGAGCAATTATATTTAATTTCTAAATAAACTTAATAACATATCTCCAATTAAAAAAAGGGACCGCACGTGAAAGAATATTTGGAAAAGTGAAGAAAATGATTTGGAATCATGAGATGAAGACCCTGGAACAAGGCACTCGGTATTTTTTTTGAAGGTTCCTGTAGCAATCACTTAATGGCTCGCATACATAAATTGCGTCACCCTCTATGACAAAATAGTTTGTGCAACCGAACCTTTAACCACCAACGGTCAACCAACAAACTAAACTGTAACTATAACTATAACTTGGAGTTTGGTGCACACGAGGGAAACCAACCATCAACTATTTACAGATACAACTTCGTTTCGTCTTCAAATCTGATGAGAGCTTTCGTTTCATGCACGCGAACGGTAGAAAAATGGTGACTCGATAATGGCGTTCCAAAATTACTCATGTGCAGAGTCTAGCTATCATAGCGATGGCACACATTTATTATTATGGGAAGAGTAATTTGGTTCATATGCAGGTGACTTGCCGTCTAATTTATCGGCTTCGTCAAATACAAAAAGTTACCACCTTTATTTGGAGTTTACGTTAACTTAGAACAGTAAATATTGGATGGTCCCCGACGGCAACTACGACTCAGTTATTAGCTGACCGCTTTCGCCAAAAAAAGAGCGGCAACTTTCCGAATGCATTGAAGTTCATGTCAGACCTCGGGAAGTTAACTGCAGCAGTTGACTGGAGCTTAGCTGTCCGACAAAAGAAGGCGAAAGCAACGGGATCTCAACTCGGAAAAAGCTGTGGCCACTACCCAGTTTGAATAGCGAGGAGTGCCGCTTCCGACAAAAATGGAGCAGGACGCCTGTTCGAGTCGCAGCATAAATAACCTAACTGATCCTCCCATGTGCAGTAAACGCGTTACAGCTTTTCCCATCACGCGTTTTCGGCTATTTTTGGATCGAAGCGTAGACGACAGTTGTATCCCTACAAACTTGCAAACGGACGACGTCACGTCCATCTTTTTTTCTTTCTTCACGTCTTTTTCTGCATTTCCACCCACAACACATAATGTTGGAAATGTTGCTTTCATTTGTTGCGGACTCCACCTCGAACTTCAATTTTAAAAAATATCCATATGGTCAACGAAAGTACAGGAAACACACCCACCATGCGGTTTTTAAGGGAGATAAGATAATGATATTAATGTTCATGTTTATGTATGAAATTGAAAAAGTATATAATATAATTAAGTGGGTTGTAGTTCAATTCTGAAGATGATGATGATGTAAAAGGTGTTGTCTAGCCATTATTAAAGTATAAATTTTAAGAGATATCAAAAAATAGGTTATGATTGTGTCATAAAGGAATTTGACGCAATAGATACTTTTTAGTTTTTGACACTACGCTGAAAAAGTATTATGAGTCTTAATAAGACTATAAGAAAAATAAATTTTAAATTATGATTTGTAAGAAATAAAAATATAATATATAAGAGTTAAGTTATCGAGATCTTTTTTTTAATCACTCCTAACTATTTGTACCTCTAAAATTTAGGTTGAAGAAAGAATTCTAAAGTTGAACCATGAAAAAAAAAATTGTGCTAATACCTCTCAAGCAAGTCATCGTTGTGTTGAGTCATCTCTATACGAAATAGAGTTACATGTCTTTAATACTCATAATGAATAATATCTCATAAAAAACCTAGATTTCCTCTAAAGAGACAATAAAACCTACCACGGATCTCATAATATATTGGACACCTAAATACAAAACACTTATATGATTCTAGTTCATTATGGTAAGTTTACATACATGATAATATTGCAGAAGAAAGTGTTAAGTCTCCATACAACACTGGTGAGAGCATGCCCATAATTGACTCAGGGAATCTCAATCAAAAAGAGAGCCTAGTGTACTTGGGAGCAATAATATGTCCATCTTCTATTTGAAGATAATGCTCCATATAATGATGTATTTGTGTTTTCAATGGTTCCAATGATTCTCTCCAAATTGATTTTAGGTAGGATTTATAAATCTCGTCTTTGATGCTTCTATGAATATCATTTTTCTACATGTAGGGATCATTGATTAAAAGGTATTAGGAGGCAAATGGTTGATATTGATATCAATTCCTTGTGAGAAAGAAGTATATTGAGCATACCAAGTGTTCTTGATCCCTTATTCACGCAACCTCGTTTATGATTGAAGATTTTTTAATATATATTTGTTATGAACAATTGTTGTATCTACCATACATCTTAAATTTGTAAAGCAACATCACTACATAAAAAACCACTGCAAGATGAAGGGGAATCGGGATGGGTGCCACATTCAACAAAAAATAATTGCAAATTAAACTGACTATTTTGCGTGTAGTGTTTTGGAAAGCATTGAAATAAAAACTCTATCAACTTGATCCTAACTGGTACTATGAAGTCTAAGACCCCAAATCTCACAACCATACAATATTTTTGGTGACACCAAAGCTAAGAAGATGTGCAATTTCGCTTTGGCATCTTAAAACTGAAGCTAGAAATATTGTCTCTCAAGTATACTAAGTGCAACATATCTCTTGTATAATCTCTCACTTGTAGTAGAGACCATATTGAAGGGAGGTCCTTTGAAAGACATACCAAGGTAAGTGTAGGAGAAAACCACTTCAATCAAACTTTCTTTGTAAATGAGATTAATTTCATGTACTTTTTGTTTGCTTGTGTTAAAAACCATGACATTTGTTTCATTCATGTTCACTTGTAAACTATAGTCATATAAAATACAAAAATTGATAACTTGAGCATGGCTAATGACACCCAATCCTTGTGTCCCTCTTGCTTGCTCTCATGACCCTCTTAGGCTTACTTTCACTAATTCTCAGTCATCTGAGGCCTTCCAGACTGGACCCCAACTGAGCCAGGACCCTCTCTTCATGACTAATTCACCCCCCCAGGTCCCATCTGCTCAGGACAATAGCACCAAAGTTGGACTATAGTACTAGACTTTAGGATGTCCCCTTTTTAGCACTCCTATCCAATCACAATTTGAGCCCAAGATATCATTTTTCCTTGATTCCTCTTGTTCATTATATCGATCTAGTCCGATTTCATCTAATCCATGACCAATAGATCCCTATAAAATCCCATTCAAATATCATTTGGAAAGGGTTGACAAATATCATTCAAGCAAGTAAGAATACAAGCAAGACCACTCAAGCAATCTTCTCTATTCTCTACATATAGCTAGCCTACATACTTTCAAGCCCATTCAAGACCCTACACCAGTCCCTAATCATCTCAAGCATACTAGTTTTAGCATTTCTTATATTTCATTTACTATTGCACCAAACACTCTTAAAGGGAGAACTACATATGGCTTTATCCCTCTTCAGAGTATTAGTATATAGGTAACATGCCCAGACATGAGGTGTAAAGTGTGATCTAGAAATTTGACTTAAGAGAGGATGAATAGTATGGTGTTGGTTCCAAAATGAAAACAAAATGAAAGAAACACACTAATAGCATAACATCTCTAAGCCTAGGCACTAGGGAGAACTTGGTAACAAAAACAAATGACAAACACAACTAAAAAGTAAGGAATAAAACACAAGAATTCCTTCACTTTCCTTGGATGCTCCAAATGCCTTTGTAGTAGTGGCTTGCTCGGTTTTGTGCTCATGAAGTCCTTGGCAATAAAAGATTGGCTACCTCCATCTCTCCTTGGCACCTTTGGCTTGTGGCTTGGCTTGGCTTGGAATCAATTTGGCATGGTAACACTAGTTTCATGAAGCTGTTAGAACCAATCCTGCATTATAACTTTTCATTCTCAAGTCTTAGAAATGATGTTCATAGCCTCTCTATTTATAGATTTTTGTAATACCTAAAATCAACCTAAACAGTCCATCTCAAGATTGAGATGTGTAGTTGAGGATTAATTCAATTTTTAGAATTAAGTTTGTAATTATCCTCATCATGACATTAGAAGAAGGGGAAATTATGAGGCATGGAGGGCATCATGGAAGGCATTGATGAGGCATTGAGGGAATGAATCCTGATATTTTGGCATTTATGACCTAGGGATGTCTCCCCAAGAAATGAGGTCACTTGATGATGCAAATATTCAATATTCATTTCTAAAAACAATTATTCAACAAGTTTCCATGGAATTTTTTATTAGGCCTTGATTTGGGTTAATTAGCTCTTAAGCATGATTAAGCACTTTGTGAACAAATTATTTAAATTGATCAAAATGACATGTTATTGGTCTAAAATTCTATTGAATTGGAATTGGAAGCCGATGCCAGATGCGTTGGAACCATATTCCTATTTAATATGTTACCAATAACAAATAATGAAGGCACACATCTTGTGCAGAAGATTTAATAGGAAAGAGTAATGCAGAGCACATGGGTGCAAAATTGGCATTTTGACTCAGAATGATTTGATCAAAGTCAGCTGACCCATAAATTGCATTATCCCATTTAGAGATACCCTAGCCAAAATTGGCACTTGAATACGTCAATTTCACATCATTTAGCATGTTTTAGTGTTTTTAGGCCAAATTATGTATTTTGAGAGAAAATTGGCCAAAATCTTGATTAGAGGTTATCGGTGGCCAGATTTAAGTGTCTATATGAAGCACATCCAGTGCATCTTACACACACTAACCCCTTTTCCTCATTTGCCAAAGTTTCTTTCAATTGCATAAAAGCTATAAGTACATAAAGAATCAGCTCTACAAAGAGCTCTGTTGACAGCGAGGACCTAAAAATTGGTACATAGACTCACACTGAGCAGGCAAATAAAACCCAAAAAGCTTAGATCCTGAGGACAATAGCACTAGAGAAAGACTACAACGTCGGAGCTCAAGGTGTCCAATTCTGGCACTCCTGTCCAATCAAGAATTAAAGTTTACGAACCTGTTTGCGACAGTGTCCCAATCCTGAATGTAACTTTTTGGACCCTGTCTCAGTCAGAACAGTCCATAATAAGCTAAGTTTAATTTTCTCTCTCTCACTGCTATTTTTAGAAAAGGTCTAATTGCAATTCAATTTCAAAAATCAGTGGCTTTAATTAGGAATATTATTTACTGATCTATCCTACTCAGAGTTTTTTATTAAATAGGATTAAAACCCCATTATTCCTAAAAATAACAAATCATAAACCATTAATGTCACAAAATAAGCTTAGAATGTCAAGATGTCTTTGTAGGCATGTAACATTATGTGACATGAGATGTCAATAACAAATAATAAAATAGTGGTGATTATATTATAAATAATACGTCGATCATTTTTTCTATTAAACTTGCAATGATATCCTCTCATTCATTTATGTAGAGACCAAATAAAGTAGGAGAAAGCATACAACCCTATTTAATACCAATAGTGTTATTGATATATTCTATAAAACCAGTAAGATTTTAGACCTATCTAACTACCTTCTTATAAAATGTCATGACAAAAATAATCTAATTTTTAAAATTATATAAATTTTAAAATTGTTGAATTAGAAGTTATTTGAAAATAGTATCAAATACTTTCTAAAAACCAACAAAATAACAGTAAACTTTACACTTATATGTTCTTACTTCTTTAATTATAATTCTAAATGTTAAAATATAATATATTATCTAACAAGTTTAAAACCTCCTTTCCGTTTTGATCAAAGTTTCTTAAACTCTACAACTTAAAAATCAAACAATCCAAAATTATTAAAAAAAAATAACTTATTAAAAAAGTGGCCAACCATAACTTAATAAGAAATAAAGAGTGCAATAACAATCCAACAAACCCATAAACTAAAAATAACATGCAATCAATAAGATATGTGAGGTAAACACACCTACTAACTTATCGAATTCATATCCAGTTTTTAACATGATTAAAATTTTAACTAAATAAATGAAAATGGACGTAAATTTGAAATTTTATATTAATGGTCACCCATAATTATAACAAGGTGATAGGATTATAAAAATATATATATTATGAATAAGTATGAAATAGAACAAAAGAAACTATAAAGTAAAAAAAATAAAAGAAAATAAATTATTTTATGTGCGGAGTTGGGTTGTTGAGATTTTGTATTTTAAATATTATGACGATTAATGATATCATGATTCCATTTAAAATATTGAAAGAAAATTTGTAAATTGACATGAAAGATTGTTCTAATAATTTTTAAAGAGGCCATATTTATGTTGTATCATTTCCAAATAATGAATAACATTACACACTTGTAGTATTCTTAATAAGAGTTTATAATGAACTTTAAATTTTTATTGAAAAAATGATAAAATCTACCACAAATGTCATAGTATATTGGACATCTAAATATAAAAAGTTCTTATCCATCTAACTCATTGTTGCAAATTGTGCAAATACACTAGTAAATAGAAATGTTGGTCTCAAACTCCATATTATGTTGATGAGAGCACACTCATTAATTTAAAATAAATTACAAACTAAATATGAGCTTGATGTATTTAGAAGAATAATACATTTATCTTCAATTTAAAAATATGATCAAGCTCTGCATTGATGAGCTTATAGATTTTCTAAAATCTATTGCCACATTGTTGATCTACTGCAGATCTAGGTAGGATATAGCTTAATTGAGCATTTATTTTTTATTTTGATCAACGATTCATCCTTTGGGTGGTAGGGTGTACCCCTATTTTTTAATGACTGTCACCACTATCTCTATATATTTGGATGCAAAGATACTTGATACAAGCAAGAGTGATCATGGCACAAAAACAAGCAAATAAGTTCATTCTAAAAGTTTTTCAAGAGGTACTAGTGCTAATCCAAACACTCCCCTGATATTGTTCTTGATCTACCTGAATTTGATAAAACTTGTAATTTTTTTGAGAAGTACACTCTGATTGCTTATTTTATGGGAAGAGTCCTCCCTTAGAGCCTTTTGAAATAATGGGTTCATAACCATTAGCAAGGCTATGGTTTGAAACTAAAAGGATTCTAGAACCTTACCAAATGTTTCTTCTTATTTCATTTCACCAACCTAGATTACTATAAATCCATTGTTAATCATGATCCTTGGTTCATACACAACACACTAGTGGTGTTTTCTTATAGGACACAAAACTTTCAAGTTTTGGAGCAAGAGAAATTGAAAATTCCAGTTTGGGTCAAATTTCTTGTCTTACCTCTCCCTCTTTGGGGTTTTATTAACAAGCTCATAAAACCCATAGGGCACTTAATATGCCATTAACATGTAAAATAATTTATGACCCATCCCCTTAAAAGGGTATGTGTAGAAGTGATCTAACCTAGGATTTTAAAGGGTCAATTGACATTAAAATCAGAAACAATTGCTTTTCTTAGTGAGTGTTTTACATCAACTTACCAAATACCTACTTTAGGTAACAATCCTCGGATCACATGATTTGACAGTGTCCCTTAATATTGCATGCTCCTCCTACTCCTCAAGAAAAGGGTGGACCTGAAGCTAGAACCCAAAACATAAATGTTGATGGTTGGACCATTGTCACTAATAAAAAGAATAATTTGGTAAGAGGTAGTGGTAAGCCTGAACCCTCTGCTTATCGCTCAGTCATGGTTCCTAGTGCCTCATCTCCTATTAGTAAAGCTACTATTTTTGTGCCTAACAAGGCTTCACCTTCACTTATGTGCACATCAAAAGTGGTGGCTACTTTTGTTAATACTCTGCCTTCAGCTCCATAAGCCAAATTGTCACAACCCCCTCCTAGGGTGACCTCATCAAAAAAAGAACATAATCTCATTACTCTAGACCATAAAGTGGTCTTTCGATGCTCTAGAAGTCCCTCTCCTTTTCATGAGGAGGAATACATGGCACAAGAATGGCAATCTTTTTAGATTGGCAACTTTATGAAGCACAAGCCTTCTTTTAATTGGTTTGCTGCTCTTAAAGATATCACAGAGGGAAATGACATGAACCTTGATGTTTCCCAATGCTAGTCTACTCCTAGAGTGTTCAGGGCCTTACTAATCCATTGTGTAAATATGTAGTCAGGAATAGTTGTCAGTTTTTTAGTAATATGAAAAAAATTTGTATGCAAGAAGTCAAGATCTCTTGGTTTCTCCTACAGAATGTAACATGAATTATTTAGTCTGGGGCCCTTTATTAGAATACCATGCATGACTATAGTCATGGTGGGGTTGTCACTCTTTTAGCTCCATAGCTTTATAAACACATTATTTCTTAGGGGGGATCTGACCCCACTCATTGTGTTGTTTGGACTTTTTTTTACTTTTATAATCACATCATTGGGTTGGTGAATCTGTATGCCTCTAATGATGTTGTGGAATGGGCCTTGCTTTGGAGATGGTTGGCAGACTCTTTTCTAGATTCTCATTGGATCCTCTAGGGATATTTTAACATGTTAGAATCTCATGAGAACAAATATGGTCATCTTTCCATGCATTGGCATGTTGGAAAATGAGAGGCATGTTTTACGTGCACAATAAACTCAAGCTATTTTATCCAAACCACCACTAGAGGAAGGGCTTAGACTCTCCCTAGTTTACTTGGTCCAAATTTTGATAAGGAGAGGATTGAGTTCTTCAACATTTGAATCGTGCTCTGTTGACTAAACAATATCTCTTCTTTTTTACTCTAGTTTGAGATAGGCTAGGATTTTTTCTCTCTAACACTTTCTTTCCAAATCATCATCCTATTTGCTTCAATATTGATTGGTCTACCCCATAAGTGAGGCTTGATAAAACCAATTTCTATCTCAATACTTCTCACCTTAAGGATGAGAGAATTGTCGAGCACATTATCAAAATTTAGAATTTGGTTCCCAGGCCCAATGAGGACTCTAGATAGATACAGTGGTGGATGGATGCTCTTGCTCACACTACCACCTTTCTTCATGTTTATGGTAAATAATTCACTTGCACTAGCATCTTCATAATGCTACAAACCATGAATACCTCCAGGTATCACAATATCTTGAAGCCTCTCCTTCTAATGTGCATTTACAAACCCAAACAACTCATTGGTATCACAAGCTGTAAGTTGAGGAGGCATACAAAGCCATAGGGGTTCAACTTTGAACTCGGATGTATTGGCTAAAAATTGGAGACAAGGTCACCAAGGAATTTTTTTCTCTTCGATGTTCTAGAATAACTACTGATAGAATCAAAGTTATCGAAGAGGGATATGCTAGAGTTACCAAACTACTTGACATTTTGTAAGCTTTTATTCATCATTATCACAATGTCTTTTTGGCTCGGCCTAATTCTCCTGAGTGTGAAGTTGTTTTTGTCTAGTGCCTTCAATCTATCCCTTGTAAAGTTTTTGATGCTCAATGAGTTATTTATGACAAGAATCTAACCCTCAATGGCAAATCACCAAGCATTGATGGCTTCCCTTATGAGTTCTATCAGACCTTATGGGATACTATGGGTCCAAATCTTTACAAGGTTTATTCTAAATTGTGTTGAAAAATTATCTGGGACCTCTTATAAATCAATGTAACATAAAGTTTATTCTGAAGTCTAGTGATTTTGAGGTTATTACTAACTAGAGACCCATTACTCTTCTCAATGTATCTTATAAGATAATTACTAAGGCATTAGCTCTCATACTTAAGCATTTCCTTCCTTTAATTGTTAGAAGTGAGCAATTAACATGATTTATCCAGCATAAATACATCTTTGACAACATCATTACTATCTGGGAAGGCATGGAATGGGCTTAAGTTTCCAGCCAAAAGGCCATGTTTGTTAAGATTGATTTCGAGAAGGCCTATGACCACATTTAATGGCCTTTTATTTTAGCCATGCTCCAAGCTCTCAGTTTTGGTCCCATGTTTGTTCATGCGGTTGATATGATTTTTCAAGATGTTGGGGCATGTATTACTATTAATGGAGACTGGTCCTCTTAATTTGAGCTTCATAGATCTATTAAATAAGGATATCCTTTAGCTCCTTCACTTTATGTGTTAGCAACTAAAGGGTTTAACTATCTGCTAGCTAATTATGCCTATAGAGGCTTGGTTAAAGGCATCTCTTCCCTAATTCTGACCACCAATTGCTAAATGATCACTTTGCTAATGATTCTTTTATCACTCTCTAGGAAGAGGAAGAGTCGGTTTAGAATGTTATGTATTGTCTTCATATTTTTTATTTGGCCTCTGGGTCCTCCATTCAATCAAAAAAAAATAGTGATATCACCAGTCTCTCTCTCCTAAACCCCCTTGGCTAGAGGGATATCAATGGCAGTGGCTTCTTCCATGTGTTCATTGTAATTTCCTTGGCATTCCTTTTGCTTTTCAAGCTTCTCTAACTGAATTATGGTCATATGTGGTTCAAAAGGTTGAGAAAAAAATTATTTTTTCGATCCAAAAACCCTTGTCCTTAACATGTATTTTTTAGATTTGATACAAGGTGTTGGAAACTATGCATCTTTATTATTCTTCATGTTGATCTCCTTCTAATGTTTCCTATGGTATATTGGAAAAGCTTCTAAGAGATTTTCTTTGAGCTAATTTTGAAAGGCATAAAGTCTTTTATAGAGTTTTTTTGGATATTTGTTGTCGACCTAAAGAAGTAAGTGGTTTGTGTCTCTTAGATATTAATCTTCAAGGTCTTGCTCTCAACATTAAATGGGTAATATGAGGATTGGAAGGTGATGAAGCCTGAAAGATCTTACTTTGTCATTGTATCTCTCAGGGGGTTTCTTGTAGTAGGTGTACATGGTAAATTCTTCTCATCACCCCTATTCCTATTATAGTTAATGGTACTTGTGTTTGGAAAGCTTGGGAGAAGCTCAAACCTCATCTCATTTGGGTAGGGGAGGGTTTTATAAATGGTCTTTCTCTTAATTCTCATTCCATTTGGTGGTCACCTTGCATGAATTTTCGTAATGTCCCCTTTGGGTTGGTCTCTTGGATCAAAGGCTTGAGGTTGTTCAATAAAGGTGTGAAAAACATTAGGGATTTTTCATGTAAAATGAATTATTCTTGTCTTCCTTGGCAGCTGATTTAGAATAAATTTAAATTAAATAATGTAGAATTTGAGTCTACCACAAAGATTCAAGGCTCCATACTTGATGAGTATCTTCATAAGATTTGAGTCAACTCCCATACTCCGTGGTGAAAGGATTGGCATTGGCCTATGGCCATTCATTTTAATTGTTATTCTCCTCATCTGGGGTATAATCTTTTAGCTCCCCAATATTTTCAAGATGATACTCTCAATCACCAATGGAACCTTCGATCTAACTATGTGGTTTGGTCCAAAAGGTTTAACTCCATATAGACTATTCCCATTAAGCCTAAGAAGGCTCATTTTCTTCAATATATTCTTTATCAGGGTTTACCTATGGGTGATTAACTTAAGCACATGGGGGTTTCAAATCCTATTTTCCCATCATGTCATCAACCTGAGACAATTAAGCATCTTTTCTAGTTTTGCTCCCACACGCAGACTGTGTGACAATGGATTCATACCCTCTTTTAGTCATTTAGGCCTAATTTTTTTACATGGAAGATGGCTCTCTTGGGGGACTCTACCCTTCTTCCTAAAAGATACAATAGATTTTGGCATATTTTTTATGTTTGTATTCTTTTTCAAATCTAGAAAGCTAAAAATTGTGCTTATTTTAATCACGAGGAAATAAAATGTAGTTTTTCTGTTACTAAAAAAGTTACTATCATTTCTAATGTTACTCTCCAGATTCAAAGTTAGTCTAATAAAGTTTGCCTAGAGATTAACCACCTCTAGCATTTGCTAAATCACTAGGGGAATGCCCTTTATGCAGTTAGCCATGAGCCTCCAGAGCTTCCACATCTACAGTGACCTCCTCATGGGCGAGAGCATGGTATGCATCGATAATGTTCTAGGAATTGACACATAATCCTCTCTCCTCACCAGTCACCCCCATGCTAGTTATCTTCATGATGTGATTGGCCTCATGGATCTATCAAAGGTGGATGTGATGCAAGAAATTGAGACCTTCCCTTATAGGACAAATATCCATGGTTGACTCTTGCTACTTCACCTAATAGACACAATGAATAAAATAATAATCTCCAGTAGAATAATGGTTGGGATCACTTACCTGTGGATGAAGAACCCCCTGCTCAAGGGGGATGGGGTGACAAGTTGTAGGATCCACCTCCTCCACTGCCTCCTCTGACCCCCATATTTGTTGCTAAAGCATAATTGTTCTCTTCATTTGCTTGTACTTTTATTTGCATCTTTTTTGTTGTTATGCATTCATGATAGTTTGATGTGATGTTTTTTGTGTGTGGTCATTATTAACACTTTACTAGTTTTAATCTTTCCTCAACATTTCTTATCTCAATTTGATTATGCTTGTGGGGTGTAACTTTTTCCACCTAGTTTTTTGTGTAATTAACATTGTACGATTACTTATTTATATTAATATAAATAAACTCTTCAATCAAAAAAATATGATCATACATTTTAGTTGCATTTAATTCTAATAGTTTGATCTAAATTAATTTATATACACTTTTTATATCTCATTATGATACCTATGTAAATATCCCTTTTCAACATAGAGGAACATTGATAAAGGTGTTGAGAATGAAAATTTGGAAAGTGAAAAGAAAGGGAAGGAAAAGTTCTTTTGTTCTATCATGCATTAAATTTTCTTAGGTACAAGTTTTATTAGATTTTATATGGTTAAGTAGTGCCAAAATAGTCACACGTCATAATGCAATGCACAACCTACATTAACATTCCAATTAAGAATATACAACATCAAAATTTTGACACAATTGATCCAAAATTTATTTTTACTTACATTCAATTCAATTGTATAAATATAAATGCTTTTGAAGGTTGGCTCATTGTACTCTTTTTTAAAAAATAGAAGGTGAATGAAATTAAGAAGACATGAATTCTACACAATGGACAATAAGAATATTCACATCATAACCTGTACCTATCTACAAAATATTTGCCTATATTATTATACATGCATGAAATTGATGCATAATATTTAATGGTTGACATTAATAAAATCAATAGAAAAGTTTTATCTAGCAAAGAGTAAATAGTGAGGTAATATTCCAGTTTAAATGCCTTCAGGCATTTTAAAAAATAAAAATAAAATTCAAAATTAAAATTTTAAGATGTAAATATTTTTAAAAATTTATGTAGATATTTGAAGGTAAATATTAAAAATTTTGAATAAAATTTACTTGACGTTGTTTTTGATCTGCTTGAATTTGGTAAAATTTGTAATTTTTTTGAGAATTACACTCTGATTGATTATTTTGTGGGAAGAGTCCTCCCTGAGAGCCTCTTTAAATAATGGGTCCATAACCATTAACATTGTTATGGTGTGAAACTGGAAGGATTCCAGAACCTTACCAAAGGTTTATTCTTATTTCATTTCACCAACCTAGAGTATTGTAAGTCCATTGTTAAGCATGATCCTTGGTTCATACACAACACGCTAGTGGTGTTTTCTTATTGGACTCAAGACTTTCAAGTTTTAGAGTAAGCAAAATTGAAAATCTTAGTTTGGGTCAACTCTCCTAGTTTGTCTCTCCCTCTATGGGGTTTTATTAACAAGTTCATAAAACCCATAGGGCACTTCATATGCCATAAACATGCAAAAAAAAAAATATGACCCATCCCCCAAAAAGGGTATGTGTAGAAGTGGATCTAACCTGAGATATTAAAGAGTTAATTGACATTTAAATCGAAAACAATTGCTTTTCTTAGTGAGTATTGGACATCAACTTACCAAATACCTACTTTAGGTAAAAATCCTTAGATCACATGATCCAGGAGTGTCCCTTAATAGTGCATGTTCCTCCTACTCCTTAGGAAAAGGGTGGACCTGAAGCTAGAACCCAAGATATAAATTTTGATGGTGGGACCACTGTCACTAATAAAAATAATAATTTGTTAAGAGGTAGTGGTAAGCCTCAACCCTTTGCTTATTGTTTAGACATGGCTCCTAATGCCTCAACTCCTATTAGTATAGTTATTATTTTTGTGCCTAACAAGGCTTCACCTTTTCTTATGCGCACATCACAAGTGGTGGATACTTTTGTTGATACTTTGCCTTCAGCTCCACAAGCCCAATTGTCACAACCCCTTCCTAGGGTGACCTCATCAAAATAAGAGCATAATCTCATTACTTTAGATCATAAAGTGGTCTTTGGATGCTCTAGATGTCCCTCTCCTTTTCATGAGGAATACATGGCACACAAATGGCAACCTTTTTAGATTGGTGACTTTATGAAGCACAAATATTCTTCTAATCAGTTTGTTGCTCTTGAATATCTCACAGAGGGAAATGACATGAACCTCGATGTTTCCCAATGTTAGTCTACTCTTAGAATGTTCAGGGCCTTACTGATCCACCATGTAAATATATAGTCAAGAACAGTTGTCAATTTTTTAGTAATACAAAAATTATTTGTATGCAAAAATTCAAGATCTCTAGATTTCTCCTACAAAATGCAACATTAAGCCCTTTGTTAGAATACCATGCATGACTCTAGTCATTGTGGGGTTGTCACTCTTTTAGCTCTAGAGCTTTCTAAACACATTATTTCTTGGGGATCTAACCCCACTCATTGTGTTGTTTGGACTTTTTTTGAATTTGATAATTGCATCATTGGGTTAGCGAATCTGTATACCTCTAATGATGTTGTGGAATGGGCCTTGCTTTAGAGATGGTTGGTAGACTCTTTTCTAGATGCTCATTGGATCCTCTGTGGATATTTTAACATGGTAGAATCTCATGAGGACAAATATGGTCATCTTCCCATGTATTGGTGTGTTAGCAAATGAGAGGCATGTTTTACATGCACAACAAACTCAGGGTGTTTGATCCAAATCACCACCAAAGGAAGGACTTAGACTCTCCTTGGTTTACTTGGTCCAATTTTTGACAAAGAGAGGATCGAGTTCTTCAACATTTGAATCATGCTTTGTTGACTGAACAATATCTCTTCTTTTTTGCTCCAGTTTGAAATAGGCCAATATTTGTTCTCTCTGACACTTTCTTGTTGGATCATCATCCTATTTGCTTCAATATTGAGTGGTTTACCCCACAGGTGAGGCCTAATAAAACCAAACTCTATCTCAATACTTCTCACCATAAGCATGAGAGAATTGTTGAGCACATTGTTATAATTTAGAATTTGGTTCCCAGGCCTAATGGGGACTCTAGATAGATACAGTGTTGGATGGATGTTCTTACTCGCACTACCTCCTTTCTTCATGCTTATGGTAAACAAGTCTCTTTCACCAGCATCTTCATAATGCTACAAATCATGAATACCTCCAGGTATCACATGAGCTTGAAGCGTCTCCTTTTAATGTGCATTTACAAACCCAAATAGCTCTTTGGTATCACAAGCTGTAATTTAAGGAGGCATACAAAGCCATAGGGGCTCAACTTTGAACTCAGATACATTGGCTAAAAATTGGAGACAAGCTCACGAAGAATTTTTTTCTATCTCTAGTGTTCTAGAAGAGCTGTTGATAGAATTAAAGTTTTCAAGGAGGGATCTGCTAGACTTACCAAACTACTTGGCATTTTGTAAGCTTTTATTCATCATTATCAAAATGTTTTTTTGGCCCAGCCAAATTCTCTTGAGCATGAAGTTGTTCTTTCCCAGTGCCTTTAATCTGTCCCTTGTAAAGTTTTTGATGCTCAATGAGTTGTTAATGACAAGAATCTAACCTTTAATGATAAATCACCAAGCATTGATGGCTTCCCTTGTGAGTTCTATCAGACCTTATGGGATACAGTGGGTCCAGATCTTTATAAGGTTTATTCTGAAGTGGTGTAAGGAATTATCTAGGACCTCTTATAAATCAAGGTAACATCAAGTTTATTTTGAAGGCTAGTGATTCTGAGGTTATTACTAACTAGAGACCCATTACTCTTCTCAATGTATCTTATAAGATAATTGCTAAGGCATTGGCTCTCAAACTTAAGCATTTCCTTCCTTTAATTGTTAGAAGTGAGCAAACATGATTTTTCCAACATAAATACATTTTTGACAACACATTAGTATCTGAGAAGGCATGGAATGGGCTTGGGTTTCCAGCCAAAAGGCCATGTTTGTTAATATTGATTTCAAGAAGGCCTATGACCACATTGAATGGCCTTTTATTTTAGCCATTGTCCAAGCTCTCAGTTTCAATCCCATGTTTGTTCAGGTGGTTGATATGATTTTTCAAGATATTGGGGCATGTATTAATATTAATAAAGGATAGTCCTCTCAGTTTGAGGTTTATAGATCTATCAAACAAGGATGTCCTTTATCTCCTTCATTTTATGTGTTAACAACTGAAGGGTTTAACTATCTACTAGCTAATAATGCCTCTAGAGGCTTGGTGAAAGGCATTTCTTTCCCTAATTCCGATTCCCAATTGCTAAATGATCACTTTGCTATTGATACCTTTATCACTCTCTAAGAAGAGGATGAGTCGGTTAAGAATGCTATGGATTGTCTTCATATTTTTTGTTTGGCCTTGGGGTCCTCCATTCAATGGAAAAAAACACAGTGTTGTTGCTAGTCTCTCTCTCCCAAACCCCTTTGGTTGGAGGGATATCAATGGAAATGACTTATTCTAGGTGTTTAGTGTAAGTACCTTGGCATTCCTTTTGCTTTTCAAGGTTCTCCAGTTGAATTATGGTCTTATGTGGTTTAAAAGGTTGAGAAAAAAAAATATTTTTGGATCACAAAACCCTTGTCCTTGATGAGTAATTTTTAGATTTGCTCCAAGGTATTGGAAACTATGCATGTTTATTATTCTTCATGTTGGGATCCTTCCAATTTTGCCTATGGTAGATTGGAAAAGCTTCTAAGAGATTTTCTCTGAGTTAATTTTGAAAAGCATAAAGGCTTTTCCAGAGTTTTTTGGGATATTTGTTGTCGACCTAAAGAAGCAGGTGGTCTAGGTCTCTTGGATATTAATCTTCAATGTCTTGTTCTCAAAATTAAATGGGTTATCTAAGGATTGGAAGGTGATAAAGCCTGAAAGATCTTACTTCATCATTGTCTCTCTCAGGGGGTTCCTTGTGGTAGGTATGCATGGCAAACTCTTCTCATCACCCCTATTCCTATTAAAATTAATGGTACTTGTATCATTAAGAGCAAAAAACTTGGGAGAAGCTCAAACCTCATCTCATTTAGGCAAGGGAGGGTTTTAGGAATGGTCTTTCTCTTAATTCTCATTCCATTTGGTGGTCACCCTGCCTGAATTTTCATAATGTTCCCTTCGTGTTGGTCCCTTGGATCAAAGACTTAAGGTTGCCCAAGAAAGGTGTGAAAAACATTAGGGAATTTTTTTGTAAAATGAGCCGTTTTTGGCTTCCTTAGCAGCTGGTTTAGAATAAATTTAAATTAAATAATGTAGAAGTTGAGTCTATCACAAATATTCAAGGATCCATACTTGATGAGTATCTTTATAAGATTTGAGTTAACTCCCTTACTCCCCGATGAAAGGATTGACATTGGCCTATGGCCACTCATTTTAATTGTTATTCTTTTCGTCTAGGGTATAATCTTTTATCTCCCCAACATATTCAAGATGATACTCTCAATCACTGATGGAACCTTTGATCCAACTATGTGGTCTGGTCTAGAAGGTTTAACACCATGTGGACTGTTCCCATTAAGCCTAAGAAGATTCATTTTATTTGATGTATTCTCTATTAGGGTTAACCTACGGGTGACCAACTTAAGCACATGGGAGTTTTAAAACCTATTTTCCCATCACGTCATCAACCTGAGATAATTAAGCATCTTTTTTGGTGCTGCTCCCACACTTAGACTATGTGGCAATGGATTCATACCCTCTTTTAGCCGTTTAGGCCCATTTTTTTTACATGGAAGATGACTCTCTTGGGAGACTCTACCCTTCCTACAAAATACAATAGATTTTGGCAGATTTTTCGTGTCGATTTTTTTTTTCAAATCTAGAAAGCTAGAAATTATGCTTATTTTAATCACGAGGAAATAAAACGTAGTTATTTTATTACTAACAAAGTTACTATCATTTCCAATGTTACCCTTCAGATTCAAAGTTAGTCTGATAAAGTTCACCTGGAGCTTAACCACCTCTAGCATTTGTTTTAATCACTGGGGGAATGCCCGTTATGTGGTTAGTCATGAGCCTCTAGAACTTCCATGTCTACAATCGCCTCTTCGTGGGTGAGGGCATGGTATGCATCAACAGTGTTCTAGGAATCATCACATGAACCTCTCTTCTCACTAGTCACCCCCTCGTTGGTCGTCTTCATAACGTGATTGGCCTCATGGTTCTACCAAAGGAGGAGGTGATGGAAGGAACTGGTTCCTCCTCTGTAGGACAAATATCTATGGCTGACTCTTGTTATTTCACTTAATAGACACAATGAAGAAAATAATAATCTCCATTAAAATGATGGTTGGGATCGTTTATCTGTGGATGAAGGACCCCTCGTTCAAGGAGGGTGGGGTGACACGTTGTAGGATCCACCTCCTCCGCTACTTCCTTTGACCACCATGTTCATTGTTAAAGCATAATTGTTCTTTTTATTTGTATTTTTATGTGCATCTTTTTTGTTGTTATACATTCATAATAATTTAATGTGATATTTTTTATGTATAGTCATTATTAACTCTTTATTGGTTTTAATCTTTCTTGAAAATTTCTTACTTGAATTTAATTATATTCATAAAGTGTAATTTTTTCTACTCATTTTTTTTATAATTAACATTATACCATTATTTATTTATATTAATATAAATACACTCTTCAATCAAAAAATATGATCCTACATTTTAATTACTAATAATTCTTATAATTTAATCTAAATTACTTTATATAGACTTTATATATCTCATTATGATACCTATGTAAATATCCCTTTTCAACATAGAGGAATATTGATAAAGGTGTTGAGAGAGAAAATTCGGAGAGTGAAAGGAAAGGAAAAATTCTTTTGTTTTATCATGCATTAATTTTGCTTACGTACAAGTTTTATTAGATTTTGTATGGTTAAGTAGTGCCAAAATAGTCACACATCATAATGCAATCCACAACCTACATTAACATTCCAATTAAGAATATACAGCATCGAAATTTTGAGACAATAGATCCAAAAGTTATTTTTGCTTACATTCAATTCAGTTCAGTTGTATAAATATAAATGGTTTTGAAGGTTGGCTCAAGGTATTCTTTTTTAAAAAATTGAAGGTGAATGAAATTAAGAAGACATGAATTCTACACAATGGACAATAAGAATATTCACATCATAACCTGTACCTATCTACAAAATATTAACCTATATTATTATATCTGCATGAAACTGATGCATAGTATTTAATGGTTGACATTAACAAAATTAATAGAAAAGTTGTATCTGGCGAAGAGTAAATGGTGAGGTAATATTCAAATTTAAATGCCTTCAGTTATTTAATTTTTTTTTTTTTTTTTTAATATTAAATTCAAATTTTAAGATGTATATACTTTTTAATATTTATGTAAATATTTGAAGGTAAAAATTAAAAATTTTGAATAAAATTTAGGGGTAGAAAAAATATATTTATACTTTTTAAAAAAAATATAGTCAATTTTTTTTTAAAATTATATTAAATATAAATTGAAATTTTAAATAAAATATATAAATAATAATGAAAATAAATAAATAAAAATTATATTAAATATATATTATTTTTGATATTTCTTTTTTATAATATGAGTTAGATGGCAATGTGGTTTAAGTAGCTGTCATCCATTCATGACCGTCACATTTAGTCTGTACCAACATAGATGGAAAGAAAAATAAAATGTTATACTTTTATCATAAAGAGGAATGCACACGTATGTTATTAATAAATATAAATTCACCAATCGAGGAGTAGTTGGATTGGGTTCGGATTTAAATTTAATGGTTGTATGACCATATATTTGTTTTTTAAATTAAAAAATGCAATTAATTTTTTTAAATAAACATTTTAAATTTATACTGAATTACAAATATTTAATTCGTAAATAACTTGAACAAAACATTAATAAAATATAACTAATAAATTTTAAATTTAGAAATTGGATAGTTATATAGAATTTATGTTTATTTTGTAAGTTAAAAAGTGATATTAAGAATGGATGTTCAAAAGTTAATTTAAAAAATTGGAGATGATTACAGAGGTTTGTTTGAAACGTTATTTTTCCTCTCGAAAAGTCAAAACCATCTTATTATTAATGACAATAATGTATATAGGTTTATTTATTTTTGATAATTCTATTTATTTGGTATTAACCTTTTTGAGCTATGCTCTAATCATCTACCAAACAAAACTATTCTTTGTGTTTTAATTAGGCAACAATATTTGAAAACTTAAGAAAAATAATATATATTTTAGCATCTATGCTAACCTAGAGAATGATCAAACTATATTGATATTTATCAAGCACTAGAAAATAACAATATAAAAAATAACAAACCTCAATGATTGGAGAAGCTCCAATAACATGTAGACTAGTGTCATGTAATGTATGTCTAAGTACAAAATTGTGTGCTTCGATAAAAACTCTAATGAATGCTTGATTTCTTTAAGAATTCTTTAAGTGCTCAAAACTCTCTATAGAATGTTAAGTGTACTTCAGGAATGTCTCTCTTTAAATGACTTAGGATGCCTATGTATTTATAGACAAATTGGATTCAAATTATGACCCTATTGACACACAAACCAGTATTGAATGGTCACAAGGTGGAAAAATTAAGATAGAAAGTGAGTGCACTCTAGTACCAAGGGGCTACACAAAGTTCACATGTCTATATGAATGCTCTAGACAATCTCAAGGACCCGTCTCAACACTTTAGGTATAGAGCTCAAAATAATAGAAAATTAGACTAGCGAAAATGTGACAAGTAGATTGGGATGAGAGAACAGTTAGAAACCATTGGAAGTTGACAAAACATGCCAATAATGCCTAATTTAGACCAATAATCAACAAGTATGCAAATAACTAAAATCATGCAATTTAATGACTAATAAATGCCCTGGAGCCATTTATACGAGTTTACATTTCCCCTCACTTTGATGTGTGTGTGTGAATGTTTGTGTGCGTGTGCATAAATATGAAAGTAAAGGAAGCCATGTGAATAAAAAAATTGTGTCAAGAGCTTTGAAACCATAACTTATGTACCTTGAAATTTAAAAAATCATTCTTTATTTTTCTACACATGCATGTGTGAGTGCCAAATAATAATAGTTTGTTGGTATCTAAAAAATTAAAAATAATATCTCTGATTTTAGTGGGAAATAACATGGAGTTAGGAATCCTATCAAATTTGGGTCTCTGCACCTTTTTAAATTCCTAGATAGAAATTTGAGTACAATTCTTAGTACTAAAAGTAATAATAAAACTAAATGACGTCTTGAGTATTTCCTATTATACGATCAACTAAAACAATATGAATACATTATTTTATAAGATAAATTGAATAAAATATGAATTACCAGGATGTTGATGTGGTGACACATATGACTCAATAACATGTATTTATAAAAATCATAATTTGTCATTATCTATAACATAGTTTGATTTTTCTATCTGTCAAGCCATGAATCATTGGTGTATAACATATAACGATATATCCTTGGAAACATTTATGTTATGCATAAGTATATAGTAGGTTATTTAGAGAGACTATAGTATCTATACAGGGGTAGGAGAGAAATACTCTTGACCTCCTTCCCTAGCTAGATAATAGGCTAATAGCTCATTGTGGGACTCCCTCCCTCAGATACATACATCTATATCTAACAGGTCATTAGGGGAGTCCTTCCCACATTGATGTGGGAGCACATCTTGTAGAAGGCATAAATTTTTACTTGATATTTTGTTTGAGCTTAAATTTTTAAAATAAAGTTTTTAAAGAGCTTCATGTAGTCGTAAACTATACTAACCACTTCAAAACTTTTTTGACACTTTTTAAGGCCCAAAAATGATCACCTAAATACCAAAAATTACACTTTAAGTTTTGTTGATGTGGGTTTTATACACACAAGAGATTATTAAAGGGTAATACCCTATCGCTTTAGGAGCTGTGACTAATTACTCTAAGGCACAAGTTGCGGGTATTTGGATGTGGTGGAATAATAGTTGAATGTAGTAGTTATTTACCTCAGATGGTTTGGATATGATTAACGGATGGTTCAGATATGACTAATATCTAACATCTAACCTAAAGATTCTAAAAGCTAACCTAAAATGGATTGAATGATCTAAACTAAGGGGGATTAGATTAAAAAGATAAAATAGGAAGGGTAGGGAAAAAAAGAAGGGGCTCTATGATTTAGGTTGAAGAATAAACCCTTCCAAGTTGATTGACTATACTGATTTGAGTTTGTGTCACTAGCTAATGTATGTTGTAAGCTAGCTTCCATCACAAAGCAAAATAAACATAGTGAAGAGTTTGAGGAAAAAATTGTAGAATAACCTAATGATCATAATTAAGGATATTGTCAGTTCATAATTACTAACATATTCTAGTCACAAACAAGATGTAAGTATGATCTATAATCATAAAACTAATGACACTAACACAAAGTTCAATCTAACCACTTCAATAACACATACACATAAACTTCATACAATAATATCAATTTAATGGAAATTCTTTAAACAAAACGTAGAAATTCAGAGAAGATAATAAACTACCACACACTTACAAATAATTGCATAACTTTCTTGTTTGTATTAATTTTTCAAAATTTCTCCTCTCCTTTGCATTCAATTTGTTTGTCCCCTCTTGACATATTTTTATTTCTGGCCCTTTTTAGTTGGTTAGATGTTTCATCAAGTTCTAGGGCAAGCTTGGGCTCTTCAATAATAACCAACTTCTATCTGGATAATTATTTTGTTTGTAGATGTTGCATTTATGGTAATGTTAAAATCGGTCCACTAAAAGAGGTTGAATCAAGGGATGAGGTGGATTGTGGATGTGGCATGAGCGATGAGGGATCAAATGAAGTGGGTGAATTAAGAGATGTGGAAAGTGAAGATGTAAGGAATGGTGGGTTAACCATCCTCTCTCTAGAAACCCTAACATGAGTTGGGCTCTTGGTTATATGCTTTATGAAATTAGGAGAGTCCTTAATGATGGTGACCATAGGGGATGTTTCTAGAGTGTTTGAATGCATTGGTATTCCCAATTGGGTGGAACCATGACTATGCAGTGGATAATTGGAAAAGATGAACTAGGAAACTAAGTCTTCAAACCTTGGGATTTAAATGATAAAAGATAGAGCATTTGGTGCACTTGTAGGTGTAATAACAATAGTAACTATAGAGTCAATAGGCTATGTAATGGCAGCGTATGTTAGAATTTATCCAATTCGAATAAATGTAGTACTACTTAGGGTTAGTGTCAATTAGAGCAATAATAGTGTCAACCAAAGAATTAGAAAGATCCATTGAAATAATAGGAGTTGCAATAGATGTGACAATATCAATCGAAGGAATAATAGTGTAAATAGAAAAAATATCAATTGAAACCATTTGATTAGTAACAACTAAAGTGACATTAGTATCAATTGAAGGAGAAGGGGTATCAATTGAGGACATAATAAGAGTATATTCCTTGCTCATCTCCATATCTAAAATAAGACCTATGTCATCCATGTCTATTGTTGATTTGTTTGAAACAAAGATAGGAAAAGAACTAGGGCTAGAGGATCCAAAAGTTATGTCTGTATCTTCTAAAATATAATGGATACATGTGACCTTATGAATCCTCCTCTTAAGAATCATCCTTTGTGTCTGATGAATGGATTAAACTTAATTATTCTCCTTGAAACTAAGGTATATATTATGGTATCTCCTCCAATGTGACCCTTGGAGCTTATAGAGTGCTAGGTAGGGTTATCCTGATTTGAGGGGCCATTGAATGTTTTGTTACAGCATGCAAAGGAGGAGGAGAAAGTGGTTAATTCATCACTTGTGATGGGCTAGGGTGATATGAATCAACTATTGTAAATGAAAATGTGACCCTATTAACTAGAGGAGGTATTCCCATGTCTATAGGATAAGTTTGGTACCATGTACTATTTTTTTGAGGTAGGATTCTAAGTATTTTTCTCTTTAGATGTTCATTTGTCTCTTCTGGAGACTTTTCACTCTCAAGCTGATTTATTTTAGCTTTATCTAGCCTTATAATATAAGGATCCTGTTGTATTATTTGGGCAATTTCCATGGACATCTGGGTAACTTTCTTCCTAGTGTAGACCCAAGTGTCATCATTAGCATTGATAAAAATTTAGTCATGGTCATATCTTTTGTGTATGTAGGTGGTTCTGAATCTTCCCTGGAAGTTGTGTATATGTTGAACCACTCTATGTCTACGATGCCAACATCTAAATTCTACCAATCTTAGATTGAAAGAGGACATGTGACAAGAGGAATTGGAAAATTATCCCCATTGTTGAAATTTTTTATTGCATATATTGAGTGGCATCTTATGTACAATACCCAATTTGATCATTTTTTAGTTTTCATCAATGCTCTAAGATAATTGGTATGTTATATCTTGTTCAACCAAGTTATCTAGGATCATTCTAGACAAGTAAATATGTGAAACCAATGTGCCTTATAACCTTATGACTTTGTGGTTTGGGTGATACCAATAGTCTCCTAATGACTTGAGTGATCTCATTATTTTAGTAGACAACATTGGCATCAATTTTGCATTGACAACCTTGTAGAACATATGATAGAATGTATTTTCAATCCTCTATATAAAATTGCTAAATTTATGGTTTTGAAAGGTGTCATAGTCATCACATATCCTATTCTCTCCTTTGTGATCACATGAGGATGTACTTGTATGGGTTACAGTGGAACACACAACATCCAATAGATATGACAACATATTATTTTTTTCATGTGGCCTAAAGTGCAAAGATACCTTTGTCATCTCTAATAATGGACAAGGGAACCCATATTTCATCAAAATGAGAAATGGAGGCAAATCAATGGATTTTGTTCAATATATCCATTACAATCCTAAATCCTAGTCTAAATTATGAAATTAGGATGGTGCTAACTTTCTTCTTTTTGACAAAATTGTCAAGGTCAGATGCCCAACATCTCAAAGTTTTTCTAACTTCATGGTTCTGAAACCATTCATGGGCTACTTGTTGGTTATAAACGATGTCTAGTTTGGGCAACCTATAGTATATTTCAATGGCAACTCCAACTATATTGGTTGTTGGTATTTGACTACATCATCTATGAAATAAATCATATGTGCACATGCTAATAGTAAAAAATTTATGTTAGATGTCAATATCAGGAAATACATTAGTTTTAGCTACTACCTTATGTAGTTCAACTCATTGGATGGTGAGTGATGTAGGAGCATCATAAATACAATTTACTTCTATGATGTAAATGACAAAAAAATATAATTGGGGGGTCTAGAAAGGGTATTTATAAAATATGGTTTTAATAAATGATTAAAATATTATCTAAAAACTTGTCTACGAACAAGGAAAGCATGTTTGTTAGGGATAAATTTTAGTAGAGGAAATATTGGTCTATTCTTAGACCAAACCAAATCTAGATAAGTCCTATACCACATAGATAGGAGTCCAATAAA
This sequence comes from Torreya grandis, assembly GCA_037957365.1. Lineage (NCBI taxonomy): Eukaryota > Viridiplantae > Streptophyta > Pinopsida > Cupressales > Taxaceae > Torreya > Torreya grandis. Next base: position 2,771,890 of record JARHVA010001677.1, read on the forward strand.
ATTAAATATGTTAGTATAAGGTTGAATGAAACCAATCTTTATAGGAGAGCAAGTGTGGGTGAGTAAATAAGGAAACCTTAGGCCTTTAAGCCTGTATGGCGATTGTAAATACTTTGTATGATGATTAATAAAATAATGTTTAAATCTACCCAGTTTGTGTATATGGCTTCAAGCTATGTGAAGGCAATGTTTGAAGGCACAATGTACATTGAAGAATTGGACCTATAGAATAATTATAATCTCTACAACTTATATCCTCAACATCAATGGTGCATGAATCCTGCAAGTTTGGAAATTGTTTCAACAATCAGATAAGTAGACCATATTCCATAATAGTCTTGTAAGTATGAAGTTTGAGCTATTTTGATATAGTTTTTGCATGTTAATTGATGAAGGGAAGATTGTTTGTAATTATGATCTAAGTGAATATTAGAATCAATTGGTAATAATGAAGGGAACTGTTATGTATTAAGATAGAAACACCCAACAATAAATCTCCATTTAAAACTAGTATTAATCTTGTGTTAAATAATTGTTGCGGCACAAAAATATTAAAGGAATCGATTTGATGTTGAATCGATATTTCATTGCAACTGTGTTTAATAATGAGAAATCATCGCCATGATAAATGTGAAATTTATGTTGTTTTCAAATTCTTGTTATATCGATCAAATCAAAGACCAAGTTATAGAGGATTTATAAGTTGAGTCATACACAGAAATGGGGACTCATGATGCTTCTATATATCATTGGTATTAAAACCATGTGGTAATACAAAATCGTCTAAGTGTGGAGGACACGTTGGTAAATATTTGTTTGCCATTCTCAAGGAGATAGACCAAGTTCTAAGTACCTATAATCTAGTGTTAGAAATTCATATGTTTGAGATCTCAGATCTGCATGTTAACTCATAGTTGTAAAGTTAGGTGCCAATCAATTTGATAGTAATTAATGTTTAGCATAAACGTAAATTAATGAATTTATATTCATTGAGTCAAAACACATTGTAGTAGTGAGTGGAGTGGCTGTTGAAGTGAACTGAAAGTTTGGTAAATTGTAACTAAATCCTTGAAGCATGGAATTGAAGTGTCATAACTTGTTAGTGTGGATCGATAATGTAGGAAAATTGTAGTAGACTAAACTCTAAAAGAGATCTCTCTTGACTTTGTATGACTGCTTTAACAGATAGTGAGAATTTGTGCCAAAGACTTAGTTGCTATGGGAAGGAGGAGAGAGAAAATAGAAAAGGTCACTAAGACAATTAGTAAAGCTATCAAAGAAATGCTACAGGAAATAGACAGTGTCTACATGCATAATGTAGGAGTTATGTTACGGGTGGAATGATTGGTAAATGCTATAAGTAGGAATTAAATGTTGCTATGGGTAAAGGTAATTGCCACAGGCAAATTGTATATGAGTATACTATGAATGAATAATTGGATTGTGGATCTTTGTAAGAATGATGGTCAAATAAAGAAGGTAAACATTGGAAGATAAAGTTTGTATTTTGGGCAGATTTTAGATGATCTTATGCACCATTTTTGGTATCATAGTGGGTATGCTCTTTGGAAGAATTGAATCAAACATAGTGATCTTGTAGCATGATCAGATTTGGGAGGAATTTGATAGGTAAATTTGTTTTTATTTTAAATTAAAATAGAGGAATGATTGTAGCTCTAAGAAAGAATAATGAAGTTCTTTAAGAATACAGAGAGATTGTCTACTTTGGGATGGAAGTAAGAGTATGTTCTTAGGAATTGAAGAATAGTGGAAACCTGTAATAGAATAACCCACAGAGACATTAGAAAGATTGCAGTAGTGCATGTTTGAATAAGATCAGATAAGAGGTAAATTGATCTTTTTATTTTTAGCTAATTTGAGAAGGAAATGGTTGATCATAGGTAGTAGTGATGAAAATAAATATAATAAGACTATAACAGATGACAAATGAAGTTCTTGGAGACTGTGGCAAGGAACCTATTTCAGTTGAAGGTTAGAATGAAAGAGGACAAGTGAATTTCTCAAATAGGTGAGACAGATAAATGTAGAAGCCAGAAGAGCAAGGAGTGCTCAAAAAAGGTTCTAGATGATAGGACCAGAGAAATACCAGAGGGCTAGGCTAAGGAGAAGCTTAGTAAGGTATTAAGTTAGAAGTTAAGGGAGAAGGAAGATGACTACTAATAATCATATCAAAGGTTCAAGTATAGGCCATAGAAATATGAATGATAAGGATTTTGATAGGGAACTAATTGAGATAAAAGTACAACTTAGTGTACTAATAAATTTTCTACAAGAGGGTGAGGAAGACCAAATGTGCGGATGGATTCTATGAAAGAAGGTGAAATGGCACATGTTGAGGGTGAAGCTGAAGTACAAGTTGAGTGTTCAAATGAGGAATGAAGAACTTAGGGTAGTTGAGATGGAAGTTCACTATTGTGAACCTGAATGAGGACCAATCCTTGGTGAAGATGAGGATGGAGAAGTTGATGAGAACCAAGAATCTCATGTTTTTAAAATTAATGAAATTTGTGTAAATACAGGTTGTGCAGGTACAAAAGATGGAGAATTACCTCATAAAGTCAATACCAAGGAAATTCCAATAAATGGAATGATTAATGAAAGTCTTATGCCCAAGGAAGGAGACATAGACTTTGAGGAAGAATTGAAGCTCTCAGAGGAATGGTTGGCAAAGGACACTAGTGATGAATATGGCATGAAGTCTACAAATTCAGTTCAAGGCAATTTTACTGATTTATGTGAATTGAAACCTCTGGAAGAGAGATTAGTAACTCAAAAGATGCATATTCAATATACAAAATTGAAGTTTGAAGAAGAGGAAATTGTCTTGAAAGACAATAATGAGAAGGAAGTTACAAGTCATAATTAGCAGATTGTAAAATAAGTATATAAACGAAAATTTAGTAAGAATCTTGTAACTCTTATGCACAAGGAAGATATGCAACAATAAGTGAGAGATGACATCAAGTTTCAATAGTCAAGGACAAAGTTAGATGATGAAATTGATAGAGATGGTGATATATTACAGGAAAAAGAAGATGAGGAAGAAGTTAAGCGTATGTGTGGGCCTATTGAAAATAGATATGGAGAAAAGGTAGTATTTGAAGAAGTTTAAATGCCACAACATTTCATTTGATATTGTATTTGATGAAGACAATATACATGTTGTAGAAGATGCTTTGTATAAACAAACAATAAAATTGTTAGATAAATTTATATGGAATGCATGTAAAGAAGTCTTTCAAATTGCAAAAGTTGCAGATAAACTAGACAAGCTAGTTTTGAACCAAGAACTATTAGATAATGAAGAGTACAAAGAGTACAGTGAAGAAGAGGAGATGATTTGGAAACAAATAATTTTAGATTTAGAATATATAAGCTTCATAGGAGATGATGAATCTATCAGAGAAGCTGAAATAGAACTCATGAAGCTCTTAAAGGAAGAAGATGAAAGAGAAGGGACAATAGTGTCTCAAGTTTTTGAATCTAACTATGTTTTTAGTTTTGTATGTGCAGGTTTTGAAGAAGAAAATATGGAGTCATTTTCACTAAACTTCATTGAATAAGCTAAAATGAAAACTGAGCTATTTGAGCTCATACATTACAAATACTTGAAGAAGAAGAAGATTCTAAAGAATTGGAAGGGGCAAAAGAAGAAAGTAAAATCTCATTTGAGTAGGAGCTCAAACATTTTCTCACCAAGGGAGCCTGATACAAGAGCATCATAAATACAATTTACTTCTATTATGTAAATGACAAAAAAATATAATTGGGAGGTCTAGAAAGGTTATTTGTAAAATATGGTTTTAATAAATGATTAAAATATTATTTATAAACTTGTCTACGAACAAGGAAAGCATGTTTGTTAGGGATAAATGTTAGTAGAGGAAATATTGGTCTATTCTTAGACCAAACCAAATCTAGATAAGTCCTATACCATGTAGATAGGAGTCCAATAAAATTAAATATGTTAGTATAAGGTCGAATGAAACTAGTCTTTGTAGGAGAGAAAGTGTGGGTGAGTAAATAAGGAAACCACGGGCCTTTAGGCATGTATGGTGATTGTAAATAGTTTATATGATGATTAATAAACTAATGTTTAAATCTACCTAGTTTGTGTATATGGTTTCAAGCTATGTGAAGGAAATGTTTGAAGGCACAATGTACATTGAAGAATTGGACATGTAGAACAATTATAATCTCTATAACTTATATCATCGAAATCAATGGTGTATGAAACCTGCAAGTCTAGAAATTATTTCAACAATCAGATAAGTAGACCATATTCTGCAATAGTCTTATAAGTATGAAGTTTGAGCTATTTTGATATAGTTTTTGCATGTTAATTGATGAAGAGAACACTGTTTGTAATTATGATATGAGTGAAGATTAGAATCAATTGGTAATAATGAAGGGAACTATTATGTATTAAGATAGAAACATCCAGCAATAAGTCTCCATTTAAGACTAGTATTAATCTTGTGTTAAATGATTGTTGTGGCACAAAAATATTAAAGGAATTGATTTTATGTTGAATCAATCTTTCATTGAAATTATGTTTAATAATGAGAAATCATGGCCACAATAACTATTAAATTTGTGTTATTTTCAACTTCTTATTGTATCAATCAAATCAAAGACCGAGTTATAGGGGATTTATAAATTCAGTCATACACAAAAATGGGGACTCATGATGCTTGTATATATCATTGGTATTAAACCCATGTGGCAATACAAAACCATCTAAGTGTGGAAGACACATTGGTACATATTTTTTTGTCGTTCTCAAGGAGATAGACCAAGTTTGAAGTACCTATAATATGGTGTTAGCAATTGATATGTTTGAGATCTCAAATTTTCATGTTAACTCACAGTTGTAAATTTAGGTGCCAATCAATTTGATAGTAATTAATGTTTGGCATAAACATAAATTAATGCATTTATGTTCATTGAGTCAAAATGTGTTGTAGTGGCAAGTGGAATGGCTGTTGAAGTGAACTCGCAATTAGGTAAATTGCAATTGAATCCTTGATGCATGGAATTGAAGTGTCATAAGCTGTCAGTGTGGATCGATAAGGTAGGAGAACTGTAGTAGACTAAACTCTAAAAGAGATCTCTCTTGACTTTGTATGACTGCTTTAATAGATTGTGAGAATTTATGCCAAAGACTGAGTTTCTACAGGAAGAAGGAGAGAGAGAGAATATAAAAGGTCACTAAGCCAATTAGTAAATCTATTAGAGAAATGCTACAGGAAATAGATAGTGGCTGAGTAGAATATAGGAGTTATGCTACGGGTGGAATGATTGGTAAATGCTATAAGTAGGAATTAAATGTTGCTATGGGTAAAGGTAATTACTACAGGCAAATTTTATATGAGTATACTATGAATGAATAATTGGATTATGAATCTTTGGGATCTTTGTAAGAATGATGATCAGATAAAGAAGGTAAACATTGGAAGACAAAGTTTATATTTCAAGCAGAGTTCAAATGATCTTATGCACCAACGAGCATGTCATATGTGCATTCCATTTCTTGGAGAAATAAGTTATCTTTGTTGTTGTATTATTGTGTTACTCAAACTTATTCATATATGGATTAGTAGTGCAGGAATGTATTACCTAGGGTATTCAAGTAAAATTTTGTCTTTGACTTCTAACTTAGTTTTGAAGTAAAATAGAGATAAAGCTTGAACCTGGTTTTTAACTACCATTTCAATAACTCATCGAGCTATGTGTTCAATTTATCAATTGTGTTGAAGAAAACACAGGGCTATGGAGTTCAATTGGAAAGATAACTATTTGAAAAATTATCAAAATTGATTAGGGGAAAAACATATAGCTTGGCATAAACACTACATCCATAACTATAATTTCATTCAAGAGAATTAATTGTTGCTTAACAGTTTGTGTCAATTATCCTTTCATTTTGAATTTTGATTTTATGACTCATAGTTTTGTAGGATTTTATTTGATAAATGTCAATTTATCATAACATTTAAGAGCTTAGTTACTTCCAATGGCTTTATTATGCCTATCTTCTATTACAATGATTAATATATCACTTAGTCATGGTTTAGCCTCTGTATGCTTATTTTATATTGGTATTTGGCTATGATAATTAAGACACATGGTAGTTGACTATATTAATAAGGACAAATGGCAACTGACTATACCAAGAAGGACTTATGGTGGCTAACTATACCAAGAAGGACACATGGTAGATGACTATAACAAGGACACATGGAAACATGTTGCTTAGTCACTTGATATGTCATTTGATCATTCTGTAAGTGTGAAAAGTTGTAATATGAGGACATGTGGGATGATATCACTTAGTCATGTTGTTGTATACTTCATAGATTATTATTGTGATCATTAATCTATGATAATGTAAGATGAGGACACTTGATGCAATCTTGTTTAGTCACATAATCACAAACATTTATGACTTAGTTCTTTTGGCATTACTCTTTGATGGAGCAAAAAAGAGACACATGGAGCAATCTCACTAAACCATATTGTCATGCACATTTGAAACTTATAACTATGAACTATTCACCTCGATGTTGTGGAAGGAAGACACATGGCATGATTTTATGATGCAAAGAGATTGGTCATGGTGCCATAAATATGTAAGAGTCAAATATTTCATTTTAATGTGAGTGATGAATAATGGGGTATGGGTACATGATTTGTGATATGTCAATTCACTATTTATAGATTGAAAAGAACTTGAATATCTTTTAATTTTCCATGAGGAAGAGACATGTGGAAAATCACAAAGTTGTCTTATCAAACAAAACCCGATAGACTTGACCATAAAAGGGTTAACTTTGATAGATGAATAAAACAATTTAAAATAAACTTTAGCCTTCTAATTTTTTTTTGATTCTAAGCCCATAGATCTATAAAATAAAAATCAATTGTAAAAAATTAAGCTTTGGTATGCTCATATCCTAGATCCAATTTATGTCTTAATGGAGACTAAACATAGGATTTTTATGAATAAATGGATCTTTATATTTTAACTCTGGAAAATGGGGTAGGTTGGTCACAACAAGTTTATTTTTACTTTTTTTAGAGTTTCCAGATTTAGTTTTTTTTGTAACTAGATGTGAACTTGTAGTTTAATGTCACTCTCAGTATTATTTTAAATATCTAAAAGAATAAGAGAGATTTGTAGTCTCATCCAAGCTTGCATACAAAAGTTACTAAAAATATAAGTTCTAAAAAATGCTAAAAATAACAAGTTTAATTAACTTTAGGATTAGTTTTTCTTTTAATGACATTTTAGTTGTGCACGACAACTATATATTCAATTTGGGAAAGAATAAGATAACTTCGTATTGTTTTATAAGAATAATGAAGAATTAGAATTATCTTTTGTTTCTTAATTTTAATCTTTGAAATTTTAGTCTGTGTTTTGGAATTATTTCACTTTTGGCCCATCATTTGGTATTACATAAGGTATAACTCTACGAAGAATGAATTAAAGGTAAGATTATGTATGAATTTTTATTGTATTTAAATTTTTATTTGGAGAAATTATGTTTTTGAATAACATGATTTTTGAGTAGAAATATGGATAAAATAGGAGGCTATGATCAGATCAAGATGAATTTTCAAGATTTGTAGAAGAGAGTGGAAAAGGTTACATGAATTACTGTAGGCCAAAGAACAAGGAAAATATCAGATGAAAGTGATGTAGACAGAGAGTCGAAAGCAGGGGTTCAAAAAGAGGCCAAATAACAAGAGGTCAAGGCATTAGAAGGAAATAATGATGGAGTAAAATTTGAAGTTTTAAAGTATGGCGATAGTCTAAAATTAGATGAATTGATAGACTGGTTGAATAACATGGATAATATTTTTAAATAGACAATTATGGCAGAGGAAAGAAGGTGAAAAAATTGAAGGGTCATGTTATGATATGGTGGGATCATTTACATAAGGAATGGAAAAGGAAAGGTAAGAATAAGATCAAGACCTAGATTAAAATGGAGATGAATTTGAGAAAAAAATCCTTCATGTGGACTATTCACAAACCCTCTAAACAAGATTTCAAAACCTGAGTCAAAAGGACTAAATTGTACAAGACTACATAGATGAATGTTTCAAGTTATCCAATAGAGTGGAGCATGAATAAATAGATAAGAAAATGGATACAAGGTATCTAAATGGATTAAAGTTTTATATTCAAGATGAGGTAAGTATTCATAGAATTAATAACATGGAAGGTGCCTATTACGTAGCTTTGAATATTAAAATCAATAACGTGGAAGGTGTATATCACCTAACTTTAAAGATATAAGAGAAACAATGTAGGTAAAATTTTTGGAGATCACTTGGGAGGAAGCAAGAACAACCATACCCCTTAATTAGATGCGATGGATTTACTTCCACAAGAGAAGAATAATATTTTAGTGGGGAGAGACAAAAATTTATCAAACAAGGATTTCATAATTAGCAATGAGGAAGATGATTTCAAAGAGGGAGAGACTATGGTGGTGGTAGAGGATGGAAATACCCAGGAAGACCTTTTATTTGCTATATATGTGGTGAAGAATGGAATATATCATTTTAATGTCCCTATTATCATGTACAAGAGAGGAGGAAAGAAGATAATCCAAGAGTAAATTTATATGAATCTAAGACAGATGAACAAAATTCATAAGTTCCAAAAAATGTTGGATAGGCTCTTATGATGATAAAAACAATGACAGTTCTACGTAAAGAACATATGCAAGATAAAGACACTAGTGACTCATGGGTTCATACAAATATTTTACAAACAAGGTGCACTTCAAGAGGAAAGGCATGCAAATTTATTATTTAGGGTGGAAGTTATGAAAATATGGTTTCTAAAGAAACAATAAAGAAACTAGGTTTGCAATGTGAGAAACATCCTCATCCTTACGGTATTTCCTACTTTAAAATTGAAATGAATTCCAAATTGATAAGATGTTTTTAATAAATTCTACCATATGAAAGATTTATTGGGATAGAATGTGGTGTGATGTTATCCCAGTGGATGTATACCATGTGTTTTTGGGAAGGCCACGTAAATATGATAGGAAAGTAGCCCACGATGGAGAGAAGAACACATACACCTTTTGGAAAGAAGGTTCAAGGATATATTTATTACTTCTTAAGGAAGAACGTTAGGTGGAAAAAATGTTGTCCATTAAAAAAAAATATTGATTACCTTTTAAGTAATTAAAATTGTTTCATGTTTCGTTCCTCTTGATTTCCTTTCTTTTCATTCCACATTGGATAAAATAAGGTCAAAGTCAAGATATTACTTTTATTTTACCTAGATTTATGAGACTCTTAGACACCATGCTCTCTGAGTTCTATCTTGTAGTAACCAAGTCCCAAGTATTCAAATGAAAGTCATCTTTAGCACCCATGTTTGGTTTTTTGAATCCGTATGGAGGAGGAATAGAAAAAGCCATCAAGAAATTTAAAATCCAAATCATTTAAAATAAAAGGCAATGATATACAAAAGGCAACATACAAATATCAAAAGTCAAAATCACACCAAAAGACATGATTACAAGCACATATCCTATCTCCAATCGAAGCTCAAACTCTACATATAGCCTCACAATAGAGCTAAGGTCCATTGGGGTGTAGTAGGCTAGTAGATTGGAATAAGAGAATTCAATAAACTCTATGGTGCTACCTACTTTCTCACGTAAGTATCCAATCTTTATAGTAGACCAATGACTCTGTAAGGGGTCCTAAGGAATGGGGAACACGTTGTGGGAAGGTTGGTCTATTTTAATTTTCATTTATATAGCCTTCATGGGATGATCTACATAATTAATTTGTTGACCTAAGACTTGTGTGGCTAAGAGAAGTTCTTCAGAGTCCTTAAGGTCGACAATCCTCTTGTTTTGACAAACCTAATTTAAGTGTCTCGAATTTGATAAAGAGTTCTTATACCTTAGTGTTTCCTTCATTCTCCCCTCCACCCATTTCATTCCCCCTTTGACAAGCATGTGTGATTCTAAATCTATTTTCCCTATTCTATACTTCCTTCTTCACATCTTAAAAACATGTTAACAATACTTTGTTTTAGTTTTATCTATCCTTAGAGCAAAAAAATATGCTTGAATAACTATGGATTACTTTCTTTACACCATGGATTTTCATTTTTAGACATGTCTTGATTTCTTTTTTAATCATTTATCATTGTTGTACCCCTTTTTGTGGACACCTGAGTTTGTTTCTACTTTCATGTACTTTTTACATTGTTGAGTGAGGTTGGTTTGTTACTTCTCACTCACTAATGTTGTTTTCCCTTTTATGCACCCTTTTTCCATTAACGATAGAGTAAAGATTATTACTTCTCCCTCATCATTATTGTTTTACCATTTTTTGCTTGTCCATATTTGTTTAAGAAAGGATTGTTGCTGCTTTTATAATGATGTTTGATTACCATCCTTTTGACATTTATCCTTGGTTTGACTTGGTGAGTTTGCCTTTCTTACCTAAGGTTTACTTGTTTGAGTTTTTTGGTCTTTAGTAGCCTTGGATTTTTGATTACCCAACTTACTCTAAAATTTGACTTGGTCATTTAGTCTAACATAGCACTTGTCACCCCAAATTGCCAAAATTTTAAGTAGATCTTATATACATAGCACCAGTTATATTAGATTTCTTGTATTTGTTTATTTTTGCTCTTTAGTTTTGTATTCTTGAGTTTGTCGAAAGTAGTCTCTGCACCTTCCACAATCAAAACTACAAACATAGTAGACAACCATCCAATGATAAATGTAAGCCAAAGTATGCATTTTTTACTGTTTAGATATTTTATGCTTAAAAATATTACAACTTTTCTTTAGCTTCAACATTATCTGTTTCTATGTTCTTTCTGGAAGCACCGTCCCATATTACACTTGGGTGACATGTGATGAGCTCCGAGTGGGGCATATGTATACACATAATATTTTTAAACTTTATCAAATACTGATGCTTTCTATCTTGTAGGAACTCATCAAGTCTCAATCTCTCTGAGTGCATGCCCTAAGGGGTGCACCGATAAAGGGGTGGATAGACCTTTAGTTCTTCACAAGATTGTTATCCCTTATTGCCACTTATTACCAATCCAACTAGCTCCTAAAAACTATTTCCTAAGTTATTACTCCTCTTTTTACACAAATCTAGTCATTTCCTACCTTTTGTACCCCTTTTTCTGGCCTAAAAATCCTTTTGATAATTTACAGTACTAGGTCAACTATGTTGACCTTGTACTCTTATGGGTAAAATTCATTTAGGGTCTCGGTTGGCTCTTGACAAACTTAGCCCATGACCTAGTGAATTTTTGTCCATAACAATACTAGGTCAACTGGGTCAACCCTATTGGTCAAAACCTTTGAAAGGGCTTAGGTTTAAATCTACCTATATATATAAGATCATTTCATCATTATTGAGAGATGTCAAGAGTTATTATTCGCTTACACTCCTTTAAAATATACTCTTCCACCATTCTACTTGATGAGTCTTAGCTTAGGATTTCTACTTGAAGAATCTAGTCTTGTGGAGAAGTCTTAGATACTTCAGCCTTTCTTAGTGATCCTTACAAACCATAACAACCTCTTTTGAAGCCGCTTTGGCCAAGGGAGAGATTGAGTTTCTATAGGTTCATATTTTAGGTAAGTATTCTCTAACTTTGGTCCTCTTTTTAGTAAATAAAAGTAGCATAAGTAATGGCTTTCGAATAATATTACTCTTCTTCTCCATGTATTAGGGTCTTACTCATACATAACTTAATTGAGATTCTCTTATGCATGTTTATTTCCATTTGTTTACTAAACTCCATATTGTGTCACAATCTTTGGTGAGCACTAGATTAGATTTTGTTTTACTTGTTATTTGTTTAGTGAATATGAAAACATAGGGCTTAGCTAGGATTATTACTTGATTGTGCTTAACTGAAAGCTTTTGAACCCTCCCTAATATTATTGTTATGATAATAAATACCCTATTTGGGTCTAATAGATCCACATATTGGTCATGTTATTTGTTGTCTCCTAAAAATAACAGCTATTTTTGGGACAACATTTGAATTATTTTGGTCCTACAGACCAAAATTATCTCTTCCCTTTCCTAATTTTGTCTTGAGCATTCAAAATCCTCATTTTTTCCAAGCTTTTCAGAAAATCTACGGACTCTACAGGCTTGAATCTACGGACTCAACAAGAAGAAGAATCTATGGACTGTGCAAGAAAAGGAAAATCTACAGACTCTTGTAGCCAGTTTTCAGTCAAAGGAATTGATGTTCAACATTTGGTTCATCCTTTAGTTCAACTTCAAAGAGTTCAAAAGGCGGGTTCAATCAAGCGGTTCAACGCTTTCATCGGTTTCGATTCAAAGGCTTGGCGCGCTTCATTGAACCTTTGAACTAGTTCAACAAAGGTTCATAGACTAGGTTCAATGCAAAAAAGGACTTTTTTGAAGGACAAGTGTCCTTGAGGAGGACACTTCATTGACTAAAGCATTCTTTGACTTTTTCAAAGACTTGTTAAAAGCCCACGGGAATTTCACCCAGACTTTTTGCCCGAGGAATTTCACCCAAACTTTTTGTTCGCGGGAATTTTCCTCAGGGAAAATGTCCGCAGGTATTTTCAAAGCGAATGGTCCAAGATATAAGCCCGAGGGAAAGTTGCGAAGGGATTTTAACCCTGGGGGAAATTTGTGAAGGGACGACAAACGAAGTCGAAGGACCATTTCTTAGAGCCCGAAAGGGTAAAGTGCATTATGGGAAAGCGACAAGTGGAAGATAAAATAAGACCAAGGGATGACGCGCTCGAACACGTCAAATTCAACACAGTCAACTAGCTGTTGGAAACATAGTGACGAGCATGAAAACATCAATTTCAGAGACTGTAAAATAGTCGTTGATCCTTTGATTCACAGAACTGAATACACTTACAATTTTCAAGGCCAAGACCAGCAGAAAGCGGGGAAGAAATAGAACAACAAATTAAATCCAAGACCTAATTCAATTAGCCGAACAAAGAGGAACGATGAAGATAAGATCAGATTGCCAGGTGGAACATTGGAAGTTACAAACTTTCAATAAGCGTGACTTATTTCCTTGCATTGATAAAATCAAATGGGTAAAGTACCCCTAGGTTCCAGCACGTCTTCTTAACAGATTTCAATGCAAATTGATGTATTGATTGTTCCCAAGTCCTTTTTTGAAGAGACTATATTAGGGACTTTTCTTGATTGTAATAAGGATCTCTTCTTTTTGATAATAGGAATGAAACTCTGCCAAAATTGAGAGGCATCATTGAGACTTTGTGCTCAGTCTGTTTATCATATTTTTTAATGAAAACAAGAGACTTTTTCAGAATTTGTGCTGTGATATCTTATTTGTTGCATTGATTTAATAAGCAGAATTAGTTAACTTGTAAAGAAGGTGTCCTGGAGAATCAACTGTGGAGAGACTTTGTACCCCCATAGCTGCCTTTAGTGTGTTTGTATTTTCATTGCTGTGTAAAGAATTTTGGAAAGACTTTGAGCTTTCATTGTTCTTCGTATATCACTCTTGAGTATTTCTTGTGCAGACTTTGTGCTGTGTCTTGATTTGTTGGCTACCATACTGCAGTCATATTCTGCTTTTATTTCCAGGAGTATTCTTGTGGTTGGTTGAACAGTTCTTCTGAAAGAAAAGGAGTGTTGTCTGTCATTATCTTGAGTTCTTCCTTTGTTTTGTATACATCATCTCTGAAGAAAGAGAGATGGATGTCTGGTCCTACCCTTGAGTACTATTTTATGTTCATATATATATACGCAACATATCCACAGGGAACTTCCCCTTAATGAGAGGAGAGAGAAGTCTCCTTCTGATGTGATAAACTTACACATTAGGATGACTAATATTCTTACTTTGGCTGATAAGACCTATTTTGTTTACCAGTATGCTGATAGACAAAATAATCAATCAACAGTTTTTGGCGACTCCGCTGGGGATATACATAATATTGTACAATTTGGAACCTCAAGTTTTAGATTGAAATATCACCTATATAACCCATTATCATTATAACCTTATCCATTACAGACTCTGGTGACTCTGTTTCATGTCTTACCCATTATCCATTTATAGCCTTACCATTTTCATCCATCTCCATTATATTATCTGGTCTGCAAAACCAGAGCTGCTGGGAAAGAAAGCACAGTTTGAAGCCTCAAGCTTTAAGCTGAAGCTGAGCCAGTCCTTTTCCATTTTTGTTTTGTAATCTGACAACTCCACTCAGATGTGTTATCCCTATTGTTCATAATCCGATCATGGTAGTTCAAGGTCCCTGGGGTAATGCTTTTGGCACTCTCAATCTTACTCCTCCTCTACATGAGCTTCCACACAGTTCTAGGAAGAATTTCCTGAAATTCCATGGTGATGGGAAAGTTCATCCTGATGAACATATTGCAGCATTTAGTATAACTTGTGGAGTAATTGGGGTAGATTTTGAAGATGTAGCAGTCAGGCTTTTTGTTGAAACACTACAAGGTCCTGCTTCAGATTGGTTTTATCATTTACAGGCTCGATCTGTGACTGATTGGAACACTTTGAAAGAAAATTTTGAAGCCAAATTCAAACCTATAGAAGATGCACATACACTTTTGGCTCAACTTACACAAATGAAAAAAGAGCCACATGAGCCTATGAGAGACTTCATAGCTAAATTTGACAAGTTGAGGAACATAATTCCTATGATTGTCAGACCTACAGCTGAGAATCTCAAATGCTTTTTCATTAATTCTTAGCTACCTGAAGTCAGTTTCCTCTTGAGACGTGCTGGCCAAATAGATCTTGAGGCAGCTCAACTTTTGGCCACTGAAGTAGAAGACGATCTCATCTTAGCAGGGAAAATAAGAAGAGATCCCAATAGAAATAGAGCTTCATCATCATCCGAATTTGCATCTACAAGCACCACAGATCCAATGGTGCAGAAATTAGCGAATAGCTCCTTGCCCTCAAAAAGAAAATGGCTCAAGGAATGTCTTCTGCTCCTACATATAGAAGAACATTCCCAAATTAGTCATATCAGGGCAATGTTGCCAGAAATCAAGGACAACAAAATCGTCTTCCTCCTCCACAAGGAAAACTTACCTTGGAAGCTCCTCCAACTAATTCAGTAATGAGATATCTTGAGATAGAATCAGAATTTTCTTATTAGCCTGAATTATATCAAGAAAATGATGCTGATATCATTGAAGACAGTCAAGAAGAATCAGCTGGCAACTCCCACATTGGTTTCCTGAATTATCAGGATGAACCCAGAAGCAAAGGAGAAGATTCAGATGGATCATATGCAGTGTTTAATAGATCTAAGAATCAATCAGTCCAGCAGACTGATAAAGGAAAGACAGAAGAGCAATCATAGCCAACAGTCACAATTGCCAAGCGTGGGACAATTCTGCCTTCTCAACCAAAAGATCCAATAATCACTCAAAAGGTAAATACATCTGCTGCGCTTTTCCCTTCTACTTCTAATTCGCAAACCAATATACCTCCCATCCCTTCTAAAACTTAGAAAGCTGAAGTACCTTTCTCTGTACCTAGTTCGATTCAGCCATTTGATATAATTTATCATGCCAAAAAGACAAAAATACAAATGTCTGAATTTGAGTATTTGTAGTCCAATCTGGGTCAACTAAATAAGTTGGTCCAATATGTTAAAAATCAGACCATCCCTGCAGTGCAAAAGGCCAAAAAAGTGACTTTTGATTCCCCAATAAATATGCCTAGTCCAAATAATCTGATTATTACTCCTCCAGCTGCTTCTGGAAAAATAGAACCCTTCTATGTTTCCCTGTTAATCAATGGCCACAAGCTAAGTAATTGTATAATAGATATGGCGCATCTGACAATGTCATGCCTGCCAAAGTTGCTAAGTCTCTTGGTCTCACATTGACTAAGACGTTTGGCAAATGTTTCTCCATGGAGAACAAACAAGTGCCATTGTTGGGGTAGATCAAAGATGCTCAATTTGCATTTGTAGCCTTTTCGGACAAGAGGATTAAAATGACTGTATTAGTGGCTGAAGTCCCAGCATCTTATGGTATTTTGCTTGGATGAAATTTTTGCAAGGATGTGGGAGGAGAACTAAAATTGGATCTATCTAAGGCAAGGATCCCAGTCCAAGGCATGATGAAAAGATTACTTCTTGAAAAGGAAGCAAAGTATGTGGTTACTCAAACATCATTCCCTGCAGCATAAATTTTGTTTGAATCTTCAAGCCATGGTAATTATTTCTTTACCATAGAAGATGCTCATGTTCCTATAGATGAAAGTCCTGTAGCTGACAATCCAAAAATTGATCCAAACAAGATTTCAGGAGAATTGGTAGAGCACAATATAAATAAGGAAGGATCTTTCATCTCTAATGAGGAGAAATCTGATAAGAGATCAACTTTTGATGATGACAACAATTCTTCCACCAATGATGGAGTTGGGACTATATTGATATCTCCGCAAAGAGATATTCTTCTTTCATGCAATTTGCAAGTCAACAACACCAAAAACACAGCTGAAGGTGAATTTCGGTTGCCTAAATTAAAGATTGCTCAAGATAAAGAAGTCAAAATCCTTGACATCAAAGGAGATGATAATCTGACAGTTTGTCAGGAATTTGACTTGGACGATCCAATCATGTGCTGGACTAGAACAACAAAACAACAAGTTATAATGTTAGACAATGCTACTGCAAATCAAAATCAGGCAAAGGAATCCGTCACCAAGACAACAAAGAATGATAATTTCTGGTTTGAAGACCACATCCTACCATGGGGCAAGAAGAGGAAAGAGTCAACAAGAAGATGTAAAAAATTAGTTTCTTCATGGAGAGCTCCATTCGCCTGTCACCATTTCTGGGGACAAAACGATTTCATGCTGGGTTACCAGAATAGAACATTATTTTCATTGTCTCCCAAAAAGCAGCATTTGAAACACTTCAATTCTTGAAGTGTCAGAGCATTGCCTCTGTATATATGTATACTTGTACATTTTTAATTTCTATTTTGTTTTGTTTGTTTCATTCTTGTTGCCTTTCATTTCTGGAAAGCATGACTCTGAAGCCCAATGGTACACTTCAAGGCACTGGAGATTCTAGATTCTACTCCTTCCAATTCGTTTTGCAATTGACAGAAGTTCCCCAACTGGAGCCAGCTGTTGTCTCCTAAAAATAACAGTTATTTTTGGGACAACATTTGAATTATTTTGGTCCTACAGACCAAAATTATCTCTTCCCTGTCCTAATTTTGCCTTGAGCATTCAAAATCCTCATTTTTTCCAAGCTTTTCAGAAAATCTATGGACTCTACAGGCTTGAATCTATGGACTCATCAGGAAGAAGAATCTACGGACTGTGCAAGAAAAGGAAAATCTACAGACTCTTGTAGGTAGTTTTTAGTCAAAGGAATTGATTTTCAACATTTGGTTCATCCTTTAGTTCAACTTCAAACAGTTCAAAAGGTAGGTTCAATCAAGCAGTTCAATGCTTTCATCGGTTTCGGTTCAAAGGCTTGGTGCACTTCACTGAACCTTTGAACCGGTTCAACAAAGGTTCATCGACTAGGTTCAAAGGGTTGGTTCAATGCAAAAAAGGACTTTTTTGAAGGATAAGTGTCCTTGCAGAGGACACTTCATTGACTAAAGCATTCTTTGACTTTTTCAAAGACTTGTTAAAAGCCCACGGGAATTTCACCCAGACTTTTTGCCCAGGGAATTTCACCTGAACTTTTTGTCTGCGAGAATTTTCCTCGGGGAAAATGTTCGCGGGTATTTTCAAAGCGAATGGTCCGAGATATAAGCCTGGGGGAAAGTTGCAAAGGGATTTTAACCCCGGGGGAAATTTGTGAAGGGCCGACAAACGAAGTCGAAGGACCATTTCTTCGAGCCCAAAAGGGTAAAGTGCATTCTGGGAAAGTGACAAGTGGAAGATAAAACAAGACCAAGGGATGACGCGCCCGAACACGTCAAATTCAACATAGTCAACTAGCTGTTGGAAACATAGTGACAGGCATGAAAACGTCAATTTTAGATACTGTAAAATAGTCGTTGATCCTTTGATTCACAAAACAGAATACACTCACAATTTTCAAGGCCAAGACCAGCAGAAAGCGGGGAAGAAACAGAACATCAAATTAAATCCAGGACCCAATTCAATTAGCCAAACAAGGAGGAATGATGAAGATAAGATTAGATTGCCAGGTGAAACATTGGAAGTTACAAACTTTCAATAAGTGCGACTTATTTCCTTGCATTGATAAAATCAAATGGGTAAAGTGCCCCTAGGTTCCAGCGCGTCTTCTTAACATATTTCAATGCAAATTGATGTATTGATTGTTCCCAAGTCCTTTTTTGAAGAGACTATATAAGGGACTTTTCTTGATTGTAATAAGGATCTCTTCTTTTTGATAATAGGAACGAAACTTTGCCAAAATTGAGAGGCATCATTGAGACTTTGTGCTCAGTCTATTTATCATATTTTGTTAATGAAAACAAGAGACTTTTTTAGACTTTGTGCTGTGATATCTTATTTGTTTCATTGATTTAATAAGCAGAATTAGTTAACTTGTCAAGAAGGTGTCCTGGAGAATCAACTGTGGAGAGACTTTGTGCCCCCATAGCTGCCTTTAGTGTGTTTGTATTTTCATTGCTGTGTAAAGAATTTTGGAAAGACTTTGAGCTTTCATTGTTCTTCGTATATCACTCTTGAGTATTTCTTGCGTAGACTTTGTGCTGTGTCTTGATTTGCTGGTTACCATACTTCAGTCATATTCTACTTTTATTTCCAGGAGTATTCTTGTGGCTGGTTGAACAGTTCTTCTGAAAGAAGAGGAGTGTTGTCTGTCATTCTCTTGAGTTCTTCCTTTGTTTTGTATACATCATCTCTGAAGAAAGAGAGATGGATGTCTGGTCCTACCCTTGAGTACTATTTTATGTTCATATATATATACACAACATATCCACAGGGAACCTCCCCTTGATGAGAGGAGAGAGAAGTCTCCTTCTGATGTGATAAACTTACACATTAGGATGACTAATCTTCTTACTTTGGCTGATAAGACCTATTTTGTTTACCAGTATGCTAATAGACAAAATAATCAACCAACATTGTTGATTATCTAATGTATCCATAATCGAAAGGGTAAGTAGGATCTATCTTTTTTGAGTTAGGATTGATTTATAGACTTGATACATTTTTGATTACATGCAAGAATAACCTAACTAGATTAGTGTTAGTGGTTTGAGGAGTTGTTATAGGAGTTAGAGTTGAACTCTTATATATATGTAACTTGTCTTATTGTAAGGAAAAAATAAATCATAAATTTATTCCCAAATTGCATACAAGAGAAACTATGAAACAAATCAATCAAACATACAAAAAATAATCATAAACATGCACAAATTAGGAGACACTAGATTTAACATGGTTCACCCAAGATGGGCTACATCTACCAAACTTGTCTAGTATATTATTTTTAGAAGTACAAGGGAGAAACAAATCCTACAACAAACCCTGTTACACTTCTCTACCTCTTTCTATCTCCTTTCTGTGTGCAATCTATTTTGTCTTTCATTTTAGCCATGTAACAATACATTTAAGGGTGAAAAACACCTAAACATAACCTCTACCATCAGATATGGAAACCTTTAATCAATGGCCTAGATTGATTATAAAATTAAAATTTTACAAGGCAATTTTATAGAAATTTTTTCTTTGGGGGTGCTACCCCTGAACTCCCATCGAGGGGTGCAACCCTTGGACCCTCCATCCGGGGGGTCATCCCCCTCAGATCCTGCAAGGGGGTCCCTTCCTTGCAACCTCCCATGACATCATGGATACAAAGAATGAGATCCAAAACTTGATTGAAATAACATTAGATTTTAAACCTCTGATCTTGGAAGACAATCAGGTTCCACACCTAACAATCTCCCACTTGGAAATTGATTACAGTAACTCCACTGCTATTGCATTCACTATATTATATGGACCTGGAAAAGTTCATTAATTTAATTATCATCTATGAAGATCAATTGAAGCTAAAAAAATCTTCAACTTCTCTCTTGTAACCACCTTGGTCATCATGTCCACAAGATTTTTACTGGTATGTATCTTCTCCAATTTTAGTTGCTCTTCCTCTATCACTGAATGAATGAAATGATATTGCAACTGAATATGTTTTGTTCTATAGTGAACATCTAAATTTCTGGCTAGATGTATTGCACTCTGACTATCACTATATAGAGTACATATTTCTTGACTATGCCTCAATTCTTTCATCAACCTTTGTAACCAAATTATTTTCTTGCTTGCTTCTATAAAAATAATATACTTAACCTCTGTGGTTGAAAGTGCCACAACCTTCTGTAATCATGATACTCAACTAACTGTTGTACCACCTATTATAAACACATACCCTATAGTGCTTCTTCTACCATCCAAGTTACCTGCCATATCTGAGTCAACATATCCCTATAATATCACATCTGATCCACCATAGCTTAACACTGTATCTATGGTCCCTCTTAAGTTACGAAGGATCGATTTTACTACTTTCCAATGTTCCTTTCTTGGATCACTCATGAACCTACTCACAACTCCCACTGTATGTGCAATGTTTGGCCTCATACGCACCATTACATACATTAAACTACCAACTATTGATGAGTATGAAACTTTAGACATTAGGTTCTTTTCTTCTTATGTTTTAGAACATTGTTCCTTTATTAATTTAAAGTGTGCAACCAAAGGTGTCCCAACTGATTTTGCATCTTTCATATTAAATCTTTCCAACACTTTTTTGATGTACTCTCCTTGTGATAATTTTAGCTTCCTATTCTTTCTATCTCTAGTTATCCTCATACCAAGGATTTATTTAGCTACACCTAGATCCTTCATAGAAAAGCTATCACTTAATTATTTCTTGAGTACATTAATATTGTACATGTTGGAATCAACTACAAGCATATCATCGACATATAAAAGAAAAATAATGTAGTTGCCATTTTTAAAAATTTTAAAATATACACAATGGTCTGAATGACATCTACAATAACCCTATTATGTCATAAAATTGTCAAAGTTCAAATACGATCATCTTGGAGCTTGTTTTAAGCCATCTAAACTCTTCTTGAACCTGTACACCATTTTCTCCTTATCTTTGACTTTGTATCCCTATGGCTACTCTATATATATTTCCTCCTCCAAGTCACCATGAAGGAATGTAGTCTTCACATCTAAATTTTCAAGGTACAAATCTTTTACTGCTACCAAACTTAAAACAACTCTTATAGAAGTCATTTTAACTACTAAAGAAAATATTTCGTCAAAGTCTATACCTTTCTTTTGTGCAAAACCTTTAACCAC
The DNA here is from genome assembly GCA_037957365.1 of Torreya grandis. Lineage (NCBI taxonomy): Eukaryota > Viridiplantae > Streptophyta > Pinopsida > Cupressales > Taxaceae > Torreya > Torreya grandis. The sequence continues at coordinate 2,793,299 of JARHVA010001677.1, forward strand.
CATTCTAGGCTTGAATTTATTTTTACCTTCATTTTTCTCTTTTATCATGTATACCTACTTATTCTGTAATGCCTTCTTTCCTTTGGGAAGCTCCACCAAATCCTATGTCTAGTTTTCCATTAAAGCAGCATACTCCTCATCCATAGCTTGCTCCCACTTATCCTTGGCATCAATCTGCATTGCTTCTTCATAGTTTTCTAGCTCACCACCATCAGTAAGTAATAAATAATATAAAGAAGGAGAAAAATGATTAAGTGGTCTATTTACTCTTATAGATCTTCTAACAAGGGTTCTAGGTACCTGTACCTATTGCACATTTTGATCAAAAACTTGTAGGACATGTTTTTTTGTAATGTCTTCTAATACTGTATATTCCCTTTTGGATTTTTCTTGCTTCTTTTCCTACAACTGGTCCCTTTACATGACTTTTTTATGGAAAACAACATCTCTACTCCTAATTATTTTCTTATCTTCCATATTCCACAATCGAAATCCATAGTCATCAGTTCCATAATCAATAAATGTGCATTTTTGAGACTTAGCTTCTAAATTATTCCTATGATCTTTGTCAATATAAGAAAATGCCTCACAACCAAAAACTCTTAGAAAATAATAATCTACCTTCTTTCCAGTCCATGCCTCCTTTGGTATTACACCATCCAAAGCACTCGAAGGTCCTTTATTTATCAAATAAACTATTGTAGTTATAACATCTATCCAAAACTGTAAAGACAAACTTGCATGCAATCTCATACATCTGGAATGCTTTATAATAGTCCTATTCAATCTATCTGACACATCATTCTATTGTGGTGTTCTTAAAACTATTTTTTGTCTACGAATTCCACTTTCTGAATAGGAATTATTAAAAGCGTTACTACAATACTCACCTCCATTATCAGATCTGAGACATTTTAATTTTAAACCTATTTTATTTTCAACTAAATCTTTCTATTTCTTGAATGTGTCAAAAACATCAGACTTATTTTTTATATAGTACACCTAAACCTTCTTAGTTACATCATCAATAAATGTAACATAATAATTTGAACCACCAAGTGAAGATACCTGAGCTGATCCCCATACATCTATATGTACAAGCTCTAACTTTTACTCTTTTTTGGCTGGTCCAACCCTGAGAAACCTCACACATTTTTGTTTCCCATATACACAGTGCTCACAAAAGTCCAGATCTAATTCTTTTAGACTTGGTAATTTACATTTTGCATGTAGGGTCTTCATTCCCTTTTCACTCATGTGGCCATGTCTATAATGCCACAAAGCTACATCTTTACCTGTAGCAGCTATAACACAAGATGAATTAACATTATCTTTATACAAATATAAAGTGCCTACTTTCTTACCTTTTTCAACCACTATAGAACCCTTTGTAACATTCCATGATTCAGCTGTAAATATGACCATATAACCTTCACTACCCAGTAGCCCTGAAGAGATCAGATTTATCCTCAAGCTTAGAACATGTTTGACATCCTTTAGCACCCAAGTGTGTCTATTCTATAATTTAACCTAAACACTTATTTTTCCAATAATACTATAGGTTTTATCATCACTGAGGTAAACATTTCCATAATTACTTTGAACGTAATCTATAAAATAATGTCTATGAGGGATCGCATGAAAAAGAGCACTTGAATCTAAAACCCAATATTCAAAAATATTATCCAAAGAAAGTATAAGAGCATTATATCACCTTCTACATTTGCTTCTCTATTACCTTCCTATTGGTCCTTACTCAATTTATCCTTTCAAAACCAACACTCTTTCTTTATGTGTCCTAGCTTGCCATAGATCCAACATTCCATCTTGCCTCTTGATTTAGATCTTGCCCCCCCTTTTGATTTTCTATGATTTCCTCTTCTTCTATTCTTATGCCTTTCTTTGTTCTCCACTGTTAATGTATTTATCGATATGGATGTTTCACCTATGTTTTTCATTCACATTTCCTCGCATAGGATAGCACCCACCACATCTTTAAACTTTAGTTTAGCATTATTAGACACATAGTTGCTTACTGCCATTACCATGCTACTCTAGCTTTCAAACAAGGAACAAAGAATAAGAAGAGCCCTAAATTCATCATCAAAGTCAATATTTACATAATGTAACTAACTAGTAACCGTGTTAGACTCATTTAAATGATCTAATACTAAACCATTTTTAGACATTTTCATATTAAATAATTTTTTCATCAAAAATATTTTATTTGAGGCAGAGGGTTTTTCATATAACTTGTTTAATGTTCTCATAAGACCTTTTGTTGTCTTTTCTTGTGATATGTTGAATGCTACAGAAGATTCAAGACACAACCGTATGGTTTCAAGGGCTTTTCGATCCAATAGTTCCCAAGCTTCATCTGACATTATCAATGGCTTCTTGGCTTGCCCTCCCAATGATAAATATAGGTCTTTTTGGTAAAGGTAATCCTCCTTCTGCATCTTCCACAATATAAAATTTTGTACATTGAACTTCTCCACCTTAGATTTATTTTCATCTGCCATAGATCCCACTCAAGATTAAACCCTTTTCTTCTTATGATTTAAAATTATGCAAACAAAATCTTTGTTATGAGACCACTTGTTAAGAAAAAATAAAATACAGATTTATCCCCAAATCGTATTCAAGAGAAACTATAAAATGAATCAATCAAATACACATAAAATAATCATAAACATGCACAAACAAGAGACACCAAATTTAACGTGGTTCACCCAAGATGGGTTACATCCACCAAACTTATCCAGTATATTATTTTTAACAATACAAGGGAGAAACAAATCCTGCAACAAACTCTATTACACCTCTATACCTCTTTCTCCCTCCTCTCTGTGTGCAATCTGTTTCATCTTTCATCTCAGCCATGTAACAATATATTTTAAGGCAAAAAACACCTAAACATAACCTCTATCATCATATCTGAAAACCTTTAATCAATGGTCCAGATTGACTACAAAATTACAATTTAACAAGACAATTTTAATAAAAAAATTAAGACCTCGTAAGGGGGGTTCCCCCCTTGCGACCCTTCGTGCCATCACAGATACAAAGAATGAGATCCAAAATCCGATTGAAATAATATTAGATTTTTAACCTCTGATCTTGGAAAACAATTAGGCTCCACACCTAACATTTGTTAATAAAATAATAAAATTTGATTGACAATTATATTTGAGCCTTCAACTCTAGCTTGTAATGGGTCTTTTTCAATAAAATAAATAGAAGATACAAATTTAAATATTTTTGTGTAAAAAATCAAGTTTTCATTTTATTTTTATGGAATCATAAATTTAACTAAAACCCTAGATCACATAAAAATCAAGCAAACAACAAGCAATGTTCTTAAAATAAAATTATGGGTTCACCATAATGTTTAATCATTCTTTTGTATTTAACAATGAATTACTAAGAATACATAAACTATTGGAAACTAATTTAGATCTATAGAAATATAAATATATGAATGTGTAATAAATAATTTACAAAATTTAAAATGAGTTATAAATAATAAATTGACAAACAAATATGCAAACCTAGCCCAAACTGAATGCATGCTGACTGTTACTGAAAACTAACTGCAAGGACCCCTAATCTATGTTGAAATTGAAAATAGAAATTCAAACTATGTTAGGACAAGGTCACACTAGGAGGACAAGGCCACATTATGGTCACAACTTAGTTAAATGTGCGATTGATTTTACAATATGGTTGCATGCCCTTATTGGTGAGGGTTTATTATTTATCCGTGTCTCGATTTGTCATGTGGAAGACCTAAAAAATACAAACCCTAGATCCTACACAATAAATCAAATTCCAAAATGGGAGAATAGGGTTAGGAGAATTGCCGAGATATCCTTAGAAAACCTCATGTAATCTAAGTGTTACTTACATATCCCAAAAGGGCCTTAGGTTGATATAGTTTCCCCCCCCTAGAGTGAGTGTGTGAATCTTGACTTTGTTATATGAATGCAACTACATAGATTGCTTTGAAAGCTTGACAATGAGTACCTTTTACTTCCAATAAAATGACTTTAGACTTAGACTATGACTATTAGAATGCAATAGAATTGAAATCGAAAAGAATGGTCCTTTTTTGCTCAATGTGTAGTAGCATTGCCAAGTGATTGCTAGTTTGAATAGGTATCGATGTGCTTATATAAAGGAATATTTTGAATATTTTTGCCAAGCAACCTTTCTAAAAGCACAAGAGGGGTAAAATACAACATCTTAAATTTAAAAAGTTACTATTGGAGCATGAGGGACAAGGTCGTGCTATTGGACTTGACCGTAATGCGGCCCTGTCCAACTCAACATTTTCTTGTTCCAAAAGGACAAAGATTACTAAAACTGGGTTGACATGAGTTTGTAATAAAAAATATGGATATTTGAATGATGTTTTGAGTAATTATAAGATAATTATGGAATAATGAATATTCTCGTAGAGATTACAAGTTAACAAAATGGCAAATAGGTCAAACAAAGTAAAGATATCAATATTAAACATCATCAAGCACTTAATGAATAATTTTGAGTGTCTACAGAAGGAATAAAAGACATGGAGCTCCAATTAAAAATAAAGTTAAAACAATAAATAAATAAAAAATAAATTAACTATAAATATGAAAAAAAATCTTACCTCTATCACTTCAATAAAATATTTGATGATAATAGATTATATTATATTGCTCCATCTCATCACCATACAATTTCACATATATAAATGACCTATTAAAAAAAATACATTAACAAATGTAAATCATATAAAATGATAAATAAATACTTAAATTTTTTTATAGCTTAAGGTTAATGTCATACCCCTGTAGACTATCAATGCTCTTTAAGGGTGTGGAATTCTTCTTCTTCTCAACATGTAAAAGAATAACAAAGATATGAGTGGGTGTATAACTCCTCTATATCACATATATGAATTGCACGAACATTGTATTTGCCATAAAAACATTATGAAATCCCTTTTTCATAACATTTGGTGTGATAATGGGATTGCCTTTTTGAAGTGTTTAATATTACAAAAATTAAATTAAATTATTTATTTTTAATAAATAAAAATAATTGATTTTAATATTAAAAAAATTATTTTATTAAAAAATATTCAGGGTCAATCTTTTTATAGTTTCTATTAGGTTTTTTCTTTGTGATTTATGTTTAATTTTTTCTTAAAATTTGTTGTTCTTTTTTTATTAGTCTTTTAAAATAAGGGTTTTGTATAAGACTTTTGTTGTGGTTTTTACATACAGTTTATGTTTAGAATATTTGTTTAAGATATTCTTTAAGGTTTAATTTAGGATGTTTATCTTAGATTTATGTTAATGTTTCATTTAATATTTTTCTTTACCACGTTTTTTTCTGCTTGTTAATGTTTATGTGTATTCATTTTTAGATATTAATTTTATTCAATTTTAAAAATTAATTACAAAATAATCCATATCTTTATCCGTTAATTTATGAGGAGTTTTAAATATTCTTCTTTCTTCCTCCTCTCTAAATAAATTGGTTTATTAAAGTCATGTAACCATTATCTCCAAAACTCTCTTCTTGAAAACCCTTTTCCATACTCTTTTGTTAAGTACTTTCTCTTTTCTGCTTTTTTGAAATTTTGCAGCCTCTAAAATTTGTACACATGTTTAGTGGTATATAGGCCCTCTCCTTTTCTTATTGTCTTTTTTCCATGCCTTCTTATCATTCTCTGTCACATTGTCCTTTCTCTCCATCCTCAAAATAACAAAATAATAAAAGTGAGTAGGGGTATGAGAAGGGAAAGTATATATTCCTCTCCTAATAATTTTAATTTTATATTTTTTTCCAATTCGATTTTGTTATAAGTTATGTCAAGTTTGCGTCACTACAATAATTTTTGGGTTTGCATCATCTTAATTTTTAAAAATTAAATACTTATTAAGATTTATTAATAATATTGACACTTATATTAATTTAGAGACAACTGAGACATTAAAAATAGACATAAGCTACTTTAAGCGAAAATAGACATCACGGGGATTTAGATTAGGAGACATTAATAAGGAACAAATTAATTTAGAGAGAAGGGCACATTAAAATAGAATTAGGATAATTTAGAGACAAAAAGAACATTAATTTAGTAAGGGGTTGGGTTAGTATGTAAGAACAAATATTAGTAAATGGAATTAGACTAAGGGGTAAAGATAGATATTAATAAGGGGGTTAGGTTAGCTGTTAGTGTAGATAGGGAAAGACTTTAGACATTATATATTTTTATTAAAAGTGTAGAGAGGTAAAAAATGATTTGACAATTATATTTGTCAATTTTAGGGATGTAAGAATTTTGTTCTAGTTTTCAAAAGATTGTACGGATTTTGAGTAAAATGATCTCCTTCAAAATTCTATTAGGACAATCACATCTAGAAATTTATGGGCAAATTGGGAATATATTTTGAGACTTGTATTCTTTTTAGATGATTATTATCATATCCCTAAAATACTTGTACAATTTCAAAAACAATATAATTAATATAATGACATCCTTTTGTGCTAAAATGAATATATGATAAATAAATCAATACTTTAGATTTGCTTAAATTATGCACTAAATATTTGTATTCATTGTTTATGCACTTGTACATTGATCTTTATATAAATTCATTTTATTATTTCATATGTTATATATACTAATATATTTATTTATTTATAGATTTGTCAAATTCAAATTAAGATTATATTGACATGCATACTAACAGACAAGAAATTAAAAAAACCAACAAATTAAAAGCAATTAACAGATATTTTGACTCAAAAATATATAATATATCATTTTAGAAAAAAATAAATAAATTAATTAAAAAATATAAAATAAACATATTAATAAAAGTTTAATATAAAAATTTCACAAAAACATAAACACCCTAAAATAATAATATTTTACTAATAATAACTACCCATACCATATTAATGGTGCAAGAACATAAGGAATTTGTTCGTGTTTCTCAATCGCAACTCAAGGAACTACTTTTGCAAAACCATACACAAATGGCATCATGGTTCATCGGGTTCTATTTCCGTTCTTGATAGTGTTTCCCTTCTTTCTATTTCCAAGAAATGTTGTTTTTTGGTTTGTTATTTTTCAATTTTATTTTATTTGTTAATCGTTTTTGTCGTTTATTTTTGTTTTTAGTCTTAAGGCAATTAAAATTATGAGTGTGTATTGTATTTTTTCCTTACAAATTTGTATGAGTTTAAATTGTACTTTTTTCTTACAAATTTGTATTAGTTTAAATGTAGTTTTTTTTTTTTTTTTGGTTTGTTTTTCAGTTTTATTTTTACTTGTTTACTCTCTCCATTTTAGTAGTTGTTTACTTGTTGTTTATTTTTATTTTTATTCTGAAGGTAATTAAAATTATCAGTGTGTAATGTACCTTTTCCTTACAAATTTGTATAGATTCAAATTTTGGTCTGTAATGAATTTATTTAAATTTATTGATGTGCTTAGTTTTATTTAGAGTTAAATTTCACAAGAATATGTTAGATTAATTGTTGTTGTTGGAGACGTTTAGATAGTTGGTGTTGTTGATAATTTTGGTATTGTGGGTGATAATATCTGGTTGATGATATTAGAAAATTCGTTTATAATCATTGATGATAGTTATAATGGAAATGCTGACCTCCTCCTTATATCCTAGATTACTTGTATCTAAAAAACATTAGTTTAAGTTAAAATAATTTTAATTTTTTATTTAATTTTAGGATTTATATCTTATTATCATTTATATCAATTAAATTATAAATTTTTAAAATTTTTATTTAATTTTTAATATTAAATTAAAGAAAGTCTACACTCAAATATTAATAAATATTTAAAAACTTTTAAAAATAAATTTTTTTATTTTTTAAATAATTATAATTCTCATATAATTCATTTTCATATATATTTCTCTCGCCTCCTAGGTATGTGAAGTGGTTGGAGTTCACCAATATAATTTAAAAAAAAAAAATAATATCAAAAAATTATTAATTTAATAATGAAATTGTTTAACTCCGAAAAAAATACTATCAAAAATTAATTTTTACTAAATGCAAAATTAAAAATAAAAAAATAATAAAAAATACTCTTAACAGTTCTCTTTTATATATGCAAATTTAATATTAAAAATTTATAAACAATTAAAAATATAAAAATATATATCATAATTATATGAAAGAAACAACACACATTCATTGGATACCAATTTGAAAATTCAATATTAAAAATCTATAAACGGTTAAAAGTATATATCATATTTACCCGATCAAAAATACTAATTACACGCCTTCCCTCCACACAACAATAACAAACAAACAAATAAATAAATATATACATATAAAGTCCTTCCGGGATGCTTCCTCTCTTGGGATCATACGCTTGTCATTAATGAGTTCTGAATGTTTTGTGGCTATTCCATTGGGATTGATGTGAATTTACTAAAGGGATTTCCTCATCTCAAGAAAAATGTTTGAAGGGTTTCTCATAAAAAAAGGTTTGGGGACCATTGGAAAGGTGTCCCACATTAATGGAAATGGGGCCAAGAGTCCAAGGAATTCTACTGCAATACAACTGGCTGTGTTAAAAGCTCCACAGCATTTATAACCAATTTTCGTTAACTGCCAAGTAGCTGTCATATCCACTACTAGCATTCAAATTAAAGTAAAATATCTTTACTACCGACCAAAACCTATTCAATTACTACCACTCTGACATGGTATGCAATGCCATAAGGCTAACTATCATGAAGTAAAAAGATTTGAACTAAACCTGGTGGTCTTGACTCTTACACACGGAACCAAAAAGAAAAAATAAATTACAAGCAGTAAAATTTGAGACCAAACTGTACTAGCCAACAGTCAAACTGAGATGTCTCCCATCTTCCTGTTGTCTAGACAGGAGGATTGTCAGTTAGCACAGAATACTCAGACATCCTGTTAATTTCAGTTTCTTTTGGGATGAGCAATACCCACCTCCAATTTCTATTTAATTGAACCCTCCTCACACACCTCCAACACACCCAATTTCCTCTTCTCTTCCAATCTTTGTAGCCACAGGCTGTTTTCTAAGGGACTTTGCCTGATTATTTCTGCAGGGTCAGTAAGTACCTGTTATCATGGCCTTCATCAATTTTTTTTTTAACTTGTCTGGATGATTGAAGTTCTCTGTAGGGGAAGTATGACTGTAATTGTGTATGTAGATTATCACGCATTGTTGTCATTGGGCTTTAATGGGTGAAGTGGGCATTGCTTTTATTGGGGTTAATCTGCAATTTGATGGTCACTGCTCTTATTGGATTTTCATGTTGCGTGGGTGTTTTGATGAAACCATGTATTTTTTAGCCAAGTTTTAGATCTTATTGTGCAGTTTGTTAGGAAGGGAGCTATAAATATGCTGAATTCATAGTGGTGTTCTCTTAAATTGGAGTCTGGTGGTGGTTGTGTGTGTGTTTCCTACAGTGCTCTCTATTATAACTGTGGTTGTACAATTGCATTCTTTGAGGTTTGAGTTAATGCAGGTTGATGCAGAATGTTTGAGTGGGTTGAATTGTGTTTGAAGTTATGATCTTTCAGGCATGGGAAGGGCCAGATTTGAGGGGTTGTGGGAATGTGTCTGGTTGTGAATGTATGTACTAGTTTAGACGTGATTTCTGTGAGATTTTCATGGGTGATCTTTCACGAGAAGCTGGGATCCTGCTTGCAAGTGGTAGTCAATTAGTGCTATTCTAGCAACAACTTGTTCTTATTAAGTATGGTAAAATGTGTTGAGGGTTTAAAATATTCCTGCTAAACATAATGCTCGCAATGAGGATGAAAATGCTGAAGATCTGTTTTCCTGGTGCAGGAAATGGCTGTTTTGGGATTGTTCCTATTCTGCTTGTTGTCACTATCCAGATTTGTACTGGTCTTAAGCTGGACCAACGCTCATGCAACATTCTATGGTGGTAGTGATGCCTCTGGTACAATGGGTAAGTGAGTGAAAAGCACCGTATGTTGTTTAAGATTCCACTCTTCCCAATTCCATATGAACTTGTCTCTTATTCACTTACTTTTCTGTTACCTTTCAGGGGGAGCTTGTGGGTATGGCAATCTCTATAGCCAAGGCTATGGCACTAACACAGCAGCTCTCAGCACAGCCCTTTTTAACAGTGGCCTCAGTTGTGGAGCATGTTTTCAAGTCAAGTGCAGTGGTGACCCAAAATGGTGCCTGCGTGGGACCATTGTAGTGACTGCTACCAACTTCTGCCCTCCCAACTCTGCTCTACCTAACAATGCTGGCGGGTGGTGCAATCCTCCTCAACAGCACTTTGATCTATCCCAGCCTGTTTTCCTCAGGATTGCCAAGTACAGAGCTGGAATTGTTCCTGTCATCTACAGAAGGTGAGTCCGGACTTGCATACCCTTATTGGCCTGGGGCCATATCTATATATGCATTTGAACAAATTCTAACTATTTGGGTATGTTTTTTTTCAGAGTTCCTTGTCACAGGAGAGGTGGAGTAAGGTTCACCATTAATGGCCATTCGTACTTCAATTTAGTTCTGATCTCAAATGTTGGAGGAGCAGGGGATGTGCATTCTGTGATGATCAAGGGCTCCCGGACTGGTTGGCAGCAGATGTCTCGTAACTGGGGACAGAATTGGCAGAGCAATTCTTATTTGAATGGGCAGAGCCTCTCATTCAGGGTAACCACCAGTGATGGAAGGACCATCACTTCATATAATGTTGCTCCAGCTCACTGGCAGTTTGGGCAGACTTATAGTGGAGCTCAGTTCCATTGACTTATATTCTGTACCGCCATATCACTAAGCTAAACGTAACTGTAATCTGGACTGTCTATGTACTAAGCTCCCTGAACTGAGATTGGGGCTTATTTTATTATGGCTCCTGTCAAGTTCTTAACTATATATCTGTTTGTAACTTAGATGTCTTATATTTTGAAATGTAATTAGGTGCCTCTGGCATAACGAGAGTAGGAAGTGCTCTCATATATCATAAACTACCATATATACCTAAACAAAAGGCCGGGCATTGCGCCCCTTAGAACGGTCTTTCCATTCCTTATTGATCTGGAATGCTGTGGTGGAATCTTCAATCAGCTCCACCCGCTCCACAGATTGACTATTGATCATTTGTACCATTTTATGTTAATCCACAGCAGTGGTGGTTTCTTTTGGTAGCCGCCCCTGCCATATCCGTTTTCATATGACATCTAGATTTTCTTAGCAGTAACACTAAGGTGCTTCCATGTAATTTCTGAAGATTCTATGATATATGAAATAGCATTATCTTTTCTTTCAATGCTTGTATACTTGGACCTTTCCAATCTCTGTAAGTGGATCTCCATGAGCATGGATGAAGGGCCCTTCTACACAATCATGGAGGTTAAACATGGGCTATGCTTACATGGTAGGTAGGCGTTAAGAGATCCCCTAGCATTGATGTGGTGTAATATATTTATCATAGGAGTAAAATTGCCAAAGTGATCTTAAACAGTGAAAAAGCTCATTCACAGAAATTATCAAAGAGCACATAACTAGATAAAAAGATAGATTTAAGCGGTGATTCTGAACGTTGATAAATTCTTTGTAAGTATGGAAGTAATTGGATAATTTGTGCCAAGATGTGCATTGGGTACTTGGGTTGTCTCAGCAATGGCACTGTGGCCATATAACTTGGAGCTGTTCAGATTTCCTTGCTTTATCATTCTGGTTTTTTTCCTGGTTAGAATTTGTTAGTGAAAAAGGACGTGTTTTTTTTTCCATCAAAATAATTTAATTAAATCAGGGGTTGGGAAGTCAACTAAATTTCGGCACTTTGGTGTTTGTTTATTGGAATATAGCCTAGGCTTAAGAGATTATGTCATATTGTCATACTCGGGGCACTAATAAGAATGTGTAGTTTATCATATTATTATTTAACTTATAAAATTGAATATGCTATTTAATTGATAATAATATATTATGTTAAGTATTTTTTTGGGTTGGATGTGGATTCATTTTCCCTTTCTTTTAATTTAAAAAAAATAAAATTAAAATGAATAGAAATTATTAGAAGATTTGAGATCCCATTGAGAAAAAATAGAACATAAAAAATAATATTTTTAATATTTTAAATATTTTTTAAAATGAAATTTTAATTAGATATGCCAAACAAATATAATTATAACAATCATAAAAATAAGATTTAATTAATTATTTTCTAAATTTAATGAGAATTTATATAGAGTTTGATGATTAGCATCTAATAATATGTGATTTAGGAACAGTGATCTATATATAAATTTAGACATCTTCAAGTGTTAGGTACATTGTCCAAAAATTTGGTTCTGATTAAAGTTGAATGTTAGAAGTGTTGGGAAATTTCTAGTAAATGTCATAAGTATTGGAACAAAAAGAGTATGAAATGGGTTGATAATTATATTTTCTTGGTCTTGATTGTTTGTTTCCTTGCTCCAATCTATGCAATGCAGCATCGTTAACTTGTTAAACATATTTTTTATCCTTGCTCTAGGATGGCAAAAATATTTGAAACTCAAAGAAAACAATGGGAGCTTTAGGGCACTATGTTGAGGGCTAGCAAGTCTCAATAAACACCATCTAATTATATGGTCTCTAAATGGTGAAAACTATTAGATAAAATATGTTTAAAAATAGTAAATCGCATAATAAAAATAACTTTACAGATATATAAACCTTTAATATTGTATGCCAATAGTGTTCCACGAGAAATACTAATTGTTAGGTTGTGGAGCTAAAAGCTTCACCAGGATGCAAACAGGAGAAGTTATGGAGGTTGCAGAAGAGTTGCGGAGTGTCACAGACTCCGGCGTCGGTCAGGGCAACCGACGACGGCAGGTAGGAGATAGAAGGCAACCGACGTCGGTCTTATATCGGCCGGCGTCGGCACCCCCAGGCAGACAGGGACCGACGTCGGTCGCCTGTGTGGTTCGAGCTGCGAGTATATTACGGGCAGTTGGTTGACGAACTAAGTGTTTGCATGTTTAGAGCTATTTTTAGACTGAGAGCTGCGGATTTAATTATTGTATTATTTGTCTAATTATTGTTTGGATGAGATCTATATATGGACTCATGATTGTATTGTAAAAGTGTGCTAGAAAGCCATAGAGCTTTTAGAGAGAGATAGTGTAGCTCCTCCTAGTTCCAAATGGGTGCTGAGTGTGTATGATCAGGGAGAGTTGCAAGGTCTGCAAGGTCAAGGAGCTGATCCACCGGGGTACTGGTTGAAGAATCATAAGGACTTGGTGAGGCAAGGACAAGGGTTCTTCAGGGGTGTAGAGATATCTACATGGTGAGTAAGGTCTAGTGATTTGCAGGTAGCAGAGAGCAGGGGATCTACTTGGAGTACGGTTGTGTACTTGGTGAACTGGTAGCGTGTTACTGACTGGTTGGAGAGGTGAACATCAATTCTATATTGGAGTTAATTGTTGGGACCGAGAGAGAGAGGGAAGAAGGTCTTGAGGTGTGGCGAACCTTTGAGGTGGAGGAAGAAGTGGCATCTTCCTTATTGTATATTCTTCTATGTATATAATACAATTGTGTATTGTCTCTCAATTCCTGTGTTGTTTCATATTTTTAGTTATTTATTGATTCTGGTATAATTTCGTGTTTAGTTGCTAATACAAAAAGTAATCACATGTGCTCTAATTGGTAGAGCAAGATCCTAACTCAGTAGGGATCGGAGCATGTTTATTGTTTTAGGTTCCCTGACACGTGGTATCAGAGCTTTTGGTTGGGTTACTAATAGGTGGTTTCAGATCTGGTAGTTTTTGTTGATTACATGTTACTCACAGGGGTTTCTGATTGAGTGGGAGTATTGCAATCGTAGAAGGAAGTAAGCTATGAATGGAGAAACTGAATAGCACGAATGGTCTGATTGATGGAAAGAAAGAGCAAGTAAATAAAGATTGTTGGTTGGTTGCAGATCAACAGGGAGGAGCAAATGTTGCAGGTGATGTTGCACATGATGTTCTGGATAAAATGGAATCTTGGTTCACAGATTCTTTTGCCTCTTTCCATGCAGTTCGAAATAGAGCATCTTTTCATGGGTATGTCTTTGAAGACTTTGTAGAGATTTATTTAGGAGCTGGAGAGCCTTGTCAGATTATTGACAAAGGGGAAGTGAAGCTGAAATTGCAAATGGACGACACTCAGTGGTTGAAGTCATGCAGGTACCAGTCTTGGAGATAAGTCTAATTTTTTCAAGAAATTTGGGTGATGAGAGATGTACTATAACTCTCACAGCGGATACACTTGAATTAGATGGTGGTAAGAAAGTAGGTATCCTTTATCTATCTACTTATATTACTGATTCACTTTCTGTTACAGAGATGTGGCTTTGTAGGCTTGGTTACATATGTAAAAGGAGAATGCATGTTTTGAAGCGGAAGACAGATGTTTTTAACAAGCTAAAGAACTGAAAAGCCTTGGTGTTCATGGAGGAGATGACGGACAGAGATTAGGTGAGAGAACTGAATTATTCTGAGCAGAGCAGGGTTGATTTGATTAGGATTTTGATCCATGGAGAGCTCGCGGGTAAAAAGTTATCACTCACAGACGAACACAGGTACCGGCGTCGGTCACACAGTAACCGACGTCGGCAACAGGAAGACCGACGTCGGTCATGAAGGAACCGACGTTGGTAGAAAGGATACCGGCGTCGGCCAAGAAAACGACGTCGGCAGTCAGGGTCAGTGCAGGGAACCGACATCGGTCGGGAGCAGACTGGGAGATCGTCGAGATCAGTCACTGGAACGGATATTGGGCGGACAACAAGCTGTCAACAAGTCTCAAACGCTCATGTGGAGGTTAGAAAGGGTAAGTGAACCTCATATTCGTTGTTCACCTTCTTTATATTGCTTATTGATGGTCAAAAACCAGGTAGATGGAAGAAGCAATGCAGGTAGAGTCCAGATACAGTGGGAGCTTGGCATGGATGAGGAGTGTGAGTCCTTGGAGAAGAACCAAACAGGTATTTTTTGGTAGAGTTGTCAGTTGGAAGAAAGCACTGAGAGACAGATGGATTCCCGAGTTAAAAAAGAGAGTGGATGGATACAAGAGATGGAAGGCCAAGGCATATGGTCTTGAAGAAGCTGCAGGACAGTGGTACAGGTTTTGACAGGGGGATGACTAAATATGGCTTCAGTCAATGTCAGTGTAACTATTATGATTTTGTTCTTACCAGGTGGATGATGAGTCGCGACATTATCCAGTTACTGTATGTGGATGGTTTGCTAGCAGGTTTTGTACATACATGGATCTGCTGAGCTAAAAGGTAAGGTTAGTTTAGAGGTGTGTCATAGAGAATTTGGAGCAGCGAAATTCTTTGGCATAAGAGACATGGAGATTTTATCTCCAGTGGGAGCTAATGTGAAGACGGTGTTGGCGAGGTTCATTACGCAGGATGCAGAATTAGAAAGCACACCAAGGTCTGGACAGTTCAAGCTTAGCTTGAAACAGGGTTCGAAATCACATGAGGTCTATTGTAGACCTGAGTTTTCTCAATCAGTGGGGGTTGTCAGAAAGTATGGAGCCAATTCGGGGAAGGAGTACTGGAGGGCCGTTCAGTGGGACTAGCAGTAGGGATTCTTGTTATGCAGGGGCAAGTTCTTCACTACATGGATGTGTAGGTTCGGATGTGGCAGGTTACTTGAATGACAGGTATAGCATCACAGGTTGTGTGGTGGTTGGTCTTCAGAATTGATCTTGAAGAGAGATACAAACCAAGAAATAGATTAGATGGGCTACAGATACAGGTACAGGTGCAGCTGTTTATCTCCAAGTGGGAGATTGTTAGGTTGTGGAGCTAAAAGCTTCACCAGAATGCAAACATGAAAAGTTATGGAGGTTGCAGAAGAGTTGCGGAGTGTCACAGACTCCGGCGTCGGTCAGAACAACCGACGACGGCAAGAAGGAGACAGAAGGCAACCGACATCGGTCTTATATCGGCCGGCGTTGGCACCCCCAGGCAGACAGGGACTGACGTCGATCGCCTGTGTGGTTCGAGCTGCGAGTATATTATGGGCAGTTGGTTGACGAACTAAGTGTTTACATGTTTAGAGCTATTTTTAGACTGAGAGCTGTAGATTTAATTATTGTATTATTTGTCTAATTATTGTTTGGATGAGATCTATATATGGACTCATGATTGTATTGTAAAAGTGTGCTAGAAAGCCATAGAGCTTTTAGAGAGAGCTAGTGTAGCTCCTCCTAGTTCCAAAGGGGTGCTGAGTGTGTATGATCAGGGAGAGTTGCAAGGTCTGCAAGGTCAAGGAGCTGATCCACCGGGGTACTGGTTGAAGAATCATAAGGACTTGGTGAGGCAAGGACAAGGGTTCTTCAGGGGTGTAGAGATATCTACATGGTGAGTAAGGTCTAGTGATTTGCAGGTAGCAGAGAGCAGGGGATCTACTTGGAGTACGGTTGTGTACTTGGTGAACTGGCAGCGTGTTACTGACTGGTTGGAGAGGTGAACATCAATTCTATATTGGAGTTGATTGTTGGGACCGAGAGAGAGAGGGAAGAAGGTCTTGAGGTGTGGCGAACCTTTGAGGTGGAGGAAGAAGTGGCATCTTCCTTATTGTATATTCTTCTATGTATATAATACAATTGTGTATTGTCTCTCAATTCCTGTGTTGTTTCATATTTCTAGTTACTTATTGATTCTGGTATAATTTCGTGTTTAATTGCTAATACAAGAAGTAATCATATGTGCTCTAATTGGTAGAGCAAGATCCTAACTCAGTAGGAATCGGAGCATGTTTATTGTTCTAAGTTCTCTGACACTAATTGCAAAATGCTACATTTCGATTATCTCACTACGCTGATTTACCTAATTATTCGTAGATTATTATGGTTGTTAAATTGATTTGTTACATTTTAACTAAATTTTAAGTCATATGTTGTTATGGGTTAGAAGTATGTTATTTAGATTTCATGATTTCATTATTATGAGATGGCTAATTATGAATTCTGTACATAATGATTATGTTATATTTATTATTATAACATGTTTAATGATATATATAAACATGTTATAATAATAAATATAACATAATCATTATGTACATAATTCAATTAACTAACTACCTTCTTGTGGTGGGTTGGATGCAAGGGAGTTCATCCCTCAAAGCATAACAAAAGAAGAGCATTATTGGAGAGGGTGACATAGATGAAGATGGTGAAAGATGACATAGGAATTGCCAATACTCATGCACATACCACATTAGATTTAATATGTTATTTGCATTGTGTGTTTGATTTGTTAAAGTTAGTACGTTTTGAAAGTTAATTACAGTTAGACATTAGAATTTGCATGTTTTAAATGTCAGTGCATAGATAAAGAATAAATCTTATATGTGATTGCATTTTGTATATTATTCATAAACTCAGTGGTTAATGTTGTAGTATGATTATATAAAGTTACTTTACTTGTGTTTGTCTATAATTACGAAATATAAATCAAATGGATGATATCTAATTACTATTATTTATAGACTAGTAAAATGTCTTTAAAATGTTTTAGAACATTAAGCTTACTATTATTGATATTTGAGAATATCAATATACATTAAGCTATTAAAATAAAAAAAGATATATATAGCTTATATACACTAATAATTAACTAAAACAATTATCTTGTTATAATTGGAATCAATAATTAATTGGTCTATCATTTTGATATATACAAGATAATTGACGTAAAAAGAGATAATTACCTTTATTTGATATTAAAGAGGTTGAATTATTCTAAAATATCAACTTAAGAGCTAAGCCTAATCTTGTTGTCTTGCATGGACTATGTTAAAATTTAAAAGTATAGTTATCAATTTGAAAATGATTAGAAAAAAGACTTTGGAGTGGTATACTCAATCATGAAACATATGTTGATGTGCATAATTTTGAAATGAATATTTTAATGAATAGAGAATTAAAGAAAGTTCAAATTAGGGCACGCATAAGCAAGATTAATAATAGTTAATTGGTTAATAGTTACTGTTAAATTAGAAAAACATGAATCTTGTATGGTAACTATGAGTTTGAAAATTTTCATGCAAAGCTCGATGGGAGAAGTATATTAAAATAAAGGTAAACTGAGAAGAGAATGAGGTATTGAAAGGATTTTAATCCAAGAAATATCATTAATGACAAGCATGAAAGTGAGAGAAAAATAAAAATGCATAAAAGACTAAGTTACCTCTCAAAAGCAAACCATAGAGACAAGAGATTTGAAGTGGAAAATCGAACGTATCAGAGAAAAATCTACGTGATCTTAATAGAAGGCTTGCAATAAATATCTTCACAAGTATAAAATTAAACAAAAACACAAGAGAAGAAGAGAGAGAGCTAGATGAATCTTAGTGAAGAAGGAGGAGGGAAAAAACTCTTTTATACAGCTAGAGGAGGAAAATGAGAGTTACATAAAACTCTATTATGACCTTACAAGCCCTCCAAGTGTGTAACACTTATGTTTTAGTCCCTTACAAGGGAAGGAAGGTGTGAGCCAAGTGGAGATACGAGTTACTCATGCAAGTAACTCCCAAATCTTAAAAGAGAAAAAATGAGAGAGTGACACTTAAACGATTCTAGATTAATGTGAATTAAAAATTCACATAAATATAATTTTTTTATAAAAAAAAAAAAACTTAGAATACAAATAAATTATCTTAAATAAATGGTAATCCTAACACTCCCTCTTAAACTTTATTTAAGGGTTTAAAACCAAATAAGAAGGGAGGAAACAATACTAACTCTCTCCCTTGATGAAAACTTAAACTTTATTTAAGGGTTTAAAACCAAACAAGAAGGGAGGAAACAATACTAACTCTCTCCCTTGATGAAAACTTACTTCAGTCGTAACTTGTTACAAAAGAAAACAAACTTGTCTCTACATAAAGGCTTAGTGAATATATTAGCTATTTGTTCTTCAGTGGGATAGAAAGAGTGAAGAATCTAATTGTCTTTAAGAAGTTCGTGTTGAAAGTGATGTTGAATCTCAATGTACTTGAACTTTGCATGAAAAATTGAGTTTTTTGCTAACGTAATTGTACTTTGATTATCACTAAAAATTAGAGTAGAATGTTTTGGGTAGTCAAAATATACAAAAAATCTTCTAATCTAAATAGTTTTTTTTTACATGATTACAAGTTTTATATTCAACTTCTGTAGAAGATAGAGATACGATTTGTTGCTTTTTACTATTCCATGAAATAGTGCTGGAACCCAAAGAGAAGCAATAACTACTAGTGGATCTATGATCATTTGAATCACCAGTCCAATCAAAATCTAAATAACTTACCAAAAAAAAATTATTCGAGATATACTCGATGTCATATGTTAGAGTACCTTTAATATAATGAAGAGTTTTTTTAGTGGCTTTAAAATAAGTAGCTTGAGGTTTAGACATAAAACGAAAAATCAATCTAACAAAGAAGGCAATATCAAGATGAGTATGAATAAGATAATTCAAATTACCAATTAATTGTCTATAAAAATTAAATCAACATTTTTTATTTTCATGTCATTAAGAAGTTTAACATCAAGTTCACAAGGAGTAGCAATAGTTTTAAAATTTAACATATTAAATCTAGATAATAAATCATATGCATATTTAGATTGAGAAATATAGATGTTATCTTTTTCTTGCTAAACTTGAATGCCTAAAAAGTAATGTAAGAGACTCAAATCCGTCATTTCAAAGCTATTCTTCAAAACATTTTTGGTGTAAGAAACCATTGAACTATTACTACTAGTTATGATTAAGTCATCAACATACAAAACAATGATAACTATGTCATTTGGAGTATTTTTGATAAAAAGATTAAGATCATTAGAAGTATGAGTAAAGCCTTGAGCTATAAAGAATTGATAAATTTTAGAGTACCATTCTCTAAGAGATTGTTTTAAATCATAAATAGCTTTGTTTAATTTGTATACAATATGTTTATTTTCTTTCTTTACAAAATCAAGAGGTTGAAACATGTAAAGTTATTAATACAAATCACCATTAAAAAAACACTCCTAACATCTATTTGATAAATAGGCCAATGCATGTGAGCAATTAAAGTTGAAAAAAATTTAATAGTAGACATTTTAACAACAAGAGCAAAGCTTTCATTATAATTAATTTTTTTAATTTAAAAAAAACCTCTAGCAACTAATCTATCTTTATATTTTTCAATTTGATTGTCAGAATTGAACTTAGTTTTAAACAACCATATACAACTTATCAAATTATGCCCTTTAGGTAAAAGAACTGTCCCAAGTGTTATTAGAAATCAAAAAGTTGTATTCATCATGCATAGCTTTTTTTTAATGTGACTTTGAGCTTGTTTTAAAGTTTTAAGATCATTATTTTACATAAGTTTAGACATCAAAGCATAATTGTCAATTTATTGTCTAGTTCTACGAGTATCATTAAGATCAACATTAATTTTTGAATCTTCTATAGTAGTCTTAGCCCATTTAGGCATAGCTTTTGGTGGAGCAAGATTAGAAAAAAAAAAAGAATAGAAACATCATTATGCAACACATCATTATGATCATCACTCGATTCATAAGAAAAGAAAACAAAAATAATATCAAGAGAATTTGAATTGAAAGCATAATCAAGTAAATCATTTTCAAAAATATTAACATCTTTTTTAATCTTGATTTTATTAGTTTGAAGATCATAAACCCTATAGGCTTTAGATGAATTATCATAACCAACAAATATAAAGGTGTCTATTTTAAAATTTAATTTTTGACGCTTTTCAATTAGAATATGAACAAATGTATTACAACAAAAAATACGTAAATATTTTAAATTAAGTTTTCTACCACTTCAAGCTTCTTCAATTGTAATATTTAAAACAACTTTAGTAGGAGTCTTATTGATGAAATAAACTGCACAATACATGGCTTCAACCTAAAATTTATAATGTATATTTTTAGTATGCAACATACACTTAGTCATTTAGTGATAGTCCTATGTTTACGTTTAACATCATTTTACTCAGGTGTGTAGGAAACAATTTTCTCATGCTTAATTCGATGTTATTTATAATATGCAAGAAAATTATTGTTAACATATTCGATATCATTATCAGTGCATAATATGAGTAAAGAACAATGAGATTGTTTTTCAACAAAGACATGAAAGTTAATAAAAATATCTAAAATTTGATCTTTAGTTTTCAAAAAATAAATCCAAACTTGTCTAATGCAATCATCAACAAATGTTAAAGCATATTTAGCACCATTAATAGAAAGAGTTTGATTAGAGACTAAAAGATCACTATGAATTAAATGAAGCTTTTTAGTAGTACGTCAAGAGTAATTTTTAAGAAAAAATTTTCTATGAATTTTATCAGTCATATAACCATTACAAGTAGAAATAATGAGAAAAATGTTAGGTAAATCTTGCACTATATTGAGTTTGTTCATTACAACAATACTTTGGTAATTAATATGCCTTAATATTTCATGCCACAAATTAGTATCATTAGAAAAAATTAAAGAATGAGAAGATGAGGGAGAAGAGAATCTAATAAATTTAAATAAATTATCATTGTCTAGAAAAGCACTAGCAACTACTTGACAATCTTGCTTAGTAGATTTAACATAACAAGTATCATTAATAAATTCTACCTTATAATTCTGTTTGCATAATTATGATACATAAATTAAATTCAATTTTAAATCAGGGATAAACAAAATATCATGCAATTCATCATTAAAATTTTTAATATTTTTTATGACTTCAACATTGCAAGAAACATGATTTTCAAGACTTAAATGATTTTTAGAAAGATCTAGTTTTAAAGAAATAAATAATTAAGCATTAGATGAAATATGTTAAGTAACACTAGAATCAATAATCTATTCAACAGAAAAAATATGTAAAATATAAGTAAAAATAGTTCTAATATTAGACTTTTATTTTACTTGAGTCTTATTGTTATTAATGGTAGCAGTGTCTTTGACTTTAAGCTTTTCATTTTTTTTTAAATAATGATCTTCATGAGTATTTTTATCATAATAATTACACACTAATTTTTTTTAAGTTTAGAGTTAGATTTTTGATCTCTCTGATCATGTGCATTATTGGACTTAGCACGATTTTTACCATTTTTATGTTGGTGTTTATAAACAAAGGCATGTTCATTAGTTGTAAGACTTCCAAATTGAATCAATTTTTATTTTTCTTGATGTAATAAAGTACAAAATAAATAAAGGTTAACATAAAAGATAGAGTAAGAAAAACTAGTTGTGAATGAATATTAGTAATAATCTGTTAAAAAGATTGAGACAAATATTTTTTCATAATAATATGAATCAAATTCAAATCAAAAAGTTTAACACTTAAACCAACAAGTTAAGAATGTAAATAATGAACTTTAATAAAAAAATCATAGATAGATTTGAAATCATTATATTTTAAATCAGACAATTGATTTTGAATTTGAATTTTACGAGATTCATTTATAACATCATAAACATATTTAAGCTTAGATCAAGTAGTAGAAGCAAGAAAATAACCATCAATATAGATATGCAATTCAAGGGTCATGATCATGTCAATCAATCCTAAGGTCTCATCATTTTTTTCTTATCATTTCTCTTGAATTTCGACAGAGATAGTCTTAGAATCTAATTGAAGATCCATGTCATCTACTACACATTCTAAATATTTAAAAGTAAAAATGTATTGCATATGTGATTTTCATAAATGATAATTGGTATATATGAATTTAAATTCAAGTAATAATTGAGTCATTGTCTCTCAAAAGCTAACACAAAAACCAAAAAGCAAATAGATAAAAGAAATCACTTAAATGTGAAGGATGTAGAAGGGACAAGAAACAAAATGATGACATATTGAAAAGCAAAAAAATAACTTAACAAAAAATAAGAGTTGAAAAAAAAATTGAAAAATAAAGTAAGTTTTACAAATTAATTTTTCCAAAAATCTAAATTTAAATTTATAAATGAAAGATATCCTCTCAATTTTTTAAAACTTTAACCAATTAAAATTGTTTTGATTTTGAAAATATCTTTAAAAAAAAAAAACAAAGGTGAAAATTGAAATAATTTGATTTTATTAGTAAAAAAGAGAAATTGCTCGAAGCAAAAAATAAAATATCTGATTTAGATTTTTTAAACAAATTATAAAAAAATTGGAGAAAAAACTTACATGAATGAAAATTAAAAACAAAAGACTTATTTTTTATAAAATTTAAATAATTTTTTTATAAAGTTGATATACTAGGAGAAACAAAGCTTACTATATTTTAATTAAAAAACATGATAAGGCACTAAAAATAGGATGTCCAAAATAGAAAGATTCAATTAGGCAAAAAAAAAGTACCTGCAATCACATTTTTTGTCAAAATCATATAAATTAATTGTCAAATAAGATGTAAAAGCAGGGAAGGGTTTGAATTAGATCAAAAGTGCCTAGCAAAAGATAAATACTAGTGTTTCTAGCAAAAAAAACTAGAGCTAATATTGAAATAAAAAGGTCATACAACTCTATATGGATGTCATTGGATTTGTACGATCGACCGTATGATTAGGAAAAAACATAAAAAAAAGGTTTGCAAAAGGATGATGCTCTATAAGGAGGCCATGACGCTGAAAATTTGAAAGAGAGCTCACTTGGAGAAAGAAAGATTAATGACATATAGCTGAAAAAAATTGCAAAAAACATTCATCTTTTAGAACATTAATTGAGCATAATTTTTTTATTTATTTAAAAAAATTAAAACCTATACAGAGAACATAAATATGAATGAATTTGTTTAAAAATACTACTTATTGAAAAAAAATAAAAAAATAAGAGAGAAATATTATTATTTTTTTAATTTGCTTGTTATCTCTCTCCTTTCTTTGCAAAAAAATAAAAAATTAAAAAAAAAAAAAAAGCAAGCAAGGATGAATGAGTATTATTTTATAAGAAATTAAATAGAATGAGCATACAAATTTATGTCTATCACTCTTTCTCTAAAAAAAATAGAGTTAAAAGAAAGAATAAAATATTTTGATAATACTTTAAATTTTTTATAAAAAAATTTATGCAAGAAAAGGTTAGGAGCCACTAATAAAAAATAAGGATAAAGAAAACATTTTTTTTAAAAAAAATTGAGCAAGGGTTAACACCTTTACAATTTTTTTTTTTGAATTCTCTTTAAATCTGTACACTGTTAAAAAAAAATCATTAAAATGATAATGACTCTGAATATCATGAAAGTATTTTAACTTAAAAAATATTATTAATGACAAGTATGAAAATGAAAGAAAAAGAAGAATGCATAAAAGATTAAGTTATTTTCAAAAGTAAATCATAGAGATAAAAGATTTAAAATGAAAAACTGAATGTATCGAAGAAAAATTCATGTGATCTTAATAGAAGGCTTGTAACAAATAACTCCACAAGTACAAAATTGAACAAAAGCATAACAAAAAAATAAAGAGAGCTAGATGAATCTTAGTGAAGGAGAAAAAAAAGAGCTCTTTTATAAAGTTAGATGAGTAAAATATGAGTTACATAAAATCCCATTATAACCTTACAAGCTCTCCAAGTGTGTGACACTTATGTTCTAATCAAGGAAGGTGTGAGCCAAGTGGAGAGAGGAGTTACTCATGCAATTAACTCTCAAATTTTAAGAGAGAAAAAATGAGAGAGTGACACCTAAAATAATATGAATTTATGTAAATTAAAAATTCACATAAATATAAATTTCTTAAAAAAACATAAGATAAAAATAAATTATCTTAAATAAATAGTAATCCTAACAAGTACGACAAGAAAGAGAAGAGAAATATGAACTCAGAAATAGAGAAATGAATAGATAGGTATGTTACCTATATACATATATATGAATATATATTAGCTAGGTTTGAATTAAAAATATTTTAAATTGAGTAACCTTTATACTATTTGTTTCAAATTTATAAATACACGATAAAGTTATTGTGTAGACTGTCGATTTGATTTTGGACTGTAAATTTGATAGACAAATTATGAATAAAATGATTATATTTTTGCATACATAGGGTTTAAGTATTTAGAATATGATCACAGGATATATAACCTGTGCGAACAGGGCATACACACACACACACACACACACACACACACACACACGGGGTTCAAAACATAAAACATGTATAGTTATGTTGAAACCAAAAAATTGTAAGTTTATTTTAACATTGAAATTAGACATATAGTCGGATTGTGTATATGTGACAAAATGAACACAGAATTATACTTATAGCAATTTACATTTAATATTGATAATAAATAACAAAGATACACACATACACATACACACACACATGTATATATATGTCGACTATATGTGGATTTATTTTACTATGAATCGTGAATATATATGTGTGTGTGTGTCTTGTCTTTGAAAATGTTGTATGATATGAAGACTGTGTGGATATATAAATACAAAATACTATATTTTTAAACATAAACAAGTTAAATACTGAGACGACATTTGAATAAAGTGTTTACATTTAAACTATTGATTGTATATTTTTACTTAAACCATATCAATTTAAATATATATACAACTGGGTCATAACAAATACAAGAATTTCTAGAGTTTTCTGAGTTTTTGTCTTTAGTTATAAGACGAAAAACATTGTGAATGTATACTTAAAATTGTGTAAAAATTATTTACCTGAGAGTATGAATCAAAGTTGTATGGTTTTGATATTCGGGTAAAATAAAATAAAAAATGTGGAATAATTTTGGACTAAAAAATGTACCACATCTAATTTAGAGTTAATTATTAATTTAGTTGAGGTTAAATAAATTAAGGAGATTCTTTTTAAATTTATATAATTGTTCATAAAAAGATTATTGTATAAAATATTCTTGAGATAAAGGGAAATCCCATAATATGGTATATATATATATATATATATATATATATATATATATATATATATATATATGTTATGAATAATGCATAAATATATGTGTTATATATTTATATATGAACATGGGTTCAAATACATATATATAGTTGGTATGACTATATTGAATGAATACCTATTGTTATAGTATGGATTAAATAGTCAAGTCAAAAACATTAATGTTAGGGTGCTTAAATTTTATGAGATAAAACCTCTCAATAAACATAATGAAAAGAAAGATTATACTTTGAATTTTTAAGTAAATTTTTCATTGTTGATGTTATAATATAATAGGTGTCATATGTGTTGAGATGTTGATTTTATTACATTGCATTTACTTACGAAAATTTTATTTTTTTAAATAAGTTGTATTATACCCGTTTGGTAAATAAATTTGTTTGTTATAATTATTGTTTATGTGATGATTAATAAGAATAAGGTTTATTCATATATTTGATGGATTACATGTATGTATAATAATTATTTTGGTAATTAGCATGTGTTTGTACTTATTAGTAAAAATAATTACATGAAACTATTGGTTATAATAATGTTAACCAAATATTACATTGCTAGTACTAAGTACGTAGTGAGATGAATTTCATTGGCTTACTTAGCACCACTAATATCATATAAAAATAATTTGATCAAGTGATGTGTATGAATTTCACTGATTTTAGAGATTAATATATATTTAAAATTTTTGACCAAAATAATGTTTAGATAGACATTGTCATTTCATATGTACAATTTACATGCTTGTGCAATATCATGTTATAATATATTTATTTATGGTACACATCATGTATTAAAAATTTTATAACAAAAGGTACTAGTATGTCTCTCTAGATTTTCACACCTTCATTATTTATCCATTTTTGAAGCGAGGGTTATTCCCTATTTATGAGATTATACGGGGGATCAATGGTTCATGATTGGTGTAAAAAGGTATTCAAATGATGCTCTCCCTCCCTTCTATAGTACTTACTTAGAGACTACACTTGAGATCATTAAAGATACAAGAGTTAAACTTACTCGAGCTTCGTAGAACATTGTATCTATTACTAGATTTATGTTAAGGCATAATGCCTCTTAGAAATGTAACTGATTTATTATTGTACATTGACAACAATGACTGTATTATTGTGCCCACTGTAATTAGTTTTGAAAATAATTACCTTATTTATACAATTATGTTATGTTACATAAGATATTAGTGATGAATAACTGTTATTGCTATATGTTTATTTATGTTTAATATACTTAGTATGTTAAGACCACTAATTAGATTCTTATGATGTAATCTAATAAAAGAATAAATGTTGTGTAAATATTTTAAAAAAATACTGTATTATTCTAGTTATTGAGATATGTTTCTATTGTTGGTATTGAAGAATTGATATTGTCATTGATATCAAAGTCAAGATAGATATCATTAATGTCAAGGTCAGAATTGAGGCTATGCATGGTGAAGTGATATGTGATAGAGTCTTATGACAAGAGATAATTTGAAAGTAACTTGGTAACTTTTCTGAGGTTTATGACATGTTTCAAGATTAAGATACAAGATAAGCATACTATTAAGTATTAGGTGTCTTGAGAAGCCTAGTCTAGCCCTATGAGAAAGTGTATACATAAAACATAGTAAATTTTGATGAATTATGTTAGTATAAACATGAAAAAGTGTAAAAAGTTATGTAAACATGTGAAAGAGGTAAAGAAACCTTAAAAAGAGTTTCAAGATCACTTTTGAAGCTTAGTCCTTACTTGAAGAAATGTAGTGAAAAGACATAAGCTTTGTAGCATGATGAGGTGAGTAGTTTAAGGTTTGAAAAAAGAAGATTGACAGTGTGTGAACATAGTATGACGTTTTATGACATGAGGATGAGGTGTTGAGAGAAATATAATAGGTCTCAAGGTATGTTCAAAGTTTAATTATGGCTTAAAGTTTTAGGTCTAATGAGCAAAGAGACCTAGTGTGGTCTAATGAGGGGTGAAATTTAGTTTTCAAGATGTCAGAGCTAATAAAATAATTGTTAGAGGTGTGAGAGGTTGTATCAAGTTTATTGACCAAATTTGAAGTCAAATTTTGAAATAAAAATCATAAAAATTAGTGTTGATGGTTTTTGTATGCATAAAATGAGGTGTTGCAATGCATAGAATGGGGTGTTGCAAATCTAAAAAAGATTTTTTTATGCTCGTTGGCACATGAAACCTTTGCATGAGGATCCAAGAAGTTCATTTTAAGTTCATGGTAGTTAGAGAAGGGTCCTAGATTAAATATTCTATCACTAATTTTGGAGTTGAGGGAAAATCCTTTATGAATGATTGTTAAAAATGAAAAGCAGTCAAAACCCTCCTAAAACCCTCATAATGACTGATAGGCAAGATCTTGTTGGATATGGATCATAATATATTATATTACCTAATTTTATGATTGAAACATGTAAAGTACTCTCTCAAATTTTTCTAGGTGGCATTAGTTTATTAGAAGAGTGAATGAGAGCTATAGAAAACCTCTTGCTTCTCATATTTTTTATGTAACATGCATGATTGACTAGGTCGAAGCATGAAAATGATTAGAAGATGATATGTGAGACTTATATTTTATGATCATGTAATTTTTTGAGAAGGTTTTAGATATTAAATATGTTAAATCGATCATGAAAGTTGATCTATTGTTAAACATGTCTAATGAGGAAGATAATGAAAAAACTAGATAAAAGTGAAAATGAGATTAGAGATGAATTGCAATAGATTAGGGATGGATAAAAATACATGAAGTCATTTTCAAAGATCTATATAAAATTTTCCACTTAAATAAATATTTTGATGAAGCTCATATACAAACAAAAAATTATTCTCAAAGTGACCTAACACAATGAAGTTTGTGTAGGGTGAAGACATGAGATTGATTTGTAAGATCAAAATTGATATAAAACCATATATATATATATATATATATATATATATATATATATATATATATATATATATATATATATATATATATATATATATATATATATATTATTAAGGATCATCTAATCCCATTGAAATATTCATAAAGTATTCACACAAGTGTTTTAAATCTTAGTTTTTATGACTATGTTTTTAGAGCCACAAGTAATTTTCTGTGTGTAAGTAAAAATAGTGTTCTGAAATCTTTTTGAATAGATTTTAAGAATAAAATGTACAAAAATCTGATATATAAGTATCATATATTATTTTTAATGTATTTTTATGCATTATAAATGTCTATGGTATGAAAAGTTGAAGGTTCTTGATTGAATTTTTAAAACTTGTGTACAATTTTGAGTAAGCATATGAAAATGGTTAGTTTGAGGTCTTCTAACCTATTTGGTGAAATGTAATAAACATGATGATGAATATAAATTTATATAAGTTTTATTCTTGTGAATTTTTGATTGGATTATGTGACAAAATTGAGTGTATGTTTCAGATTTTTAAGACAAATTTTTTAGCAGTGAGAAAGTCTTATTGTGAGTAGATCTAATTGTGTGGTTCAAGGAGTGAAATGAGATAAATAATGTTGAAGACATAAATTGAGATTATAAGATATATAATTTAAGTGTATGAATTATTTAATCCATTTTTAGAGGCTCAAAGTGTTCTAAGGTGGTCAACGTGAAATATGTGCTTTGAGAAGGCCTAATTGTATTAGGTCTATATTAGGCATAATGATAATTTTAACCTTTAAGTGTAATGACTGATCTATGTTGTGGTTATTTCAATTGTGAAATGTGTTTTTTTATATATTCCAAAAGTGATACAAAAATGGATAGGTTTTTGACCAAACAGGATGGGTGAGAGCAAGAATTGAGTATAAAGAGAAGGTCTAATAAACCTAATTAACAAGTTAGAATATTGAGAATATGAGTGAATGATATAGAGATTTTAAAAAAAATTAGATGGCTTTTAGACCATAAAAAATATGTGTTGAATATGTCATAAATATATAACTATGTTTATATAGGTGATGAGTAAGGTCATATGACTTAAGTCTACCAAGGAAAGGGCTAGTTGAGTGAGAAGGTCTAATAGGTTATTTGAGAGAGATAAAAGAGTGAAAAAAGTAAATAATAATATCATATTCAATTAAATGAGAAAAAGGTGATAAGAGTTTCAAGTTAGTTGAGTTGGTTTTGAGTTATCTAGGGGATTGGTGCTTCTTTATAAGCTAGTGCTTGTTGAAAGACTAGTTGAGTTGGTACTTGACTAGTGAGGGGTTAATGCTCCTTATGGGGTTGGTACCTCAATAAATATTGATTGATTGAGTATAAGACAATAGTTCAAGATATATTTTAGTGGGTTTTATATCCTAAAATGGTTTACTAGATATCTCTTATATTCTTATATTATTTGCTTATATATATATATTTGTTTATGCATTAGTTGATGTATGTATGTGTATAAATGCTTCATGAATTATAAGTCAAATTAAAAGATTAATTTAAGGAAATTGATTCAACCCCACCTTCTTAGTAGTTATAATTATAAAATTTGGTATTAGAGTAGGTCTTTGAAAGAGGCCTAATAGCCTAAAGGAGATCTTAAGTAAACAAAAATAGCTAGCCAAACGCAAGGTGATTTTTTTACAAGTAAGGTCTACTGTTTAATAGATTCAATTATGCTTTTTGGAGTGTCAGGATGAGGATATATTTTATGTCTCAAGGTTATGATATTTGGAAATCAATTTTAGATAGATATAATTCTCCTCTTATTCCTCCTACATATGTAGCAGGTAAGAAGGTTAGTGACAATTATTTAAAAGTAATCAATGGTATTATGTGTGATCTATCAGAGGTAGAATTTGTGAATGTGATGCACTGTATATCTGCTAAAAAAATGTGGGATAAATTGAAGACTATTTATGAGGGAGAGTCTAAAGTGAATTTGGATAATTTTCAAACCCATAAAAGATAATTTGAATGTATAAGGATGAATGAAGATGAGACCATTACAGCTTATTTGTTGAGGGTTGATGAAATGGTCAACATTATAAGAGGTCTACGTAAAAAATTGAAATAATCTACAATTGTTCAAATTTTTTAAAGATATTTAACTCTCAAATTTGATTCTAAAGTGTCTACTATTAAATAGTTACAAGATTTACACAAGCTAAAGATGGATGGACTTCATGGCACCCTAACACCTTATGAGATGAAGACAAGTGAAGAAAGACCTACAAAAAAGAAGCTACATTCAAGACAGATAATAAGTTAAACAAAAATAATACACAATGTAAGAAATTCAAAGATAATGATAATTATAATATTGAGGATGATGAGTTGATAGCTATGTTTGTAATAAAATTAAAAATAGATTCAAAAAAATACAAAGATAAGCTATTCTTCAAGTGATTTAATTGTGGAGAGATTAAAAACTTTGATAACAAGTTCTCTCATAAGCATAAAGTAAAAGATGATGAAAAACATTTTGAATGTTATGATGATGATAAGAAGTCTTATAGGTCTAATAAGAGCAAGAAAATCTTTAGAAAGTATGATAACATTTTTTTTTTCAAGAACAAAAAAAACTTTTACACCAAGGAATATTATAACTCATTTGATAAGAGTAAGATAAATGATTTTGAGAGTGATCATGAAGGTGATGGTTTTGATGTTAATTTAATTCTCTTAATGGTTGAAGAAACAAGCTATTTAAATCAAGAAGAGTCTATATGGATTGGAGGTGCTATTAATGATTCAGATGATGAATAAGATGAGGTAGACTTTGAGGCTGAGTTGATGAATACTTTAGAAGAACTTAAAATAGTGAAAAAAAAGGATGATGAGGTCTCTTATCAAATACTATGATGATAAAATCAGCGTTTTTAAAGTTACTTTGAATGACAAATCCAAAGAACAAGAGGAAATAGTCAAACAAATAGAGACTTAAATTAAAATTGTGACTGCAAGTTTAAAGACTAAAGAATAAGAATGTGCAAGGTATGTAATTAAAGTGAATTATTTGAGAGATGAGTTAGATTAAACATCAAGTAAAGTTAAGTCCTTTGTGAAGTTTGAAAAGAATACCAATGATCTAGATAACATCATGAATATTTAAAAGATTATTAATGACAAAACAAGTCTTGATTTCAATGGAGACTAAAAAAAGAATACTAATATGATAAAAAAGGTTAATGGTCAATTAAATAATATTTCATGTCACAAATTAACATCATTAGAAACAAACAAAGTATGAAAAAATGAGGGATAAGAGAATCTAATAAATTTAAACAAATTATAATTGTCTAAAAAAATAATAGCAACTACTTGACAATCTTGCTTAATAGATTTAACATAAAAAATATCATTAATAAATTCTACCTTATAATCCTGTTTGTATAATTACAATATAGAAAATAAATTTAATTTTAAATTAGGAACAAACAAAATATCATGTAATTCACTATTAAAGATTTTAATATTTCTTATGGTTTTAATATTGTAAGAAGCATGATTTGTAAGACTTACAAATATCATTAATAAATTCTACCTTATAATCTTATTTGTATAATTATAGTATAAAAAATAAATTTAATTTTAAATTAGGAACAAACAAAATATCATGTAATTCACTATTAAAGATTTTAATATTTCTTATGGTTTTACTATTGTAAGAAGCATGATTTGTAAGACTTAAATATTTTTTAGAAAGATATAATTCTAAAGAAGTAAATAATTGAGTATTAGATGTCATATATTGAGTAGCACCAGAATTAACAATTTATTCAACAGTAGAATCATGTAAAACACAAGTAAAAATAACTTTAATATTAGATTTTTATTTTGTTCGAGTCTTATTATTATTAGTGTTAAGTGTCTTTGACTTTAAGATTTCTATTTTTGATATCACATTTTTTTTGAAGTAATGATCTTCATCATGAGTGTTTTTATCACAATAATTACACTCTTAACTTTTTTAAATTTAGAGTTAGATTTTTAATCTTTTTGATCATGTACATTATTGAACTTAGCACGATATTTGTCATTCTTATGTTGATGTTTAGAAATAAAGGCATATTCATTAATCTTAAGACTATTAAATTGAATCAATTTTTATTTTTCTTGATGTAATAAAGTATAAAATAATTCAAATGTCAACATAGCAGATAGAGTAGAAAAAACTAGTTGTGAATGAATATTAGTAATAAACTATTGAAAAGATTGAGACAAATATTTTTTCATAATAATATGAATCAGATTCAAATTAAAAAGTTTAACACCTAAACCAATAAATTAAGAATATAAATAATAAACTCTAATCAATAAATTATCAATAGATTTAAAATCATTATATTTTAAATCAGATAATTGATCTTCAATTTGAATTTTACGAGATTCATTCACAATATCATAAATAGATTTAAGTTTAGACCAAACAGTGGAGACAAGAGAACAACCATCAATATGGATATGTAATTCAGTGGTCATGATCATGCCAATCAATCCTAATGCTTAATCATTTTTTACTTGTTATTTCTCTTGAATTTTGATAGAGACAGTTTTAGAATCTAATTGAGGATCCGTGTCATCTACTACGCATACTAAATGTTTAAAAGTAAAAAATGTATTGCATATGTGATTTTTATAAATGATAATTGATGGATGTGAGTTTAAATTTAGATAAAAATTGAGTTATTGTGTCTCGAAAACTCATCTAAGAACAAAAAAATGAATAAGAAAAAAAAATCACTTAAACATGAAAGGTGTAGGAGGGACAAAAAACAAAATGACGACTTGTCGAAAAGTAAAATGAATAACTTAACAAATAAATAGGAGTAAAAAAAAAATTGTGAAACAAAAAAAGTTTTACAAATTAATTTTTGCAAAGGTCTAAATTTAAATTTATAAATGAAGGATATCCTTTCTCATTTTTAAAAAACTTTAACCAATTAAAATTGTTTTGATTTTGAAAATACCTTTTAAAAAAAAAAGAACAACGGTAGAAATTGGAATAATTTGATTTTATATGAAAAAAAAGAAATTACTTGAAGCAAAAAATAAAATCTTTGATTTAGATTTTTAAAAATAAATTACAAAAAATTTGGAGAAAAAAACTTACATGAATGAGAATAAAAACAAAAGGCTTATTTTTAAATAGGCGGGTCACGGTGGGTGGAATTAGTTTTGAAATCTCCAAAAAGGTGATTTCTATGGCCACGGGAATGACCATGCAGGGAATAAAACTTCAAAGAAAAACAAAAATTATGGATCTTGTTAGGTTGTGGAGCTAAAAGCTTCACTGATGCAGACATGGAGGAGGTTGCTGAGTTGCAGAGCAACCGACGTTGATCTGATCAGCCGACGTTGGTCATATACAGTGAGAAGAGCAATCGACGTCGGTCAGGGATCGGCCAGCGTCGGTCACCTCAAGGCAGACAGGGACCGATGTCGGTCTCCTGTGCAGTTCTGGAACTGTCGGTTGCATGAACAGTTAGTTAATGAACCGGTTGTTTGCATGTAGAAGGCCAATTATGGACTTGAAGCTGCAGATCTAATTATTGTAATTAGATGTCTAATTATTGTAATTAAATGTCTAATTATTGTTTGTATGGGATCTATATAATAGACTCATGGGCTATATTGTAATTTGTGCTAGAGAGTAAGAGAGCAAAAATTAGCTCCTTCAGAGTGAAGAGAGTAAGGTGTGTTCTTCCTAGTGCCACAGTGCCAAGTATGGGTGCTGGTTTAGAGAATCAGAAGGATTCTTCATGTATGTAGGATCTTGGTCAGCAGGTGTGCAAGGTCACATTTAGAGATCTACATGGTAAGTAAGATCATTGATCTGTAAGTGTATGTGTGTGCAAGGTCTAGGTTTGCAGGTGTGCAGAACCAAGTTGATCTACAGGTGGCAATAGGATCAAGGTGATAGCAACACAACAGGGAGCAAGATCAGGTGGGATCTACTTGGAGTACGGTGTGTAATTAGTTGGAGAGCATAGAGGAAGGAAAGGTAGTTCCTTCTAAAGTAAGATCATTTGAGTTGCAGGTTGTTGCAAGTTCATGAGAGATCTATTTGGAGTGCATTGTGTACTCGGTTGAGTATGTGTGTATACTCGGTGTACTGGCAGTATTGTTGTTGACTGGTTGACTGGCGGTGTTGTTACTAACTGGTGGAGGTGAACACCAACTCTATGTTTGAGTTGTGTGTTGGGACCGTAAGAGAGAGAGTGAGCTCTTGAAGAGATTTACTATTTATGCCCTAGAGGTGTGGGAGCCCTAGAGGTGTGTAAGGAAGAAGACTGTGGCAATCTTCTTTGTTGTATTTCCTTCTGGAAGAGTATTAATACAATTGGGTATTGTCTCTTATATTTTGTGTTATTTCTAAATTCTAGTTACTTGTACTTTTAGTTTAATTCCACATGTTTAGTTGCTTGGTAATCAATGGTGTTTTCGGGTCCTAATAGATCTTGCAAGCCACAAACTGTTTCTGGGTGAGGGAGAGGAACTCATCCCGTATCAAAGAGGATTCAAGCACGCTAAAATTTTAGAGCCATAAGATGGAGTGTGATTCATTCTCATGAAGTATTTTACACTCGAAGGTCAATTTACCAGGTTCTACAATTACCACCTCCCTTTGTTAAATCACTTCAGGTGCAATGTTGTTATTAGTTTCCCTTTTTACCTGCTTTCCTCTTTGGAACACTCTGTCCTTAGGGTGAGATCTGAAATGGCTAAGAAGCTGGATATGAACCCTATTCCCCTACACTAGGGACTAATCTTCTGCTTATACAACTTTTACCGAGCCCTAGAGCCATCCAAGACTATCAGACATGATAGTGGAGACATTCCTTCCAACCCAGTGTCTGGTGATGCTATTGATGAGTCCTATTTTCCCCTGCTCCTACCAAAATAAAAGATGTTTCTTTCTCCACCCTAGAAGAGACCCCTATTGATACCCTCAGCTCCTTTGCAAGAAAAAAGGGTAAGAAGAGAAAGGTTGATGAAGAGGAAGAGACCATGGAGGGGACCCACAAAAATCTTGGTAGGGCCACGGGGGGCCAAGGTGGTAAATCTTACAAGTCTTCCAAAATTAATAAGAAAGGATTCTCCTCCAGAGTTAGAAGGTCAGAGCGGATTGCTGGTAAACCCACCCCGAAGGCCAAACTGATTAATTGCTTGGAAGGTGCTTCAGAAGAAGCAACCTAGGAGGAAGAGTATAAGGAGCTAGAAATCTAGGAAATTTTGGAGGACATTGGAGGGAAGTAGGAGACTAGGGATTTTGAGGTTACTGAGGAGCATGGTGTTGACACTATAAAAACTGCTGACAATAAGGGGAAAATGTATGTTGAGGAAGCTGGTGAGGATATTGAGCATGAGACTGATTGGAAAGCTAAAATTGGGGCCCTAAAGGATCATATTTAGAAGCTGGAGCAGAATTTTGCCAAGGGACTCCGAAATACAATTCTCCTGAACATGTCTATGCTGAAAAAGGTGGGTAATACTGGACATGCTGACAATGTGGAGAATACTGAGAAACTTAATGATCTTCTCAAATCAATGGTGATGTAAGGAGAGTCCTCCCTAACTCTGGTCTTTTTGTTTCTTGTGTTTTGTTTTTGTGTCTGTTGTTTCTCGACTAGTGCCGTCATCTCTCTGAAGGCATTTTTTGTTTGATTGCCTTTTTGTCTTTTTTGATTTGTATAGGGTTTGGCCCCTGGTTTGCCGCCTTACCTTATCAAAAATAAAAGGTTTATTTTTTATAAGATTTAAATAATTTTTTTATTAAGTCAATATATTTTGAGAAACAAAGCTTACTATATTTTAATTAAAAAATATGAGGACACTAAAAATAAGACGTCTAAAATAGAAAGATTAAATTAGGCATAAAAATAAACGTACTTGTAGTCATAATTTTTGTCAGAATCATACAAATTTACTGTCAAATAAGACGTAGAAGTAGGGAATGATTTGAATCAGATAAAAAATGCCTAGAAAAGGATAAAGATGGGTGTTTTAACAAAAAACAAGACCCAACATTGAAAGAAAGAGGTTGTAAGACTCTATACAGATGTCATACAGATTTATACGATTGACCTTACGATTAGGGTAAAAAAAGGTTTGCAGAAGGGTGATGCTTCTGTAGGGAGGCCATGAGGCTAAAAAGTTGAAGGAGAGCTCAGTTGAAGGAAGAAAGGTTAATGACAGACTGCTGAAAAAAAATTACAAAAAAAAATCCTCTTCTAGAACATTAGTTGAGCATGACTTTTTTTTTTTGATTTAAAAAAAATTAAAATCCATACAGAGAAAAAAAATATGAATGAATTTGTTTGAAAATACTACTCATTAGAAAAAGAAGTAAAAAAATTGGAGAGATTTTTTTTTTCTTTTTATCTTTCCCTTTTCTCTGCAAAAAAAATTAAAAGAAAGAGCATAAAATTCTTTGAAAAAAAAAAAGGATGAATGAGTATTTTTTTTATAAGAAATCAAATAGAATGAGCATGCAAATTTATGTCTATCACTTTCCCTCTAAAAAAATAGAGTTAAAAGAAAGAGTAAAAAAATATTTTGATAATGCTTCAATTAAAAAAAATCCTGAAAAAAAGATTAGGAGCTACTAATAAAAAATAAGGAGAAAGAAAACATTTTTTAAAAAAATTAAGCAACAGTTAAAACCCTTGTATTTTTTTTTTTTGAATTCTCTTTAAATCTGCACACTTTAAAAAAAAAGTTATTAGAATGATAATGGCTCTGAATACCAAGAAAAGATTTTAACTCAAAAAATATCGTTAATGACAAGTATGAAAGTGAGGAAAAAAGAAGAATGTCATAAAGACTATCTCTCAAAAGTAAATCACAGAGACAATATTTAAAGTGGAAAATCAAACATATCAGAGAAAAACTCATGTAATTTTAATAAAAGGCTTGTAACAAATATCTGCACAAATATAAAATTGAATAAAAGTATAAGAGAAGAATAAAGAGAGGTAGATGAATCTTAGTGAAGGAGGAAAATAAGATTTCTTTTATAAAATTAGAGGAAGAAAATGAGAGTTATATAAAATCCTATTATAACCTTACAAACCCTTTAAATATGTGATACTTGTGTTCTAATCCTTTATAAGGGAAGGAATGTGTGAGCCAAGTGGAGAGAGGAGTTACTTACGCAAGTAAATCTCAAATCTTAAGAGAGAAAAAATGAGAGTGACACCTAAAAAAATCTGAATTTATGTGAATTAAAAATTTACATAAATATAAATTCTTCACAAAATAAAAAAAATAAAAATAAATTATCTTAAATAATTAATAATCCTAATAGTTATGACAAAAAAGAGAAGAGAAATATAAAAAAAGAAGGAAAAAAGATTCAAGTTCATTTTATCTCAGTTTTAAAAGCTACTTAT
The DNA here is from genome assembly GCA_037957365.1 of Torreya grandis. NCBI lineage: Eukaryota > Viridiplantae > Streptophyta > Pinopsida > Cupressales > Taxaceae > Torreya > Torreya grandis. The sequence continues at coordinate 2,831,632 of JARHVA010001677.1, forward strand.
CAAGTTGAAGTAATTACTTTCTATTGCATGCATAATTAATGTATATGGTTTGAATTAGTAAACTTTAAAACTAAGTGTAAATTAAAAATAAATCATAGGTTTAGCCTTGTGGATGGTATGACCATCTGCAAAACTAAGCCAAAATACCTTCCTAAATCTTAAGACTTCAAACTGGTTAGTTTTGGACGCTGAGTCGTTAGGGTAAAATGCATTTAAATTCATGAAAATATAATGCCCTAGTTGAAATCAAAACATTTTATGAATGAAATTGCAATATATACATACACATAATTGAATTTAAATCTTTATATATATATATATATATATATATATATATATATATATATAGATATATATATATGTTTAATACACACACATACACACACACATTATGAACTCAGAGATAAAAAAATGACTTAATTGGTATATCACTTATATACATATATATGGATATATATTTGTATATAGAAATATATACAGATCTAGATGAATATATATTAACTTTTTTGAGTTAAAAAGTTTTTAAAATAGTTTAAATCGAGTAATCTTTATAATGTTCATTTCAATTTTCTAAATACATAATAAAGTTATTGTGTGGACTGTCAATTTGATTTTGGACTCTGTAAATTTGATAGATAAATTATGAATAGAATGGTTATATTTATACATACACAGGGCTTAGGTATTTATAATAAAAATATAAGGTACACACACACATATATATGGTTCAAAACATATAACATGTATAGTTATGTCAAAGCCAAAAACTTGTAAGTTTATTTAACATTGAAATTAGATATACAGTCAGATTGTGTATATGTGACAGAATGAAAACATAATATACTTATGTCAATTTATAAAATACACACACACACACACACACACACACACACACACACACACACACACACACACACACACACATGTATATATATGTCGACCATGTGTGAGTTTATTTTACTATGAATTATAAATATGTGTGTGTGTGTGTGTGTGTGTGTGTGTGTTTGTGGTCTTTGAAAACATTATATGATATGAAGACTGTGTGGATATATAAATAAAAGATAATATGTTTTTAAACATAAACTAGTTAAAGACTGAGACAACATTTGAATAAGGTGTTTACATCTAAACCATTGACTGTATATTTTTATTTAAACCAGATCAATTTAAATATATATACAGTTGATTTATAACAAATACAAGAATTTCTAGAGTTTCGTTATTTTTTGTCCTTAGTTATATGAACAAAAACATTATGAGTGTATATTTAAAATATTGTGTCAAAATTATTTACCTGAGAGTATGAATTAAAGCTGTATGGTTTTGGTATTCGGGTAAAATAGAGTAAAGAATGTGAAATAATTTAGGGATAAAAAATGTACCATATTTAATTAAGCATTAATTATGAATTTAGTTGGGTTTAAATAAATTAAGGAGATTCTTTTTAAATTTGTATAATTGTTTGTAAAAAGGTTATTGTATAAAATAATCTTGAGATAAAGGGAAATGCCATAGTATGATAGAACTATATGTTATGAATAATGTATAAATATATATGTTGTATATTTATATGTGAACATGGATTCATATACATATATATAGTAGGTATGACTATATTGAATGAATACCTATTGTTATAGTATGGATTAAATAGTGAAGTCAAAAACATAAAGGTTAGGGTGCTTAAATTTTATGCGATAAAACCTCTCAATAGACATAATGAAAAGAAAGATTATACTTTAAATTTTTATGTAAATTTATTATTTTTGTTGCTATAATAAAGGAGTATGTGCCATATGTCTTGAGATGTTGATTTTATTACATTGCATTTACTTATAGAAACTAGATTCTTTTAAATAAGTTATATTCTACCCGTTTGACAAATAAACTTGTTTGTTATAATTATTATTTATGTGATGAATAATAAGAATGAGGTTCATTCATATGTTTGATGGATTAAATATATGTGTATTAATTATTTTAATAATTATAGATGTCATTGGCTTACTAGCACTATCAATGTCATATGAAGGTAATCTGATCAAGTGGTGTGTATGAATTTGACTGATCCTAGAGATCAATAGATATTTGAAAACTTTGACCAAAGTAATGTTTAGATAGACATTGTCATTTCATATATATGATTTACATGCTTGTGCAATATCATGATATAACATATTTATTTATGGTACACATAATGTAGTAAAAATATTATAATAAAAGGTACTAACATGTCTCTTTAGATTATTGCACCGTCACTATTTATCCATCTGTGAAGGGAGGGCCATTCCATATTTAGAAGATTGTGCGGGGATCAATGGTCCATGCTTGATGTAAAAAAATACTCAAATGATCCTCTCCCTTCCCAATGTAGTACTTACTTGGAGACTACACTTGAGATCATCAAAGATATATGAATTAGACTTACTTGAGCTCCATATAATATTGTATCTATTACTATATTTATGTTAAGGCATAATGCTTATTGAAAATGTAATTGATTCATTATTGTATATTGATAACAATAGTTGTATTATTGTACCCATTGTAGTTATATTTTAATATAATTATTTTCTTTATGCAGTTATGTTATGTTACATAAGATGCTAGTGATCAGTAACTGTTATTACTACATGTTTACTATAATTAATTATTATGTTAAGATCACTATTTAGATTATCATGGTGTAATCTAATGAAAGAATAAGTATTGTGTAAATATTAAAAAAAAATATTGCATTATTCTAGTTATTGAGGTATGTTCCTATTATTAGTATTGAGGAATTGATGTTCTCATTGATGTCAAAGTCAAGATAGATGTCATTAATGTTAAGGTCAGAGTTGAGGCCATGGATGATGAAGCGATCTATGATAAGAAGTCTTATGAAAATAGAGAATTTGAATGCAATATTTTGTCTTTTTGTTAAGAGATAATTTGAAGGCAACTTGGTAACTTTTTTGAGGTTGATGATATGTTTCAAGATCAAGATACAAGGTAAGCATACTGTTGAGTACTAGGTATCTTGAGAAGCCTAGTCTAGCCTTATGAGAAAGAGTATGCATAACGCATTGTAAATCCTGATGAATTGTGTTAGTACAAGAATGAGAAAGTGTATAAATTTATGTAAACATGTGAAAGTGGAAAATAAGCCTTCAAAAGAGTTCCAAGGTCAGTTTTGAAGCTTAGTCCTTGAAAAAATATAGTGAAAAGACATAGGCTTGGTACCATGATGAGGTGAGTAGTCAAAGGCTTGAGAGAAGAAGATTGGCATTGTGTGAGAATGATATGAAGATGTATGACATGAAAATGAGATGTTGAGAGCAGCATAAGAGGTTTCAAGGTGTGTTCAAGGTCTAAGTATGGCTTAAAGGTTTATGCCTAATGAGCAAAGAGACCTAGTGTGGTCTAGTAAGGGGTCAAGTTTAGTTTCTAAGGTGTCAGAGATAATATGAGAATTATTATAGGTATGAGAGGTTGTGTCACATTTATTTTTCAAGTTTGAGGTCAAATTCTAAAAGAGAAAACATGAAAATTAGTGTTGAAGTTTTTTATGTGCATAGAATAAGGTGTTGAAAATTCAAGAAGGATATTATTATGCTCGTTGGCACATGAAACCTTTGCATGAAGATAAAAAGAAGTTCATGGTAGTTAGGAAAGGGTCTAATATTAAATCTTCTAGCACTAATTTTAGAGTAGAGGATAAATCCTTTATGAACGATTGCTAAGAATGAAAAACAGTCCAAACCCTCTTAAAATCTTCATAATGTCATGATAGGAAAGATATTGTTAGAAATGGATTAGAATGTATTTTATTAACTATTTTTATAATTGGATCATGTAAATGACTATATAAATTTTTTTTAGGTGGCTTTGGTTTGTCTAAAGAGTGAATAGAAGTTACATGAAACCCCTTGTTTCTCATATTTTTGATGTAATAGATAGGATTGACTAGGTCAAAGCATGAAAATGATTAGAATATGATTTTTGAGACTTATATTTTATGATAATTTAGGTTTTAGAGAAGGTTTAAGACTTTAAATATTTTAAAATTTTTATGGAAGTTGACCTATCGCTAAACATGCCTAATGAGTAAGACAGTGAGAAAACTAGACAGAAGTGAAAATGAGATTAAGTATGGGTTGCAGTAGATTAGGGATGGATACAAATACATGGATTAATTGTTAAATACATATATAACCTTGTATCCTTGAATAAATATTTTGGTGATGCTCATATATAATCAAAACATTATTCTCAAAGTGACCTGTCTAACACAATGAAGTTTATGTAGAGTGAAGACATGAGATTGGTCTGTAAGACTAATATTGATATAGAAACATATAATATATATTTAAATATTTTATAAATATTCTGAAGGATCATATAAAAATATTTAAATATTCATAAAATATTCGTATAGGTGTTCTAAATTTTGGTTTTCATGACTGTGTTTTTGAAGCTACAAGCAATTTTTTGTGTGTAAGTGAAAACGATGTTCCTAAATATTTTTGAATAGAGTTGAAGAATTAAATACACATAAAGTTGATATATAGGTCTCATATATTATTTTTAATGTATTTTTATGCATTATTAATGCCTATGAAAGTGTGAAAAGTCAAAGGTTCTTCACTGAGTTTTTGAAGCCTGTGTGTATTTTTAAGTAAGCATATATAAATGGTTAGTTTGAGGTATTTTATCCTATTTGGTGAAATATAATGAACATGACGATGAAATTTAAGTTATGGAGGTTCAATCCATGATATTTTTTTATTTTTTTATGTGGAAAATTTGAGTGTATGCTTCAAATTTATAAGACAAACTTTCTAGCAATGAGGTCTTATTACGGGTATACCTAATTATGTGGTTCAAGGAGTGAAATGAGTTAAATAATGTTGGGAATATAAGATGAGATTATCAAGGGTATAATTTAAGTTTATGAAGTGTTTAATACATTTTTAGAGGTTCAAGGTGTTATAAGGTGGTCAAAGTGAAACATGTGCTTTGAGAAGGCCTAATTGTATTAGGTCTTTATTAAGCCTAATGGTGGTTTTGGCCTTTAAGGGTAATGACCAAAACATATATTGGTTGTTTCACTTATAAAACATTTTTTTGATCTATTCTAAAGGGGATACACATATGGAGAGATTTCTGGCTGAACAAGATGGGTGAGAGCAAGAGTCAAGTATAAAGAGAAGGTCTAATAGGCCTAATTGACTAGTTAAAATATTGAGAATATGAGTGAATGATATAGAGATTTGGAACCCAGGTAGATGGCTTAGAGAACACAAAAAATATGTATTAAATATTTCATAAATATATAACTATGTTTTTATAGGTGATGAATAAGGTCATATGATGTAATTCTATCAAGAAAAGGGCTAGTCGAGCAAGAAGTCCTAATAGGTTATTTAAGAGAGATAGAAGAGTGAAAAGAGAAAAATAAGGTGATCATATTCAGTTGAGTATGAAATATATGTCTAAATATGATCAAATTTTCAATTTTTTTGAGTTGGTGCTAATTTACCTAGGGGGTTGGTGCCTCCTTGTAAGCTAGTGCTTGCTAAAGAACTAGTTGAGTTGGTGCTTGACTAGTGAGGGGTTGGTGCCTCAATAAATATTTATTTATTGATTATATGACTATATTATAATCTATGTTTTAGTGGGTTTTCTCCTCAAAGAGGGTTTACCACATATCTCTTGTGTTCTTATATTGTTTGCTTTTATATTTGCTTGTTTATACATTAGTTAATATATGCATGTGAATAAATGCTTCATGATTTATAAGTCAAATTGAAAGATTAATTTAAGGCAGTCGATTCACCCCCACCATATCAATAAATATAATTATAAAATTTAGTATTAGATTAGGTCCTTTGAAGGAGGCCTAATAACCTAAATGAGACCCTAAACAAACAAAAATGGCTAGTCAAACTCAAGGTGGTTTCTTTACAAACAAGGCCTACTATTTAATGGATCCAATTATGTTTTTTCGAGTGTCAGGATGAGGATATATTTGATGTCTCAAGTTTATGATGTTTGGAAATCAATTTTTTTATGTATATACTTCTCCTCATAATCCTCCTACATATGTAGCAGGTAAGAAGGCCATTGACAACAATTCAAAAATAATGAATGGTATTATGTGTGGTCTATCAGAGTTAGAATTTATGAAGGTGATGCATTATATTTATGATGAAAAAATGTGGGGAAAGTTGAATACTATATGTGAGGGAGACTTCAAGGTCAAGTTGGATAATTTTCAAACCCATAGAAGATAGTTTGAAAGTATAATGATGAATGAAGATGAGACCATTACAACCTACTTGTTGAGGTTTGATGAAGTGTCAACATCATAAGAGGCTTAGGTGGAAAATTGAAAGACTATACTATTCAAAAGGTTTTAAGATATGTAACTTCCAATTTTGATTATAAAATATCTACTATTAAAGATATGCAATATTTAGATAAGCTAGAGATGGATGGACTTCATTGCATCCTAACAGTTTATGAGACGAGGATAAGTGAAAGAAGACCTGCAAAGAAGTAAGATACATTCAAGATAGAAAATAAGTTAAAAAAATACAAAAATTAAGAAAGTCAAAGATAATGATGATTCTGATATTGATGATAATGAGTTGATATCTATTTACAATAAAATTTAAAATAGATTCAGATAAATACAAGGGCAAACTTCCCTTCAAGTGTTTTAATTATGGAGAGATCAAAAAATTTGCTAAAAAGTACCCTCATAAGCATAAAGTAAAAGATAATGAAAAGCATGATAAAGGTTATGATGGTGATAAGAAGTCCTATAGGTCTAATAATAACAAAAAAATCCTTAAAAAGTATGATAACAAGAAGAAATTTTTTAAGAACAAAAGAAGCTTTTACACCAAGAAATATTGTAGCTCATCTGATGAGAGTGAGAGAATGATTTTGAGAGTGACCATAAAGGTGATTTTTATAATATTAATTAAGTTCTTTTCATGCTTGAGGAAGCAAGATATTCAAATGAAGAAGAGTCCATATGGATTGGATGTGCTGTTGGTGATTCAAATGATGAAGAATATGAGGTAAACTTTGAGGCTGAGTTGATGAATATGTTGGGGATCAACCAACAATTTGATTACACTTATGAAAGCAATAAACTACGGAATTAAATCAGATAGATAAGTAACTAGAATGATAAATAGCAAAGAATAAGAGATACAAGAAACCACCCTGAAAACTTGTATTAAACTTTTTACAGAAGGAATACAATTGAAGAAACTTCTTTCTTCCACACCTCTCTCAGATGTACAGATCTCTCTCTAGATCTCTTTCCCTCAAGAGCTCTCTCTCTCAAGTAAAATCAACTCCAACAACCTGGAATGATTCACCTATACAATTCTGTACTGTTCTTCAACATTCACAATGTTCTACTACAATAAGCTAAGAAAATCTTTCCTACATATAGAATTAGGAAACTCGAGCATGCACTTACAACCAACAGTTAAGCCTCTTGAACAAGGGCTCTAAAAAAAGTCTTGCTAATAATAGAGATGCAGACTTAAGACTACAACTTAATCTCATCATGCAAACACTCGGTTCTATCCTTGAAAATAGCTGTCTGGATGCACAGGTAACCGATGCCGGTTCCTGCCTGCTTGCCTGTGACCGACGTCGGCCGATCTCTGCCAACGCCGGCATCTCTTCAACTACTCCTGACCGACGTCGATCGCTCCTGACCAACACTAGTGACTGTGTAAACCTGCAACTATTAATGCGCTCATTGGTGAAGCTTTTAGGCTCCACACCTTAACAATCTCCCACTTGGAGATAAACAGCTGCACCATTACCTGTACAGCAACATCTTCTAGCTCCTCCATCTTCAACTCAATCATGAAGACCAACAGAAGTTGAATGAAAATTTAAATTCTCCTTTGTAACCTACGTTGTTAACATATCAATAGGATTCCTATCTGTATGGATTTTCTCCAGCTTCAACTCACCATCCTCCAATACCTGTCGTATGAAGTGGTACCTAAGCTATATATGCTTTGTTCTTGAATGAAAGGCTGAATTCTTAGCCAAATGAATGGCACTCTGACTATCACTGTATAGTCTACAACTCTCTTGCTCCTTTCCAAGCTCTTCCATGAACTGTGTCATCCATATCATCTCTTTGCTAGCCTCCGTGGCTGCAATATACTCTGCTTCTGTAGTTGACAAGGCAACAACCTTCTGCAACTTTGATATCCAGCTAACCGCCGTTCCACCAACAGTGAAAACATATCCTGTGTTACTTCTCCTGCCATCCAAATCACCTGCCATATCTGAATCTACATAACCATGTAGAGAAGTAGCTGAACCTCCATAGCATAAACGCCTATTGCTGGTTCTTCTCAGATATCTAAGGATCCATTGAACTGCTTTCCAATGTTTCTTTCCTGGATTGGCCATATACTTACTTACAACTCCCACTGCTTGGGCAATATTCGGTCTAGTACACACCATTGCATACATTAAACTCCCTACTGTGGAAGAATATGGAACTTTACTCATGTACTCTACCTCATCATGTGAATTGGGACATTGTTCTTTACTCAACTTAAAATGTCCAGCCAAAGGTGTGCTTACCGATTTTGCATCCTGCATGTTGAACCGTTTCAAGACCTTGTTCACATAATCCTCTTGAGACAAAATCAACCTGTGATTTTTCCTGTCTCTCTTAATGCTCATGCCAAGGATTTTCTTTGCTACTCCAAAATCCTTCATGGCAAATGTTTGAGCTAATTTCACCTTAAGCTCAGAGATATCCTGCATGTGTGATCCTGCAACCAGCATATCATCTACATACAACAACAAAATAATATATCTACCATTATCCAATCTCTTAAAATACACACAATGGTCAGATTGACACCTACTGTAGCCATGCTCAGTCATAAACCTATCAAATCTCAAATACCAATGTCTAGGAGCTTGCTTGAGGCCATACAAGCTTTTCTTCAATCTGCACACTAACTTCTCCTTACCCTTGACCTCAAATCCTTCCGGCTGTTCCATGTATATTTCCTCATCCAGATCTCCATGAAGAAATGCTGTCTTAACATCAAGCTGCTCAAGATGCAAATCCTCAATATCAACTAAAGATAGTACAACCTGTATAGAAGTCATTTTAACAACAGGAGAAAAAATCTCACCAAAATCAATACCTGGCTTTTGTGCAAATCCTTTCACTACCAACTTGGCCTTATATCTCATCTGTCCATTCTCACCTTCCTTCAACCTGTAGGTCCATCTATTATTTAGTGTCCTCTTACTAGCTAGCAACTCAACCAAATCCCATGTTTGGTTCTCTCTCAAGGACTCCATCTCCTCAACCATGCCACACTCCCACTGACTCTTGGACTCCACCTATAATGCTTCTTCAAAACTCTCTGGTTCTCCACCATCAGTTAGTAATAAATATAATAATGAAGGAGAATATCTAATTGGAGGCTTACTTACCCTTTCTGACCTCCTGATGGGCGTCTGAGACTCATTCATAACATGCTGTCCACCCAAATTCTCTGACAGTGATCGACCTCGGTCACCTCCAGACCTGTTCCTGGCTGACACCGATTTTTCCTGACCGACGTCGGTGCCTGTCCTACCGACGTCGGTCCCTGTATGACCGACATTAGTTTCTATTCTATCGACGTCGATTCTTACCCTGCCGACGTCGGTCTCTGTGTTTTCCTGCAAGTGATTATTTCTTTTTCCCATGAGCTCATTTTGGACCGTCACCTCGTCCAATTCACCATTGCTCTGCCCAGATTGATTCAGCTTCTTCAGCTAATCACTATACATCACTTTTTCATTGAAAACAACATCACAGCTCCTAATTACCTTGTTAGTTCTTAGATTCCATAAAATCTAAAACCAAAATCATCTGAGCCATAGCCAATAAATGTGTACCTCATAGACTTAGCATCCAGCTTCTTTCTATTTTCCTTATCTACGTGTACAAAGGCTTCACAACCAAAAAATTTGAGATATGAGAGATCTACCTTTTTACCTGTCCATGCCTCTTCTAGAATTCCACCATCCAGTGCTGTAGAGGGTCCTCTATTAATCAGGTACATTACAGTGTCAACAGCTTCTGCCCAAAACTCTAAGGGTAAACCAACATGCAATCTCATACACCTTACACGCTCCATTATTGTTCTGTTCATCCTTTCAGTAATTCCATTCTGCTGAGGTGTCCTTAGAACTATCCTTTGCCTATGGATTCCATGCATATAACAATAATCTCTGAACTTATAGCTGCAGAACTCACCACCATTGTCAGATCTCAGGCACTTTAATCTTCTGCCTGTTTCATTCTCAACCATAGCTTTCCAAATCTTAAAAGTCTCAAATACATAAAATTTATTCTTAATACAATAGATCCATACCTTTCTTGTAGCATCATCTATGAACGTAACATAGTACTATGATCCTCCAATAGAAGCTACTTGAGCCGGTCCCCACACGTCTATGTGAACAAGCTACAACTTATGCCTCTTCTTTGTTGACCCAGTCTTAAAAAAAATGACCCTCTTCTATTTTCCAAACACACAATGCTCACAAAATTCTAGATCTATGTTTTTCAAATCTGAAAGCTTACCTTTAGACTTAAAAATTGACATCCCCTTCTCACTCATGTGGCCAAGCCTTGAGTGCCACAGTTTAGCATCCACATCTGAAGTAGATAATATAGAAGGAGAAATATTAGTAACAAAATTACATAAATAGAGAGTACCTACTCTCTTACCTCTGGCCATAACAAGTTCACCCTTGGTCACCTTCCAAGATTCTGCTGTGAGAGTTACTGTACAACCCTCATCCCCTAACTTTCCTGCAGAGATCAAATTCCTCTTCAAGCTAGGAACATGCATTACATCTCTCAACACCCATGTGTTGCCATTCTGCATTTTCAGCGGCACTTTACCTTTGCCAATAATTTTACAAGGCTCATCATCCCTTAGATACACTATTCCAAAATCTCCATGGATATAGTCACTAAAATATTCTCTATTAGGGGTAGCATGAAAAGATGCACCAAAATCTAACACCCAAGATTCTATATTATTATGCAAAGAAAATATTAAAGCATCTTATGCAATACCTGCAACCTTTGCTTCTTCCTTTCCTTCATGCTGATTGTCCTCCTTAGGCTTTGACCAACAATCTCTGCTTATGTGCCCCATCTTTCCACAATTCCAGCATTGTGGCCTCCTGCCATTTCTGGATTTGGATCTACCTCTCACCATAGACTTAGATCTTGATCTCCTCTTACTCTTCTCTTTTTGCCTTCCCTTGATCTCAAAACTTAAAGCGTTCCCTGATGTTTCCTCTGTGCTTTTCCTGTGAATTTCCTCATTCAAGATAACACTAACAACATCCTCTACTTTTAAAATATTTGAAGCAGATGCATTATTACTAACTGCCATTACTAAGCTATGCCAGCTTTCAGGCAAAGAACATAATATTAAAAGAGCTTTAATTTCATCATCAAACACAATATTGACTGAACTTAATTGATTAAGAATTCCATGGAAATCATTCAGGTGATTAGATACAGATCCACCTTCTTGCATATGCAAATTAAATAACTGCTTCATAAGATATACCTTATTAGAAGCTGAGGGTTTTTCATACAAATTTGCTAAAGTAGTCATCAACTCTACCGTTGTTTTTGCCTGTGATAAATTAGATATCACAGTAGATGCTAGGCTCAGTCTTATAGACCCCAGAGCCTTTCTATCAAGAACTTCCCATTCTTCATCATCCATGTCTATGGGCTTCTTTGCAATCCCACCTAACGGTAAGTATAGATCTCTCTGATACAGATAATCCTCTATCTGCATTCTCCAATGTTGATAATTTTTGCCATTGAACTTCTCTATTCTCAGTTTAATTTCTTCTGCCATTGCTTCTCCCACTCAAATAGAAATCCCTGCATAAACCCTTGTGAGCAACCTGTAATCAATACACACTACATAGATCTGAACCTCCTGTTAGTGAACCTGAGCTCTGATACCACTTATGGATATCAAGCTATAAACCTGCAACCAAGGCTCTGATACCACTTGTTGGGGATCAACCAACAATTTGATTACACTTATGAAAGCAATAAACTGCAGAATTAAATCAGATAGATAAGTAACTAGAATGATAAATAGCAAAGAACAAGAGATACAAGAAACCACCCTAAAAACTTGTATTAAACTCTTTACAGAAGGAATACAATTGAAGAAACTTCTTTCTTCCACACCTCTCTCAGATGTACAGATCTCTCTCTAGATCTCTTTCCCTCAAGAGCTCTCTCTCTCAAGTACAATCAACTCCAACAACCCAGAATGATTCACCTATACAATTCTGTACTGTTCTTCAACATTCACAATGTTCTACTACAATAAGCTAAGAAGATCTTTCCTACATATAGAATTAGGAAACTTGAGCATGAACTTACAACCAATAGTTAAGCCTCTTGAACAAGGGCTCTAAAAATAGTCTTGCTAATAATAGAGACGTGAACTTAAGACTACAACTTAATCTCATCATGTAAACACTCGGTTCTGTCCTCGGAAATAGCTCTCTAGACGCACAGGTAATCGATGCCAGTTCTTGCCTGCTTGCCTATGACCGATGTCGATCGATCTCTACTGATGCCGGCATCTCTTCAACTGCTCCTGACCGACTTCGGTCGCTCCTGACCGATGCCGGTGACTGTGTAAACCTGCAACTGTTAATGCGCTCCTTGGTGAAGCTTTTAGGCTCCACACCTTAACAGAATACTCTAAAAGAAATTAAGATAGCGAATAATAATAATAGATTGATGAGGTATGTTATCAAATAATATGATGATCAAATCAAAATTTTTAAAGGTAGACTAAATGACAACTCCAAGGAACAAGATGAAATAGTCAAACAGGTAGAGACTTAAATCAAAATTATGACCATAAGCCTAAAGGCTTAAGAAGAAGAATGTGTAAGGTATGTAACTAAAGTGGATTATTTGAGAGTTGATTTGGATTAAACATCAAGTAAGGTTAAGTCCTTTGTGAATTTTGAAAAGGATACCAATGATCTAGATAACATCCTAAGTATTTAAAATATTGCTAATGACAAAATAAGTCTTAGTTTCTATGGAGACTAAAAGAAGAACATTAATGTGATCAAGAAGGTCAATGGTTAATTAAATAATGATGGTGATATTAGAATAAATACTAATCCTATGAATAAACCTAATGTTATAAGGTATGATAATCCTTAAATGGATTTATGGAGCCACTTAGCTAGTGAGTAGAAGCATGAAGGATGTTTGGTCTTAGGGGGAATTTTGTGTTCTTTGTTAGCATTCAGGTCCAAGGTTTAGTCAAGAGTCTGTTGGAGGTATGATCACAAGAGATGGGTCAAAAAGAGTTTTTATGATAACTTGATCAAACCAAGTTAGAATTATGATAGTGTCTGAATATCTCATGGAGATAAAGGGAGCCAATCATGCTCCAAGAGTAGGTATGTGAGCTTGATTTATGTTAAGTTTTTTTTATCAAAAAGAGATAAAAGTTTGTTTGGAGAGAAAAGGTGTGTTGTTATAGGTCCAAGGATAAAATATTTGATAAGAATATGACCTTTTTTCATTAATGTCAAAGGGGGACAAAATTTAGTTTGGGAGAAAGATCAGTTTGAAGAAGATCCAGCTTGGGAAGATGTGAATGATCAACTTTGATTAAGTGTTTGTCATCAATGAAAAAGGTGGATATTTTTGAGGTATGTTCCTATAATTTTTAATGAGGCATTGATGTTATCATTGAGTCAAAGTCAAGATAGATGTCATTAATGTCAAGGTCAGAATTGAGGCCATGCATAGTGAAGTGATATTTGATAAAAAGTCTTATGACAAGAGAGAATTTGATGGAAACCTATTGTATATTTTTTGAGAGAGAAATTAAATGCAACATAGTAAGGTTTTTGAGGTTATTAACATGTTTCAAGATCAAGATACAAGGTAAGCATATTGTTGACTACTAGATGTCTTAAAAAGTGTAGTCTAGCCCTATGAGAAGGTGTATGCAGAAATGATAATAAATCTTGGTGTATTGTGTCATTATAGGAATGAAAATTTTTATAAAGTTGTGTAAACATGTGAAAGAGGTAAATAAGCCCTCAAAAAATTTCTAAGGTTAGTTTTGAGGCTTAATCCTTACATGAAGAAACCTAGTGAAAAGGTATAGGCCTGGTAGCATGATAAGGTAAAAAGTCTAAGGCTTGAGAGAAGAAGATTAGCAGTGTGTGAGAATGGTATAAATTTTTATGACATTAGGATGAGTTTTTGAGAGAAGTACAAGATGTTTCAAGGTGTGTTTAAGGTCTAAGTATGGCTTAAAGGTTTAGGTCTAATGAGCAAAGAGACCTAGTGTGGCTTAATGAGGGGTCAATTTTAGTTCCCAAGGTGATAAATTTCACAAGAGAATTGTCATATGTGTGAGAGGTTATATAAAGTTTTTTGACCAAGTTTGAGGTCGAAGGTTGAAGGAGAAAGCATGAAATTTAGTGTTGAGATTTTTTGTGTGTATAGAATGAGGTGTTATAGACTTGAGAAATATTTTATTATGCTCATTGGTATGTGTAAAATTTATATGAGGATCCAAGAAGTTCATGGTAGTTAGGAAAATGTCCTATATTAAATATTATATCATTAGTTTTGGAGTTGAGGGGCAATCCTTTATGAATGATTGTTAAGAATGGAAAGTAGTCAAAACTTTCTTAAAACCCTCATGCTAACTTGATAGGAAATATATTGTTGAAAATAGATTAGAATGGATTGGATGATATATTTTTATGATTGGATCATGTATAAAAATCTCTTAGGTTTCTCCAAGTGGCATTGGTCTGTCATTAGAGTGAATGGAAGCTACATAAAACCCTTTATTTCTTAAATTTTTGAAGTAACAGGTAGGGTTGACTAGGTCAAAGTATGAAAATGATTAGAGGATGATGTGTAAAACTTATATTTTATGATAATTTAATTTTTTGAGTAATTTTTAGACCTTAAATATGCTAAAATGGTCATGAAAGTTGACCTATCACTAAATAGGCCTAATGAGAAAGACAATAAGAAAACTAGGCAAAAATGAGAAAGAGATTAGGGATGGATTGAAGTGGATTTAGTATGCATCCAAATGCATGGGGTAATTTTTAAATACATATATAAAATTTCTCAAATAAATTTTTTGGTGATGCTCATATACAAGCAAAATGTTGTTCTCAAAGTGATCTGTCTAACACAATAGGGTTTGTGTAGGGTGAAGACATAAGATTGGTCTGTAAGACCAATATTAATATTAAACCATATAATATATCTATTTAAATATTTTATAAGTATGATAAATTATAATATAAACCCATTTTAATATTCAAAAAATGTTCACACTGATGTTCTAAGTCTTGGTTTTCATGACTATGTTTTTGAAACTGCAGGTAATTTTCTGTGTGTAAGTGAGAATGATGTTATTGAGTCTTTTTATAGAGAATTGAAGAATAAAATTCACATGAATTTTATATATAGGTATTTAATGTTATTTTTAATTTATATTTATGTATTAAAAATTCTTATGAAGGTGTGAAAAGTCAAAAGTTTTTGATTGGGTTTTTGAAGTCTGTGTACAATTCTAAATAAGCATATGAAAATGGTTGGTTTGAGGTCTTATACCCTATTTGTTAAAATAAAAAAAATATGATGATAAACCTGATTTCATGGAGGTTATATACATCTAGATTTTTTATTGGGTTATGTGTCAAACTTTAATGTATGATTCAAAATTATACAACAAACTTTTTGGCAGTGAGAAGGCCTTATTATGAGTAGACCTAATTGTGTGGTTCAAGGAGTGAATTGAGATAAATAATGTTGAGAACATAAGGTGATATTATAAATGGTATAATTTAATCATATATTAATTTTTTCATCTATTTTTGAAGGCTCAAGGTGTTACAAGATGGCCAAAGTGAAACATGTGCTTTGAGAAGGCCTAACTGTATTAGGTCTCTAATAGGCCTAATGGTGATTTTGGCCCTTAAGGGTAATGATCGACATATTTAGTGGTTATTTAAATTGTGAAACATTTTTTTTGATCTATTCAAAATATAATCCAAGTATGTATAAGTTTTTGGCTAACCAAGATGGGTGAAAGCAAGAGTCAAGTATAAAGAGAAGGTCTAATAGGCCTAATTGACTAGTTATAATATTGAGAATATGAAAAAATGATATAGAGATTTGGAAAATAGGTATAGGGATTAGAGAAAGTTATATATATGTGATTAATATGTCTTAAATATATAACTATGTTTTATAGGTGATGAGCAAGGTCATATGATCTAATTCTGCCAAAGAAAGGGTTAGTTGAGTGAAAAGGCTTAATAGGCTATTTGAGAGAGATAGAAGAGTGAGAAGAGAAAAATAAGGTGATCATATTAATTTGAGTGAAAAAAATGTGTCTAAATATGATTATAGGTTCAAGGTATTTGATTTGGTGCTAAGTTACCTAGGGGGTTGGTGCCTCCTTGCAAGTTGGTGCTTGTTAAAAGACTAGTTGAGTTGGTGCTTGACTAGTGAGGGGTTGGTGCCTCACTAAATATTGATTCATTACTTATAAGTCTATATTACAAGCTATGTTTTAGTGTATTTTATCCCTTAAGAAGTTTTCTCACATATCTCTCGTGTTCTTATGTTGTTTGCTTTTATATATGCTTGTTTATGCATTGATTAATGTATGTATGTGAATTAATGCTTAATGGATTATAAGTCAAATTGAAAGATTAATTTAAGGAAACTAATTCACCCACCCTCTTATTATATGTATTTTCAATACTAATAAATCCATATGGGGATATTACATTATGGTATCAGAGTTATGGCTCAAACTCTAGGACTTATGAGTTTGCTAATGTTTTCATATTCTTCTAATATTAGAAAGAAGAATGGTGAAATCAAGAGCATCAAGTGATGGTCCTTTGAATGTTAATGAAAATAACCCTCTATTTTATCTTAACCAATTTACCATTGAACAAGAAATAAATGTTAGATCAGATTTTTGCATCCATGAATGAGACTAGGGACAAAATCGTAGCCCTAGAATAGGAAATTCATAGATATGAGTAGGAAGCCCATTAGGATGAGCTTAAAGAGTATTCTTCTGAGTAGGAAATTATTCAAGAGTAGAAACATGAGGAAGTTCTTCAAGATGTGAGAACACATGTAACCATAAAATTGGCAAGGATATGAAAAATGTGAATCCACCTAAGTTTGATAGAATCATTATGAGAGATGGAGCTAAGCCATGGTTGACTGAAATAGAGAAGTATTTCAAGATATGAAACTACTCTAAGGTCACCAAACCTATTTGGGAAGCTTATCATATGAATAGAGAAGCAACTATGTGGTGGGCCAACAAGAAGTTGGAAATGAATCTGAATTCAACTATCACTACTTGGGAGTAATTTATAACACTATTTAGATCACAATGGCTTCCACAAATATATTTTGATCGAAATCAGAGAAATTTTCAAAATATAAATCAAGGATACTATCAGTGTATGAGTAAGAGAAACAATTCATCAAAATTCAAAAATATATACCTCAGTATCAGATAAATGAGAGGTTTAGGATTATGAAGTTCATCATGGGATTAAAGCCATAAATTGGTGGAGTGGTGGACATTCATGGACCATCTACCATAGACCAAGTCTTTGAAAAATCAGTCAAATAGGAGTAAAAGTTGAAATCTCTTTCTTAGGTCAGGGACAAGTTTAATAAAAAGTTTATAATTTCAAAGCCAAATTTCAAGAAGACTAGAAGTAGAGGAATGGAGACTCCAAGAATTAGTTCAATAATTAAAATACTAGATTTAACAGTGGTTCAAGTAGAAAGAAATCAGGTAATGGTTCTAAAGGTGGTTTTAAGGGAAACCAATAGTCTAATAGAAAGATACCACCATGAGGTTAATTCATCTATGGAGGTGACCATTTTGTGCACAAATGTACCTAAGATAAGTTGAAAAATAAAGGTTCTACCCATCAACAATGAAAATTTTAAGTAATGTATTCATGTGACAATTGATAATCAACAAGCCAAATTCCAAGCTTCACCCATAGAACTCTCATGGATTTTGTTTGAACATCTAGTTTTTATTTTGATAGATACAGGGGTTATGAAATGTTTTATAGATCCTAAAATTCTAAATAAATTGTCTAGTAAAACTAGTGCAATGGTAAATACATGGTCAATATAATATGGTAATGATTCTAAAGTCTAGGTTGACAAGTGTTTAGTTGAAGCAAAAATTATATTTTCAAAATTCACAATGGTTATAGATATTTTTGTAGTACCATGAGGGTCATATGATGTGATCCTAAGAGTCAACTAGCTTGTAAAACATAAGGCCATGGTTGATTGCTATCTGAAAAAGATCGAGTGTCTTGATGATTCTAGAAATCAGACACTAATTTAAGGTGAGAAAAAGGAGTTAAGGCTTAGGAAATTTTTTTTAGTACAACTCAAAAAGTCCCAAGGTAAAATATGTCAAGCATTTATCATTAAGATAAATGAAATAGAGGAAACTAAGGAATCATCAATTGAAGATATCATTTCCTTAATAATTTTCATGATGTGTTTCTAGATGAATTACCAAGATAACCTCCTAAATAAGAGTTTGATTTACCTATTGATATCAAACCAAGATCAAAACCTTAATCTAAGGCTCCATATATAATGACAACCACTAAGTTATTAGAATTGAAGGCACAAATTTAGAAATTACTATCCAAAGGGCTGATCAAACCAAGTGTGTCACCATGGGGTGCACCACTTATCTTTGTTAAGAAGAAATATGACACTCTTTGAATTTATATTGATTATTGAATGTTAAATACAAAAACCATCAAGAATAAGTATCCACTACCTCAAATAGGTGATATTTTTGATCAAATGCGAGGAGAATTGGTCTTTTATAAGATTGATATTAGATATGGATATCATTAGTTAAGAATAAAATATGAAGATATTCTAAAGATGACATTTAAAACTTACTATAAACGTTACAAGTTTATAGTGTTACCATTTGGGTTGATGAATGCACCTATATCATTCATGAATCTTATGAACACTCTCTCTGAGACTATCTATATCATTTTGTTTTGGTATTTTTAGATGACATGCTTATATATTATAAAGATGAAGATGAATATCTTCAACATCTAGAGCTATTTTTGCAATGTCTACGAAATCATAGGTTATATGACAAATTGTCCAAGTGTGCATTTTAACAAAATAAAGTGCAATATCTGGGACATATTATCTCATTTGATGAGATTTTTGTTGATTTAGATAAGATAAGAGCCATTATGGAATGGATGACACCAAGGAATGTCCATGAGATAAGAAGTTTCATGGGATTAGTAAGCTATTATAGGAAATTCATCTCAATTTTTTTGAAGATAGATAATTTGATTACCTCTTTATAGCATAAAAACTAAAGTTTTATCCGATCAGATAAATTCAAAGTAACTTATAGAAGTTGAAAAGAAGGCTTAATTCAGCACCAGTGTTAAGAGTTCTTGATCCCAATGGTCAAATTTTTAGTGATCACATATGCATCTAGGGATGGACTAGGAGGAGTCCTTATGCAGGATGGTGCAGTAGTAGCTTATGAGTCAAGGAAGCTAAAGCCTTATGAGGTGAATTAAACCCCTCACGATCTTCAACTTTCAATAATTGTTCATGCTTTGTAAGTTTAGAGACATTATTTTTTGGGAAAATTATTTGAGCTCAAGACTGATAACTTAGAACTCAAATATATCTTCATCCAACCAAATTTGAATGCTCATTAGAGGTGATATATATTTTTATATCTAATTATGACTTTGATATCAATTACATCAAAGACAAAGAGAATAGAGTAGCTGATGCCTTAAGTTATAGAAGGTACATAAAAATTATGAATACTATCAAGAGTAATTTCAAGGATCATTTGATTGAGTTCTCACTAGAAAATGAATTCTATGATGAGGTTAGGAAAAAATTCTATGAGAATACTTATAATCCTAGGTATAAAGGATACAAATTAGAGAGTGACGATCTTCTATGATAAAATAAAAGGATATATGTGCCAAATCATAAAAATATAAGGATTAAAGTAATAAAAGAATTGCATAATACCCTCTATTCAATACATCTAAGAGAAATAAAACTCATGACAGAGCTTAGACCACTTTATTTCTAGAAGGGAATCAAGAAAGATGTAGCAAACTTTGTGTCATATTGTCTAGAATGTCAGCGAGTGAAAGCTGAATATGTGCATCCATTTGCATTATTATATCCAAATGATATACCAGAGTAGAAGTTATAGGTGATCAATATGGACTTTGTCTAAGGATTACCATTATCATGGAATAGGGATGCCATGGTCTTGGTTGTAGGTTATAAACTAACCAAGGTAACACATTTTATAATAGAAAATTTGATAAATAATGCACCAAATATTATGAAGAGATTCATAGAGGAAGTGTATTGATTGCATGATTTTTTAGAGAAGATTATATCAGATCATGATCTGAGAATGACTTCTAGATTTTGGTTAACTCTAAATTTAGTTTTGGGTACATAATTAAATTTCAGCATTGTTTATCATCTACAAATTGATGGTCAAACTGGGTGAGTTAATCAGGGGTTAGAGTATCTTATTCATAATTATTACAAGGATCAATAATACAAATGGGAAGAATACCTTCTATTGATTGAGTTTTCCTACAACAACTCATACCAATATAATTTGAAGATGGCACCTTTTGAAGTACTTTATGGGAGAAGGTGCATGACACCAATTAATTGGGACAAGTTAGAAAATAGGGTAGTCTTTAGACTAAGATGATTTCAAAAATGGAAGAGTAGATTAAAATAATCAAGCAAAGATTGGTTAAGGTTAATGATAGGTAGAAGAGCTATGATGATCTAAAGATAATGGCTAGACAATTTGCAATAGGTAATAAACTATTTTTATGGGTTAAGCTGCAAAAGAGCTTGATTAAATTTAAGAAGTCAAAAAAAATTTCACTGAGATATGTGGGACCATTTGAGATTTTAAAATTATTCAATCCTATAGCGTATAGGCTTGTATTGCCATCAAACCTAGCTTTATTGCATAATGTATTCTATGTATCTTATCTTAAAAAGTATATAGTTGATCCTTCGTATATGTTGGATTAGAATGATTTCCAAGTTTTGGATCCTAGGGTGGTCATGGTAGAACCAATTAGAGTAATTAATACTCATAAACTTCATTTGAATAATAGAGAAGTGTCACAGTGCAAGGTCTTGTAGGATTAATACTCTAAGGATAATGCTACTTAAGAGGATTATGATGAGTTCTATAAGTTACTTCCATATTTATTTGCTTGATTTGATGCTAGAAACTGTTATTTTTCTGCTAAACTCTATTTATTATTCAAAACTATTATTTGAATAGATATCATTGGGATGATGACCAGTTTTAGAGGGAAGGATATTACATCCAAATTGTCTCACTAAACTGATTTATCTAATTATCTACGAATTATTATGGTTGTTAAATTAATTTGTTACTTTTTAACTAAATTTTAAGTCATACGTTATTACGAAACATATGTATGTTACTTAAATTTAATGATTTCATTACTATGAGATGGCTAATTATGAATTTTGTACATAATGATTATGATATATTTATTGTTATATCATGTTTAATGATATATATATATATATATAGTTAGTCAATTATATAATGACATATATATATATATATATATATATATATATATATATATATATATATATATATATATATATATATATATATATATATAATTAACTAACTACCTTCTTGTCTTGAGTTGGATATAGTAGAGTTCATCCCTCAAAGTATTATGGAGGGAGAGCATCATCGAAGAGGGTGACATAGATGGAGATGGTGAAAGATGACAAAGAAACTGCTAAGACCCATGCACACACCACATTAGATTTAATATGTTATTTGTATTGTGTGTTTAATTTATTAGAGTTAGTACATTTTATGTATACACCATAAATTGGTCAAGAAAATACACATATCATGTATTTTCAAAGTCCTTTCATAGGAGATTTTGATTGGAGAATATGATCCTTGTTCACATTTAGCCACATCTTTCATTTTACTTAGCTTGGTCTTGTTTCATGTTTGAGTCACCTTTTTGCTTATTGCCAATCATCTGTAGACTTCTGTAACCTCATTCCACCTTAGCCATGTCATATTTCCCATGTTTACTTCATCCCCCTAGGTCTTGAGCCTGTAGGATAGGAGCGTTGGGATTGAACTGTAGCATTAGACACTAGGGTGTCCATTTTCAATGCCCTTGTTTAAGGTAATTTGAGCTCCAATGGCTAGTTTCCCTTGCTTAATGAGTCACAACCCTTTTCTTAGCTTCATCCTTAAGTTTTAAAATTTTGTCCAAATGCAAATAAATCTCCCAAATTCAAAACAAAGAGTCTCTTATATAAAGGACTACACAAGGCATTTTATATCTAACACTTACTACTTTGACACAATATATAATAAAAATCAGTCAATGGTATAGCTCAATATTTTGCATCACACATAGACTTTCATACTTGATCAGGGAAGGGCTTAGGTGAAAGTTCATTCTTGCATCTACCATGCATGTTGATTATGTATGTTCCCTAAGGGAGAACTACATTTGAGCTGAGATCCTAATTTGAGGGTTAATGTAAGTAAAAATCAAAACAATAGGGGTTATAGATCATGCAATCATACTTTCCCTAACCCAATTTTCTCTCTTTATACTTTTGATGTATTTATTGTTTCATGTGTGTAGATAGAATTAGGGTTTGGATATTGAAATGGACCTATAATGATCTCTATTGAAATTCAATGTTCAAAATTTCATACACAAGCTCACATTGAGACAACAAACAAAACCCAAAAAGCTCAAGCCTTCAGGACAACAATGATAGAAAAGGACTATAACACCAGACACTAGGGTGTGTTATTTTGGTACTCCTATCCTTTCATAAAATGAAAACTAGATATGGATTTATGACACTGCCCTAGTCCTATGCAGTAAATTTCAACCTCTTAATAATCCATTTTAGCCTATTTTTCTAGATAAGTTAATTTCTCTCCCTATGCAATTGATGTAATTAATTTTGATCAAAATCTATTTTTTAATATATTTTATTGGATATTTATCCTTATTCTAGATCCTTTATTATTTAAGAACTAAACCCTAGTTTCTCAAAAATAATAAAACATTTGGTGGAACTTGACTTACTTCGAACAAATATAAAACCTTAGGTGCACTTAGGGTTTTTTCTTCAAATTTTGTGCAAAAATTCAATTCCAAATTTTTAATTTTTTTATAAAATTTTATGCATTTATCTCATTCAATTTTAATTTATAATTTAAATTATTCTCATAATTTTCAAGAATTCTAAAATCCTAACCAAAAACCCTAGATTTTCAAACTAGGTCATCAAACCTAAGCCTCTCTCCCTTACAATTCTTAGAAAATATTTTGGAATTTTTGCAAATTATTTGGAATATCAAAAATATTTTTAAAATATCAAAATTGGTAGTTATTTTGTGGAAAAAATCAATTCCAATTTTTTGATTTTTGTATAAATTTTTGTGCATTTATCTTATTCAAATTTATTTTTAGAATTTAAAATTATTACCATAATTTTTAAAATTCTAAAAACCTTGCCCAAAACCTTAGATTTACAAACTAGGTCCTCAAACCCCAATCCTTAAAATTTTTAGAAAAATATTTTGAATTTTTTGTAAATTGTTTAGATTATCAAAAATATTTTCAAAATATCTATGTTAGTATTTATTATTGCATTTATTTGATTAATAGTACTTTTACATATTCTATTTGGTGAAAGAAATAAAATGACCACTAAGGCATTTTTTCCCTCTCATCCCATAGATCAATTTCTAAAATTTTCTCATAATTATGACAATGAATAGACAAATTTGCAAAATTACACATTAGCTAAAAATGTGAAAAATGATTTCATTTACAATGAAGATAATTAATATTATTGTAATGAGGAATATTATGATACATGTGAAAGTGATAGTGAATAAAAATTAGATGCATCTTCTTCTCTTAAACCTATCTCTTTTATTCCCTCTTCTAAAGAAAATAATTTTGACAAATGAGAAAGGTACTTTTCACCTCATTCTCTTATGCAAAATAAACCAAATGAACAAATTAGTCATGAAAATATAAGTGAACCTCTTATTGGTGATAATTTTCTTCCATGTGAACCTAATCTCTCTCTCTCTCTCTCTCTCTCTCTCTCTCTCTCTCTCTCTCTCTCTCTCTCTCTCTCTCTCTCTCTCTCTCTCTCTCTCTCTCTCTCTCTCTCTCTTGCTACTTCTATGTTCAAAATACAACAATACAAATACAATAGAATTAAATTTCTAATGCATAATTCAACTGATACATCTCGTGTTCTTAACTCTACTTTGTTAAAAGAATGTCTAAATGATAAATCTCTTTCTCTTACTTCTCATATTGCAAGTGAAAATAATGCATATAATCCATCCATGGATAACATAGATGTAGACAATATTACAATATTACATGTTAATTTATTACATATTAGAAAATAATTAAATTCTTCTTTTACACCTCTCCTTGGTGACAATGGAAGTGATAATGAGTATGATAGTGAACATGCAAATGAATATGAAAATGAGAGTGACTATGAACAATATTTCATCTATGATAATGCATGGAAAAATGATGATTTTTATGAACATAGTGCAGAAGAATATGCATCTCATGTTTCTAACTCTTCTCTCACTCTTCCTCTCAAACATAATGCACTACCAAATGTTGTTTCTACTCCTATGCATGATTATATGTTAAATAATGCACATTTTAAAAATAATATCACATCTTCTACTCAATTAGAATATGATTCACTAAAACATAAAGATAGCAATGAATCTCCCAAGCCACCCCCTACTACAGTATCACTTGTTTCTCACTCTTCACCTAAAGAGAATGGTAGCCTACATCCCTTTACAAGGTCCAAGTTACCATTCATCCGAAGGTTAAAGTGAGCACACCCCCTCTCTATGATCTAATTGCTAAAATTCATCATCAAATTCAATGATTAAATGAACCACTTCAAGATGCCAATAAACCATTCTAGGCGATTATTTATTTGATGCATGTAGTAGGTGAATTACAACACCAAGTACATCTCCTTACCTTGGAAAACAAGTCTTATAAGTCTTGGATGTATGCCAATGATTTAATGGTAACCTTATTTTGAAGACATTTGTAATATTTTACCTAACCATTTTTAGATACCATCATTGCCTCACTTTGATGGAACTGGAGATCCATTCGTACACCTTCAAACCTTTCAGAAGGCTTTGATATCTCATGCGAGTCCTTTGATTCTATTGAAGTTGTTCCAGTAGACATTAGTGAGTGAAGCATAGAATTGGTTCTTTTATCTACTCCCTGTTGTTTCCTTGCACACATATGATGACTTAGAGGAGGCATTTTTTAGATATTACATAAAAAATATAGGCCCTCATGTTACATATGAGAAACTTGCTACATTGCATTAGAATACTTTAGAGCCAGTTAGTGATTATATCTTATGATTCAAAATGCACATGTTAAGATTAATCTATAAACCAATAGATTTAGAGATTTAACATATATTTATTAAGGGGCTTCATCAACCTCTCCTTGAACATATATTATATTAGATAGAGTCCTATATTAGTCACTTATGATATACAGTTCTAGCCTTGGAAAAAAATTTAGGATTGATTGAGGTAGATTCAGTTGATCACATTACTCTAAATTTCAAAAAAATACCTCCATCTATAGCTCCTAGTACACAACATCCACCATGTCCTAAACAAGATAGGAGACCTCAACTAGAAAAGCAACCAGTTAAGAATAGAGAGCCAATTTCTAGAGCATAACCTATAGTATGCACTACGTAGAACAACAAGAAGGCACCATTACAATTTGATTTAGAATGGGATAGCCTGTGTGTCATATTTTCATCACTAATAGATAAGAGGTTAATCACATTACCTTATACTCATCGATGAGATCCACATCTCTTACATAGATAGCCACATCAGCCTTTTTGTAACTATCAGCATATCTGTGGACATAGAGATAAAGATTGTTATGGACTCAAAAATTTAATTAATAGATGTGTTGATAATGGCACCATATAATTCACATAGGGGGCATCAAGATCTCCTCTATCATGGAAGCATAGACCTTATTCCTCCATGACTAAGTCATCCCAAGACATTACTTCATTGAAATCATCAGTTACTCATTGTGAGAGTAATGCAATTTCTAGGATAGATCCTCATAGGAGATATCTTATTCCACCTATTTAGAAGGTTTAGAAACCAATATAGTGAAATCATCCTACATATGACACTATGATCAAATGAGTACATAATGAAGTTCCATATACATATGTATTATAGTCATAAGTACCATAGTAGAGTACCACTCCAAAGAGATATTCACTACAATCGAGTTTTCCAAGTCCTATCTCAAGTCACAACCCACTATGGTTAAGATTAGATGAACCCACATCACATAGTATTACTAAAAAGAGATATTCACTATGGCCATGTTTTTTGAGTCTTATCTCACATAGCAATCCACTACAATTGAGATTAGATGAACCACCATCATAGGTTTTAGATCCATCTCAATCTATCACTCAATCATATACATCACAATAGAGGCCACATGGTACTATTTCACATAACAATCCACTATGATTTTGAATAGATGAGCTTTTTTCATAGCACACAGCTTTAGTTGAACATCTAGTAAGGTTTTATTTGGTAGAGTCTCCACACACAACTATAATTAGTGAACAAAAAATAGTATTAGATATCATGTATGTTATTACATAGCATGAGTAGTATGGGCACTTGTTTAGTTATCCATTAGG
The DNA here is from genome assembly GCA_037957365.1 of Torreya grandis. NCBI lineage: Eukaryota > Viridiplantae > Streptophyta > Pinopsida > Cupressales > Taxaceae > Torreya > Torreya grandis. The sequence continues at coordinate 2,858,702 of JARHVA010001677.1, forward strand.
GTTTAGATAAATATACAACACACATTCATACTAGTATCAATTCATTGCTTTACTTCATGGGGTAATGATGGAGCCAAAGGGCTAGCCTTTATATTATTGAGCCACTTGCTTAGAGGGATCAGGCACATAGTCCAAAAATTGATTAGCACATGCATGATTACATAGATTCACTTAGTGGGCAATGATGGAGCCAAAGGGCTAATCTTTGTATTCTTGAGCCACTCTCGAGGAATTGAGCATAAAACACTATCTTACATCCCATTCTAATAACAACTAACATTCCTAGTTCCAAATATCCATCCCTAACCAAACCAAATTATCCAAATCCTAACCTTACCAATATCCTATTTTACCAATCTTAAACCAACTCGCTTTATCAAATCAATTTTCAAATTACAAAACCAACAACTTTTTTGCTCACATATGATTACAAATCAAAACTACCATCACACTTATCAACATAGCATGAACAATCAAAATCAAATCACAAGCAACATTTTTCCAAAACATACAAAACCTTAAAATTAATATTAAATCAACTATTTCTAATCAACTATTTGCAATGAGTATAATAATATATTTCAAATCTCATAACATAGTACACATAAGTCAAAATCAAAACTAGTATCCATATATATAATGCATTTTTAAAGCATATAAATCATATCAAAATACAATATATCATGAATGGGCATCATGCCCTCACTCTCAATCTTACTCTCTTTACCCTCATTCTCAATCTTTCTCTCTCCACCTGTACTAGTCCCATAATCCACTCTATCACTCGATGGCCCTGCACCTCCTTGAGATCTCAAATGCCTCTTACGATGATTTTATCACTCTAGTAGCTGACCATGTTCCTCACACAAGTATACATAATGCCTTTGAAACTTTGTGTACTCATCTATAATCCTCATACTCATTGATCCAAAATTAGGTGGAGGCATTCTATGTCTATCTATCTCAGCACTCAGCTCATCTCTCTCTCCCACTACTCTAACAAATGTAGTTGTCACTATAGTAACTCTATCAAATAAATGAGCATAAACACTAGCTATTACTATCACTTGATCTATCAAACCATCCTTTATTGCATCATCAGGAACATGCCATGTCAGATCTTGAAGTGTCAACTCAATGATGGTCTCCAAAAACCCATCATCTCCACTCCCTACCCTAGATTGAGATTCATCTTGCACACCTCTCACTCCAATTACACATAAAGTACAACACTACATTAGATATATACTTTCAAATCAAACTAAATCACTAAAATTTCTACTTACCTCCCATCATATGGATCAGTGTAGGATCCTCATACTTCAAAGCATCCCCTCGATCAACAAGATATAATGATGCCCATCAATGCCTTGTACACCATGTGGTATATGCCTATGTACATCCAACATCATCTACATTAGGAATATCTATATCTATATCCCATGCATCCAAAGGTAATGGTGATAACTTAGCCTCAATAGGCCTTACATGAGCTCCTACCCTCATTGGTGCCTGTACACTCCTCACTCATACCCATGCTGTAGGGGGAGAATATTGTGGTACCCCAAACTGGCTAGTCATGCAATCATACTAAAAGTGCTTATACACTCCAACCTAGTAGTCATGTAACCAACAACTGACCTTCATATACTACAAATACACTCAATCCTTAGCCTACTTAGGGAATCCTATATAAGGCCTCCATATGATATCATGAGCCACCAATCTATATAAAACTCATCTATAGTGATATATCCTAGGAGACTGAATAGCCAATGTACTCATCCACTGCTCCCCAAATGGATGCAAATGTGCCCACTCTAGCTTAGGTAACCCAATCAGGTGCACAACTGCAATGTTCTCATAAGCCTAATAATGAAATAAGGTAGCTTCACTCACACTACCAATGAATACTTTCTACATAAACTTATAGAGATCCCTATATAAGTGGGCAAACATAGTTCTACCCCATGAGAACACAATGCCATACACCACACTATGAATGATCCTATGCATCCTATATGTATTTGATACCCACTCTTGTCCACAATAACAAATGAAGCCAATAACATAGCCAATTACTCTCACAGATGTGGAATGTTAGACTATACTATAACTAATAGCAACACATCACTATCACTACTTCTATAATGTATGTTTGAGGGTACACTAATAATGTACAATGACACATGATCAATAACATCAACACCCATGTCATCTTGTAATGTCACCCACCATCCACCAACTAACATATGCAAATCTCCCCTGCAAGAAGTTATAAAGTACATGTGTTTACATGCTACCCCTCACATAAGGCAATGATTAGATACCTATCCCACTGCGTAGTGCTTAGGTCACACACATGACACAACCCTACCCTATCCATCATAACTCTCTCATCAACAAATAATGTAAATAACCTCAATGTCTCCACCACTTGACCTCTACAAAACTCCCTCATCTATATCTCACCCTAAATAACACTAGACAACAACATATATATTAGTCAACCATGCTAAACCAAACAACCAAGCTAAGCAATAATAAATAACAAATAAAAATCTCAATAAACCATCCCTAGTGGATAATAATGCTATAGAAAGGACACAAATGCTAGATAGGAACATCAAAACCTAGATATTAGTGCTAAACCCTGAAGAGAAGCACTGAATCCTAGACAAGAGTGTTGGAACTAGTCAAAAACTTCTTAGGTTACTTTAAATAACTCAAAAACATCAAAAATAACTTTCTAAATAGGAAAAAATTAAGTATTAAGCTGACTCACCAGGATAACATCACCTCCAGCCTATATCTGGGCTACCAATTGCTCAAATTGAGTTTTGGTAGGTGCTCATCTCCTCAACATATCTCTCACTCCAAATCTCAAACTAGTCTGTACACAAATGAATCGAGAATCAATCCAAATTTCCTATATCAAACAACTTTTCCATCCATAAAAAAATATCATTTGACCCATAGCTAGAACCTCATAACTCCATTTTGTAAATTATTTTCTTTCATGGATGCATGATAATGATACCTTTTACATCATGCCAGCTTTGATCTCTTACCACTTCATTTTCCTACCATGGCATGCACATCTCCATATTTTTATTTACACCCAAACACACACCTTTATTATCACCAATCAAAGCCTATTACACTTTCAACAACTCAGTTTAATCAATCAAATAAATTCTCAATCAATTCAAACTATACCAACCTTGTTTCTATCATTACACCACTAGTCATTACTTTTGGCTCAACCTCTTCTATCACAAATTTTGTCCCTCTCCCCAAAAGGGATTCGTCATTCCTACTATTCCTATCCCTACACTTAGTTAACATACCCATCGACTCTCATAGGTAGATACACCATGGTTCTTACACCTCTAGCAGTCAGATTATCAAATTTAGCTCAAATCGATTGAAATACAAAATATACATGGGTCAATCAACATTAATCAAGACACTCAAAGGGATAAACCTTCTATTTATAGATATACAAAATATTTAGATATAGTGGTTTAGATTATATGGATTGACACTAACTTTGATATAGATTCAAACTTAGATACCAAATCTGGGGTATGTACATTACTACACATCTCACACATACAACTTCATACAACATGATATAATTACTAGACCAGATAGCAGATTATAGGCATAGTGTAAAGCACAATGTCTTGATCTCTAGTTTTGGTCATGGGGCATGGTATAGTAGGTCATATCATATGTAGTTATACAAATTACCAGATTATACATATGCATCACTCACATACCAGATTTTGGGGCATGGCATAGATGTTCATGTTATTCATTATCTAAAATTATACAAATAGAATGGTAAGGCATGACATTCTTTTTTTACACATTTACCAAAGTTATAGATTACACCCAAATGTACCTAGGTTGTCACCAGGTTAGACCACATAGCCATCTATAATGGTTGGTACATTATATTACCCAGACCCAAACTACACGAGTTTTTATGAAATAGAGGACATACATTGGTTTTGGGCCTCTGAGAATTTCTCAGTTCTATTTTAGATATTTAGAGTGGGGGCATGATATATTTTGCCTTTCATAGCATAAAAATTCTATACACACATTCCATATTACATGAGTTTATGTGGGATAGAGGGAAGCCATTGGTTTTAGGCCTCCAAGCATTTCTCATTCTAGTCGGATTCAACACAGGGGGCAAGCATTAACCTCTTTCTCCAGGTTACATGGATTACACTTCCAAATTTAGCATAAGGGGCATCCATTTTAGGGATTACTTCTTTCTCTAGGCACTATTCAACTCTCCATCCACTTCCCTCGCTAGGAAGTGAGTTGGACCCTTTGCAACACATTCATTTCCATGTAGGTAGGTTCAGGTAAGCATTTTATTTTCTTTCTTTTACTCTAGTACTTCATTTCATTGAATCACTAGAATAAAAGGAGGGAAAATATATACACCCTAAAATGGTCAAGCAACCACACATATCATGTATTTTCACATTTATTTCATAGGAGACTTTGACTAGAGAATATGATCCTTATTTTCATTTAGCCACATCTTTCATTTTACTCATCTTGGTCTTGTTTCATGTTTGAGTCACATTTTTGATTATTACCAGTCATTTGTAGACTTTCAAAACCTCATTCCACTTTAGCCAGGTCATATTTCCCATGCCTATTCCATCGCCTCAGGTCTTGAGCCTATAAGACAAGAGTGATGGGATTGGACTATAACACTGGACCCTAGGGTGTCTATTTCTAGCACTCCTATCCAAGGTCATTTTGAGCTCCAATGGTTAGTTTCCATCACTTAATGAGTCCCAAACTCTTTCTTAGCTTCATCCTTAAGCGTTCTAATGTCAACCAAATGTGAATAAAGCTCCCGAATTCAAATCAAAGAGTCTCCTTCATAAAATACTACACAAGATATTTTATATCTAGTACTTACTAGTTTGGTACAATACATAATAAAAATCACTCAATAATATAGCCTAGTATTTTGCATCACACATAGACTTGCATGCTTGATCAAGGAAGGGCCTAGGTGAAATTTCATTCATTCATTTATCATGTGCATTGATTGTGCATATTTCCTAAGGGAAAACTACATTTGATCTAAGACCCTAGATTGAGGGTTAAAGTAGGTAGCAATCAAGATAGTTGGGGTTCTAGATCATGCGATCATAATTCCCCTAACCTAGTTTTTTCCCCTTATGATTTTGATGTATTTTTTGTTTCATGTGTGTAGATAAACTTAGGTTTTAGAGATTGAAATGGACTTATAACAAGCTTTGTTGACATTTAACCTTCAAAATTTCATATATTGACTCACATTGAGATAACATATAACCTAAAAAGCTTAGGCCTTTAGGATAACAAAAAAAAAAAAGGACTGTAGCATCAAAAACTAGGGTGTATTATTCTAGTGCTCTTGTCCTTTCACAAAATGAAAGCTAGATCTGGATTTATGACATTGCCCCAATCTTGTGCAACAAATTTCAACCTCTGAATCTTTTGTTTCAACCTATTTTTTTAGATAAGTTTATTTCTCTCCCTATACAATTTATGTAATTAATTTTGATCAAAATATATATTTTACTATATTTGATTGGATATTTCCCCTTATTCTAGACCCTTTATTGTTTAAGAACTAAACCCTAGTTTCCCAAAAATAATAAAACATTTTGAAAGTTAATTATAATTAGACATTAGACTTTACATGTTTTAAATGTTAGTACATATATAAGGAATCAATATTGTATGTGATTAAATTTTGTATATTATTCATAAACTCAGTGCTTAATGTTGTATTAGGATTATATAAGGTTACTTTAGTTATGTTTGTCTATGATTATGAAACGTAAATCAAATAGAGGATATTTAATTACTATAATATATAGATTAGTAAAATGTCTTTAAAACATTTTAGAACGTTAAGATTACTATTATTGATATTTGAGAATATCAATATACATTAATTTATTAAAATAAAGAAAGACATATATAACATATATACACTAGTAATTGACTAAAACAATTATCTTGTTATAATTGGAATCAATAACTAATTGGTCTATCATTTTGATATATAAAAGATAATTGACATTATAAAAGGAGATAATTACCTTTATTGAATATTAAGGAGGTTGAATTATCTTAAAATACGAACATAAGAGTTAAGCCTAATCTTGTTGTCTTGTATGTACTACGTTAAAATTTGAAAGTATAGTTATCATTTTGAAAATGATTAAAAAAATAGACTTTGAAGTGGTATACTCAATCATGAAATG